>JAVIAB010000160.1:56741439-57296439 GCA_032433765.1 Megaustenia siamemsis | reverse complement strand
GGTGCTCAGATCCCCTCCTCAGCAAGTCTCGCAGTGTCCAGCGACTGACGACTCCAGTTCTATGTTGGTTGGTAAGTCTTCTTACACGGCCACTAAGTTTCTCATTTCTGGCTGTGCCCATCTTAAATCCTATCTCTTTCATGCGAAGGAGTGACGTGGATTTGTGGTGGTCGAAGTCCTGTTCTCTTCCCACATCTCGGAGGGCATTGATGATGTCCGCCTGATCCATTGGTTGCCCGTCCTCAACGACAGCGCAGCTAGCCAACCCGTCCGCTCTTTCATTTCCCCGTACTCCTGAATGTCCAGGAACATAGACAAAGGTGACCTTACGTATTTGTGACTTCTGCAATGACTCTAACCATTGCATGACTCTAACCATTGCATGACTCTAACCATTGCATGACTCTAACCATTGCATGACTCTAACCATTGCATGACTCTAACCATTGCATGACTCTAACCATTGCATGACTCTAACCATTGCATGACTCTAACCATTGCATGCATACAGAGTCCGCCTCCACTCATAAAGATATATGCGAGTGTATTGAAGTGTATATTTTTAACAGAACAATTAAAAATAATGTGGGAAATTTGAAAAGCGGGAAGTTAAAAAAGAAAACTGCAGGAACGAAACGATTTATTTAACAACAAAGAAATAAACAAAACTGCTGTTGTTAACGTGATCTATACGGATCAGCTCTCACTCTGTGATAAAAGTGGGACGTATATTTGCTGATGGGATAGCTATGAATCTTTGCTCATTTCCTGCAGTGAATACATGACAGTACCGTGTGCTGGCTTATCTAGAAGGATAATTAGAAAACAAGAGACGAAGAGAAAAGAAGCCCACATGCCCAAAGACATGAATTTGTCTTGATCTTTCTGTTTCCGGACCTGCAAGTCCAACATCAGCCATGACAGAAGAGGCTCTGGTAAACAATCGCCAGACAACACAACATATGTTCCTTTAGTGTCCGTTCATTTTTGTTGTCCCTCTTTTCCAAGGCAGGCCGGAAGTAAGCCGAAACGTCAATAATCTGCTTCACTTTCTTCTGTAAAGCTGTCACTGAGGATAGTCTGTCTTCATCTCGTTCCTCGGCCAGACAAATAATCTAGACGGCCAGGTTATAATTATTAATCATTCTACGAGGTAATTCTCACAGGAGTTCAACCAGAGCACCGATCTTTAACTTTCAAATCATGCATTGACAATCAGGACAAGAATGGAGTTAGATGCGACCTGCGCCCAGAAGATATTCAGAGAGCACAAGTCAAACTGGCATATCGGGTTATATACCCAGGCCAATTGCAACAAGCAGGAGATGCTCAGACGCAGAATGATTGGGACACTTATAGGAAGTATTATCGTGGGTCGAATAATGTCCCAGAGTGTGGGACCAGATTGGGACACTTATAGGAAGTATTATCGTGGGTCGAATAATGTCCCAGAGTGTAGGACCAGATTGGGACACTTATAGGAAGTATTATCGTGGGTCGAATAATGTCCCAGAGTGTGGGACCAGATTGGGACACTTATAGGAAGTATTATCGTGGGTCGAATAATGTCCCAGAGTGTGGGACCAGATTGGGACACTTATAGGAAGTATTATCGTGGGTCGAATAATATCCCAGAGTGTGGGGCCGGATTGGGACACTTATAGGAAGGTTTATCATGGGTCGAATAATGTCCCAGAGTGTGGGCCGGATTGGGACACTTATAGGAAGGTTTATCATGGGTCGAATAATGTCCCAGAGTGTGGGGCCGGATTGGGACACTTATAGGCAGGTTTATCATGGGTCGAATAATGTCCCAGAGTGTGGGGCCAGATTGGGACACTTATAGGAAGGTTTATCATGGGTCGAATAATGTCCCAGAGTGTGGGACCAGATTGGGACACTTATAGGAAGGTTTATCATGGGTCTAATAATGTCCCAGAGTGTGGGACCAGATTGGGACACTTATATGCAGGTTTATCATGGGTTGAATAATGTCCCAGAGTGTGGGACCAGATTGGGACACTTATAGGAAGGTTTATCATGGGTCGAATAATGTCCCAGAGTGGAGGGTTATTTTGCTGATATCGGATAATGCTGAGATAAAAGATAAGGAGATATAATATAGGCCGCTGAGAGGTCACTCAAGATGATAAGAAAAATACATATACATAAGCAGCAAATAAAAAACAATGTGGTTGTTGGAAAAACAAATTATTGATATATTTTAGTTGATACTTAATGTTACTATACAATATACTTCATTGATGTTATATCATAACTCTTACCATCATATGGTTATTGGTTATGGAAGGCCCCGGTATCACTGCAAAATAATTAAAATCCATATTTGCTAAACCGCCCGTGCCAGTGGAATCATTCGAATTACAAACTCAACTCCCAAACAAAGAAAGGTAACTATAGTCCCCATCATAGCAATCTCAGCACACGCCAAAAGACATAATACGAAGCCGCACAGAAAGTGAACACAGCCAACTGTTCCTTGTCATACGATATCATCGTTCATCGTAAACAAAGGGAATATATCGAAGCAGGATCAAAACAGATGAGACACACAGCTCACGGTGCGCACAGAGCACTTAACTCAGTAGCTCCTGTAACAAGCCGGACTTGGAATATGAGGAAACTGCAACAAGGAACACTTTTCATAAATAGCATTCAATGGTTCCTGTCGCCTATACACCATATTGACCGGAAGTCCACGACCTCCCGAAAATGATGATCGTCATATTTTGTATTATGTATAACGCTTGATGATGTCAGGACATCGTTTTTGACTCCAATTCCGAACAAATAACACAGAGTTAGCCGTCGGATTATCCCTGTCAGACATCAAACATAGTTTCTAGTCATGATCACTGAATATTTGTAGTACAAGGCAGGTGTGAATGGTTACTCCTACCAACTGGCTATGACACTACAAGCATCTCCAGAAAACTGACACTGGTTTTATTAACTAACTGCAGTGATATCGAGAGAAGGTAGTAGGGTGTACACTTCTACAAGGTTTGATATAGCTTTACAAAAAAGGAATACAACAAAATACTGACGCCTAGGCCTACATGCGGCCTTCCTCTGAAAACGTGAATAACACAAACGATCCACGAAATAAAGATAAACTCTACTACATCTAGGATGAACGGACAGGTCAGCATGTATACCGAAACGTCAGCATTTTGTTGTGTTCCTTTTTTTTGTAAAGCTGTCACCATACCTTGTTGGGGTGTACGTTACACCTCACTACTTGTCCTCCTACCAGCTTTACCGCAGCACTGAACTTATTTGCCTGTTCCCTACTGATGGCGAGAGAGTTGGGAGTATAGAGGTTCCACTGCAGCTAATGGTTCTGGATCATGTAACGAGCAGTAGCAGTATTGGAGGTCTAAAGGACCTCTGCAAGTAGAATTCATTCAAAGGCATTTGATTGTCGTTGAGTCTGCCCGTAATTATTAATAATAATCAGGTCGCATGTCCTATGCAAGGGAGCCACAATAGCTCAGTGGTTAGTGAACTCGACTACAAGGGACAAAAGGTAGGGTTCGATCCCAACCGACGGCTTCCGGTTCACCCAGCCTTTAATGGGTACTGGAATTTTCTGGGAAAGTAAAGCGGCACGGGCGTAATACCGACCACATTACCCTAAAAATCATGTGCTAAAGGTCTGTAAAATATATGGTCACTAACACCATATTCCCTATACGCCACTTGGCGTGACTTCACGTCACGTCAGTACTTTACTTCACTTTTTATGTCCTATAGAGAACGTTACATTCAGCACAGCTTGGCTGAAAGAACCTCAGTCTCCAGCTAGAACTTCCACTTATTCTGATGTCATGTTCAGTCTCCTTAATGTCTTCAAACCACCCTCTTGGTCTACCCCTGATGCCCAGAAAACATGTCTTCCATTATTGTTTTTTTCCAGCCCGCTGTGCCTTTTGACGTGGCCATATTTTTTATTTGTAACTTTTTCTGTAGAATGGTGTTCTATAAGCCAGTTCTTTTTAGTGTTTAAATCTTTTAGTATGTCTTCATTGCTCTTTTTTATTATCCAAGGTATCTTAAAGATTTTTCTGTTGCATTTAGTTTCCAAAGAATCAATGTTCTCTCTTGCTGTCTGAAAGATTGTCCATGACTTGCAACCATAAGTTGCTAGTGAGACGATACATTCCCTCAGTAATTGTAACTCTACGGCCTTGGTGGTGTTGTGCCGCATGTTATAATAATACAGCGATATGTGTCATGAGAAGGGAACAGCTGGAATGTATTGTGACAACTGGGAACATTGAAGGACGAAGAGATAGAGGTAAGCAAAGAGAAAAGATACCAGACAGCTTAATAGAATGGCTTGGTCAACAACAGAAATGATAAATAACAATCGAGATCGAATGTTGTGGTGAGACATGATCACCAACGCCAGCAGGTTGGCACTTGATGATACGATGATGATAACAGATCCAAGGGTGATAAAATTGCTTCCACATTTTGCTTTGGCTTTTTTTTATGTTGAAGTGAGTGCCAGCTGAGCTCTAAAACTAACATTTCTGACATAATTCAGAAAATAATTAACGGATCTTTTAAAATGATTTTAAAACAAAATACAAAAAATAATGAGAAAAAAAAATACTGTTTTGATTTTTTTTTATGTGTGGACGGAAAACATTCCATTTGTTGTGAACAGTAAACAAAATTCAGCATCTGTTTACCTATATGTCTACCATGACTACAGCCATGCTACTGAATCTAAACATTAATTATCCATGTAGCTTTATTACACTCACACAAAGAAGTCACACAAACACAAAGTGTGTTTCACGCCAAGTAATGTCCACCGACAAGGAAACAATGTCAACCCATAATCAACATTGGTAATAAGGAGCGTGTGTCAACTCCTGAATATTTGCGATCAGCAACTGCCAGCGATGGCGACTAACACACTGGAAATTGTAACACAGACACTAAATCATCATCATCATCCTCATCGTGTGCTTTCTCCGCAACGAAGGTTGGCTACCATGGATCGCCATTCTACTCTGTTTCTTGCTTTGATGGTGCAGGCTGTCATAGATTGATTTGTCCATCTTTTGATGTTACTCGTCCATGTTTAGTCTTGGTCTGCCTCTGCCTCTTTTACCTTGTATTTCCCTTCCAATATTACTTTTAGTAAGCTGTTGTGTCTTTAACATGCCCCAAAAATTTCATTTGTCTTGTCTTAATTGTATTTAGTAGTTCTCTTTTTATTTTCAGTTGTTTTAAAACATCATTGTTTGTTTACTTTCCATCCAATTCTACCTATTCTTCTATAAATCCACATTTCAAAGGCTTCAATTTTCTGTTCTGTTTTCTTGTCTAATGTCCATGTTTCTGCACCATATAGGAATGTTCAGAAGATATAACATTTTGCCATTCTTAGTTTCAGCCCTGTTGATATTTGTTTTGTTGTTAGTATATTTTCCATGGCATTAAAATTACTTTTTGCCATACCTATTCTTTTGTTTATTTCAATTTTACATTTTCCATCATTGGCTTATAGTATGTCCCAGGTAGTTGAAGTTAACAAAAGTTGTAGACACTAAATACAACGAAGAATATGTTGCCATAGTAGCAACAAAACATTCAACGTCAAGCTACACAGGCCATGCGTTTTCCCGGTATTCTTGAAAAATGGGCATTCATGCAAACAAGCAGGAAAAAATATTGGTTGATTCAATGCCGAATGGTACGGAACAATTCTTAGAAATCCTTGGAACAATTCTTAGAAATCCTTGGAACAATTCTTAGAAATCCTTGGTAATAAAAAGTAAAAAGAATAACAAATTATGACATTAAAAGTGTATAACATTGAGGAGAACTGGCGTTTCAACAATACCTTAAAAAAGAAAATAAAATAGTTCAGCCATATTAAAAGACAATTTTAGGGAAATAACAATACTGGAAGGCATAATTCCATGAAAACGAGACAAGACCAGAAGAATGTTGTTTCAATACATCAATGGGATCTTCAACTTGTCAACAGTGGTAGTGGGAGATCAGGCTACGGTGAGAGAGAAGGAGACAGATGCCTTCAACCCGGCTAGGACGGGTGCAGTCCAGGTATGATAAAGAAATGTGACGGAAACTGTAATAGACTTTAAATAAAAACATGTGAATACTCATTACATAAACATTTATGTTTGAACAATTTTTCCATAATATTCACAACATATAAGAAAACATCATATGAAATTTCTAGCTAACATAGCTTGATTGTAAAAACAGTCATAAATACATAATTATGTTAAATATAATCATTAAATGAATCATTTATGTTTAGTAACCTTTGGTCACTACAGTATGGTGAGGTGCCATCAGGTAACGATGACCTCACCTCGACATCACAGCCTTGATAGTAGCCTACGTCACAACAGGCTGTCTGAGAGCTTACCATGTTCAGCGGAGATGGGACCTACTAACATAAAATACTTAGAATGACAAGTTTCAGCTAGGCGGACCTTAGAGATATGACCTACTGGCATAGAAGACCTAGAAGGACAAGCTGCAACTAATCAGACCTCGGAGATTGGGACCTACTGACATAGAAGACCTAGTAGGACAAGCTTCAACTAGGCAGACCTCGGAGATTGGGACCTACTGACATAAAATACTTAGAATGACAAGTTTCAACTAGGCGAACCTGGGAGATATGACCTACTGACATAAAATACTTAGAATGACAAGTTTCAACTAGGCGAACCTGGGAGATATGACCTACTGACATAAAATACTTAGAATGACAAGTTTCAACTAGGCGAACCTGGGAGATATGACCTACTGACATAAAATACTTAGAATTACAAGTTTCAACTAGGCAGACCTCGGAGATGGAACCTACTGATATAGAAGACCTAGTAGGACAGGCTTCAACTAGACAGACCTCGGAAATAGGACCTACTGACATAGAAGACCTACTACGACAATCTTCAACTAGGCAGACCTTGGAGATGTGACCTACTGACATAGAAGACCTAGTAGGACAGACTTCAACTAGGCATACCCCGGAGATGGGACCTACTGGCATAGAAGACCTACTACGACAATCTTCAACTAGACAGACCTTGGAGATGAGACCTACTGACATAAAATACCCAGAAGACCTAGTAGGAGGTTCAGAATGCTTCAACATCTTCAGGACAATCTGGGAATTCAAGAAAACCACTAAAGCCTAGATCTCCACCATCTTAGGCACAGGGTCCTCACTAAAGCCTAGATCTCCACCATCTTAGGCACAGGGTCATATGGCTGATGTTAACTTTGCCATTTTCAACAATCCATGGGGCTTGTGGTATTACTAGTTAGTTTTTGGGTTTTGCCTGCGTGGCCTATAACTACTTTATCGACCTCAGACTACTCTTCTAGGTTACATCAGATCACAATTAATTATTATTTACAAATTGTAGTGAAAGTTTCTTTTTTTTATGTGTTTGCAACTAGCTTGATTGGGTAATTTTCTTATTTATAGTCTGCCGCGCATGTTATTTTTATGAACAATTTGATTGGCTAGGTTTGGAACAATTTGATTGGCTAGGTTTGGAACAATTTGATTGGCTAGGTATGGAACAATTTGATTGGCTAGGGTTGGAACAATTTGATTGGCTAGGTTTGGAACAATTTGATTGGCTAGGTTTTGAACAATTTGAGTGGCTAGGTTTGGAACAATTTGATTGACTAGGTTTGGAACAATTTGATTGGCTAGGGTTGGAACAACTTGAGTGGCTAGGTATGGAACAATTTTATTGGCTAGGTATGGAACAATTTGATTGGCTAGGTATGGGCCAATTTGATTGGCTAGGTATGGGACAATTTGATTGGCTAGGTATGGAACAATTTGAGTGGCTAGGTTTGGAACAATTTGATTGGCTAGGTATGGAACAATTTGATTGGCTAGGGTTGGAACAATTTGATTGGCTAGGTTTGGAACAATTTGATTGAGTAGGTTTGGAACAATTTGATTGGCTAGGGTTGGAACAATTTGATTGGCTAGGGTTGGAACAATTTGATTGGCTAGGTTTGGAAGAATGTGATTGGCTAGATATGTAACATTTTGATTGGCTAGGTATGGAACAATTTGATTGGCTAGGTATGGGACAATTTGAGTGGCTAGGTATGGGACAATTTGATTGGCTAGGTATGGAACATTTTGATTGGCTAGGTATGGAACAATTTGAGTGGCTAGGTATGGAACAATTTGATTGGCTAGGTATGGAACAATTTGAGTGGCTAGGTTTGGAACAATTTGATTGGCTAGGGTTGGAACAATTTGAGTGGCTAGGTATGGAACAATTTTATTGGCTAGGTATGGAACAATTTGATTGGCTAGGTATGGGCCAATTTGATTGGCTAGGTATGGGACAATTTGATTGGCTAGGTATGGAACAATTTGAGTGGCTATGTTTGGAACAATTTGATTGGCTAGGTATGGAACATTTTGATTGGCTAGGTATGGAACAATTTGAGTGGCTAGGTATGGAACAATTTGATTGGCTAGGTTTGGAACAATTTGATTGAGTAGGTTTGGAACAATTTGATTGGCTAGGTTTGGAACAATTTGATTGGCTAGGTTTTGAACAATTTGAGTGGCTAGGTTTGGAACAATTTGATTGGCTAGGTATGGAACAATTTGATTGGCTAGGGTTGGAACAATTTGATTGGCTAGGTTTGGAACAATTTGATTGAGTAGGTTTGGAACAATTTGATTGGCTAGGGTTGGAACAATTTGATTGGCTAGGTTTGGAAGAATGTGATTGGCTAGATATGTAACATTTTGATTGGCTAGGTATGGAACAATTTGATTGGCTAGGTATGGGACAATTTGAGTGGCTAGGTATGGGACAATTTGATTGGCTAGGTATGGAACATTTTGATTGGCTAGGTATGGAACAATTTGAGTGGCTAGGTATGGAACAATTTGAGTGGCTAGGTATGGAACAATTTGAGTGGCTAGGTTTGGAACAATTTGATTGGCTAGGTATGGAACAATTTGATTGGCTAGTTATGGAACAATTTGAGTGGCTAGGTTTGGAACAATTTGAGTGGCTAGCAAAAGAAAAAGCATAAATATTTTCAGAAATCTGCAGACCTTAAATTGTGTGTAATATTGTACGTGTATATCTATTTTAGGGAGCCGCGATAGCTCAGTAGTTAGTGAACTGGACTACAAAGCAAAAGAGGTAGCGTTCGATTCCAACCGACGGCTTCAGTGTTCACCAAGCCTTAAATGGGTATCGGATTTTTTCTGGGAAAGTAAATCAGCACGGGCGTAATACCGACCACATTACCCCAAAAATCATGTGCCGAAGGTCTGTAAAATTTATGGTCACTAACACCATATCCCCTATACGCCACTTGGCGTGACGGGGGTACTTTACTTTTTTTTTTAATATCTATTTTAATAAGAAATGATGAAGGAGTACACACAGACGATCTCCCTTTAAATTCGTTTTGTGAGGCATACACTTGTGTTTTCTGTTGTCTTAAATACAATTCATACAGATTATTGAGAACTTCTACAGTATGGAATGTATGATCACATATTAATTTATTAAGAAATAAAAACATTTAATAAAAAATATAGTGTTTCAGTGATAAACAACAATATTTGTATTCCTTCAGAGCTGTTTTGGTTTTCTACTGATCAGTACTTCCTAGTTAACTCGACCACAAATTTGAACCTCGCTTTTTTATTTCTTTCGTAAAACCACATCTGTTTGCATAAGTTTAATGACATTAATGAGATTGTATCTGCCATACCCTTCTGCAGCAACATTATATATATATGTCGCAATAAGATTAAATAGAACAATCCAAATAATTATTTTCCAAAGGTTATAATTCTTATCTTTCTGGCCATAATATATTTAACCAATAATTAAAGAGCTTGTTTCAGTCCATGTAACCAGGATGTATTAGCTTGGCCAGAAGATGCCCTTTTACAAATGTTGACAGGATGAAATGTATCGGACTTACTAAAAGTATATGTATCTGGCATGATAGAAATACTTGTATCTTAACTATAAAGTATATGTATCTGGCATGATAGAAATACTTGTATCTTAACTATAAAGTATATGTATCTGGCATGATAGAAATACTTGTATCTTAACTAGAAAGTATATGTATCTGGCATGATAGAAATACTTGTATCTTAACTAGAAAGTATATGTATCTGGCATGATAGAAATATTTGTATCTTAACTATAAAGTATATGTATCTGACATGATAGAAATACTTGTATCTTAACTATAAAGTATATGTATCTGACATGATAGAAATACTTGTATCTTAACTATAAAGTATATGTATCTGGCATGATAGAAATACTTGTATCTTAACTATAAAGTATATGTATCTGGCATGATAGAAATACTTGTATCTTAACTATAAAGTATATGTATCTGGCATGATAGAAATACTTGTATCTTAACTAGAAAGTATATGTATCTGGCATGATAGAAATATTTGTATCTTAACTATAAAGTATATGTATCTGACATGATAGAAATACTTGTATCTTAACTAGAAAGTATATGTATCTGACATGATAGAAATACTTCTATCTTAACTAGATAACTAGAAGTATATGTACCTGACATGATAGAAATACTTGTATCTTAACTAGAAAGTATATGTATCTGACATGATAGAAATACTTGTATCTTAACTAGAAAGTATATGTATCTGACATGATAGAAATACTTGTATCTTAACTAGAAGTATATGTACCTGACATGATAGAAATACTTGTATCTTAACTAGAAAGTATATGTATCTTACATGATAGAAATACTCGTATCTTAACTAGAAGTATATGTATCTGGCATGATAGAAATGCGTGTATCTTAACTAGAAGTGTATGTACCTGACATGATAGAAGTGCTTGTATCTTAACTACAATTATATATATGTATCTGACATATTAGAAATACTTGTATCTTAACTACAATTATATATATATCTGACATGATAGAAATACTTGTATCTTAACTAGAAGTATATATATATATCTGACATATTAGAAATACTTGTATCTTCTAAAAGAAGTACTTTTATTTCGTTCCAGCTGCTCATATATTCATCAACACAGGACAAAATACATTTTTTATCTGGCAGAAAATATGTTTTTGTTTAATCTGTGCTGAAAATGCAGATTATCTCTCACAATTTTTGTTTGTTTTTGGATTATAGAAAGATAACGCACTTTTTATTAGGGAGCCGCGATAGCTCAGTGGTTAGGGAACTGGACTACAAAGGACAAGAGGTAGGGTTCGATCCCAACCGACGGCTTCCGTGTTCATCCAGCGTTAAATGGTTACCGATTTTTTTCTGGGAAAGTAAAGCGGCACGGGCGTAATACCGACCACATTACCCCAAATATCATGTGCTGAAGGTCTGTAAAATATATGCTCACTAACACCATATTCCCTATACGCCACTTGGCGTGACGGGGGTACTTTACTTTTTTATTACTTTTGATTAGCAATGATCAAACTACCATTATCAGAATTATTCTATTTGTAACAAACTCATTAATTGATTGAAGAAGTAGATATGAGCAAATTGTTCCCACAGAAAGCTGAATTTTACTTGAAATCCTTTTGAACCCCATTTGATTTGCCATAAGTCTTTGAGTCGTTAATGGTAACAGTAATACAAATGTACACATAAATATATGTGCAAAATATTGATTAAATATTAACGCATACAACAATACCAGAGTAGAAATACATATATGTAACAATTAATTAATGAACAATAATTTACAACAAATCATTCTCATATTGCACTTCAAATCATAAATAAAGATAGAATAATCTCATATTTCAGCAAAGGGGCGCAACAGTCTACTTTTTATATTAACCTTGAAGTTATTGCCCTTGATGAGATACTGGGCGAGATTTGTCTGAGGTTATTAACAATGACCCAGACGAAGATTAATAAATGTCTAACCATTTTAGACGTTAATCTTTACAGTCGACATTTTGGATTCTTAGAAATGTTTTCCCTTTTGTTTGCTTCGCAAAAATTATTTGGCCTTGATGGCAGGCAACTTCAGTTTTGTTTGTTCTTGCTGTCCTTGCGTATAGGAAAAACATGGTTATGGTTATGGTTATGGTTATTCGAAGGCCCAGGTATCACTACAAACCAATGGAAATTCATAATTACTCAACCGCCCGTGCCAATGTGGAATCATTCGAATTAATATCTCATCGAATTATTTTCAAACAAAGAAAGGCAGTTGCAGTCTCCATCGTAGCAAACACAGCACACGCCAAAGGACATAAGGCGCATTATAGCACCGACAGTGAACGCATCTGATCTATCCTTCGCCATACGATATCATCATTCATCGTAAGTAATCTGAATATAGAAACACCATCCGGATGAAACACACAGACTCACGGTATGCACAGAGCACAACTCAGTAGCTCCGGTAGCAAGATGGACTTGGGATATAAGGAAACAGCAACAAGGAACACTTTTCAGACAGTGCATCAAAGGTTCCCTTTAGCCTATCCGCCATATTGACCGGAAGTCATAGAAGGAAAACATGTTCTGATTAAGTTCGTTCAAGACTCTGATAAGAGATCATTGATGAGATCAAATATGCTAACGTCAAATGTGTGTCATGTTGTGCTTGTGCCAGTGATTAATGACACATTTTATAGGTGATGAGGTTGGTATCATGTCAGAACAACGGATTTTCTCAGGAAAAAATTCTCTGGCACCCATTTTCAGGTAGCATGTGCAGTGTATGCCCCTGAGTCTTGCCAGTAAAAGAAATATGTCGCATCTGGGAACTGTACCCATACTCTACTAATCAGTTAGTGAGTGCACTAACAGCTCGTCCACCACAGCTTCTGCGCTAACGTGTACAAGTTTTCTTTTATCATTCTCACATTGGTTCGTACACCTTCCTCATATTACATGTACACGTTTTCTTGTATCATTCTCACACCATTGGTACACTTTACATATATTACATGTACACGTTTTCTATTATCATTCTCACATTGGTACATACACCTTACTCAATTTACATATACTAGTTTTATTTTATCATTCTCACACTGGTAGGTACACCTTACACATATTACATGTACAAGATTTTCTTTATAATTCTCACATTGGTACTTCTTACACATATTAATTGTACAAGATTTTCTTTATAATTCTCACATTGGTACTTCTTACACATATTAATTGTACAAGATTTTCTTTATAATTCTCACATTGGTACTTCTTACACATATTAATTGTACAAGATTTTCTTTATAATTCTCACATTGGTACTTCTTACACATATTAATTGTACAAGATTTTCTTTATAATTCTCACATTGGTACTTCTTACACATATTACATGTACAAGATTTTCTTTATAATTCTCACATTGGTACTTCTTACACATATTAATTGTACAAGATTTTCTTTATAATTCTCACATTGGTACTTCTTACACATATTAATTGTACAAGATTTTCTTTATAATTCTCACATTGGTACTTCTTACACATATTCCATGTGCAAGTCTACGCCCAGAATAAATATGTTGTAAATATATGTTGTTCACAACTAATTCCATAAAAAGATCCATACTTATTGCAGAGACTACTTGGTGATCTTTCTTATCATCCCTCAGTGTTAGAAGGAAAGGTGAAGGGAATGATCTTGATAAATAAAGATCAATCTGTTTTGTGTACATCGAGACATATCTTAAAGCTCTTTGTCACGTTAGGTCAAGATTGTTGCAATATTTATAAACAGTTCCCTCACTTTGATGGAAAACAACATGCAAGGGAAACTGAGATTGTTTTCAAGAAAACTTATAGCAGACTTGTTCACATTCCATACACCATCATCATGTGTGATGAACGAACTAACAGGCTGCCATCAAAGACACACAAGTAAGAGGAATGTCAACGCTTGACAAGATGTTATAATAAAGTCTTAACAGGATTATTTTGTGGAGAGTGTCATGTTGATCAATGGAACTGCATTTGGGAGACTCCAGGATTCCGGAGTCATGCTTGGTAAGGTGGAGTGTCTGGGAGGAAAGATCAGGAGCGATTAGGAGGAAAGATCAGGAGTGAGTAGGAGAAAAATCAGGAGTGAGTATGAGGAAAGATTAGGACTGAGTAGGAGGAAAGATTAGGAGTGAGTAGGAGGAAAGATTAGGAGTGAATAGGAGGAAAGATAATGAGTGAGTACGAGGAAAGATCAGGAGCGAGTAGCAGGATAGATCAGGAGTGAGTAGGAGGAACATTTTGGTGCATCTTGGTGCACCTTGGTGCATCTCGGTGCATTATGGTGCACCTTGGTGCATCGTTGTGCATCCTTGTGCGTCTTGGTCATCTTGGTGCATCCTTGTGCATCTTGGTACATCTTGGTGCATCTTGGTGCATCTTGGTGCATCCTTATGCATCTTGGTACCTCTTGGTGCATCTTGGTGCATCTGTATGTATCTTGGTACATCTTGTGGCATCTTGGTGCATCTTGGCGCATCATAGTGCATCTTGGTGCATCTTGGTACATCTTGGTTCATCTTGATGCCATTTACTCCTCTCTCCATAATACCTTTTTATGTTTAGCTTCTATCATTTGTCGTATAGTCTCTCCATAATACCTTTTTATGTTTAGCTTCTACCATTTGTTGTATAGTCTCTCCATAATACCTTTTTATGTTTAGCTTCTATCATTTGTTGTAAAGTCTCCCCATGATACCTTTTTATGTTTAGGTTCTATCATTTGTTGTATAGTCTCTCCATAATACCTTTTTATGTTTACCTTCTATCATTTGTTGTATAGTCTCTCCATGATACCTTTTCATGTTTAACTTCTACCATTTATCGTATAGTCTCTCCATAATACCTTTTTACGTTTAGCTTCTATCATTTGTTGTATAGTTAATACCTTTTAATGTCTAACATCTACCATTTGTCGTATAGTCTCTCCATAATACATTTCCATGTCTAATATCTACCATTTGTCGTATAGTCTCTCCATTTATGTTTAATTAAGAGTATTCAGAGGCTTAATGGAGCTTTATATTAAACTAAGCACCTTTTGGGGTACCTGTAGTGCATTTGGTTCTGCCAACACAAAATGATGTGAACAATTAATCTAGGCAAGTAAATAAACACAGATCTATATTTTCTCTGTGCATGTTTGTGGTCAGCGTGTTTCAATCCAAACTACAGCCAGGCACTTTCATATGTGGTTTGTACGCTTGACCAGAAGCAGCAACACGATTGTGAAGTGTTGGATGTGAGCAGGGATATTATGCGCCAGCAGATTGATAATCGTGTGAAGGGCAGAGGATATATTTGTTTAACTTGGAGACACAACTAATGAAAATATATAGTTAGTTATAGTTAGTCGAAGATTGGGACACTTATAAGAAGGTTTATGGTGGGTCGAATAATGTCCCAGGGTGTGGGACCAGATTGGGACACTTATAGGCAGGTTTATCATGGGTCGAATAATGTCCCAGAGTGTGGAACCTGATTGGGACACTTATAGGCAGGTTTATCATGGGTCGAATAATGTCCCAGGGTGTGGGACCAGATTGGGACACTTATAGGCAGGTTTATCATGGGTCGAATAATGTCCCAGGGTGTGGAACCAGATTGGGACACTTATAGGCAGGTTTATCATGGGTCGAATAATGTCCCAGAGTGTGGAACCAGATTGGGACACGTATAGGCAGGTTTATCATGGGTCGAATAATGTCCCAGAGTGTGGAACCTGATTGGGACACTTATAGGCAGGTTTATCATGGGTCGAATAATGTCCCAGAGTGTGGGACCAGATTGGGACACTTATAGGCAGGTTTATCATGGGTCGAATAATGTCCCAGAGTGTGGAACCAGATTGGGACACTTATAGGCAGGTTTATCATGGATCGAATAATGTCACAGAGTGTGGAACCAGATTGGGACACTTATAGGCAGGTTTATCATGGGTCGAATAATGTCCCAGAGTGTGGGACCAGATTGGGACACTTACAGGAATTTTATCATGGGTCGAATAATGTCCCAGGGTGTGGGACCAGATTGGGACACTTATAGGAATTTTATCATGGTTCGAATAATGTCCCAGAGTGTGGGACCAGATTGGGACACTTATAGGCAGGTTTATCATGGGTTGAATAATGTCCCAGAGTGTAGGGCCTGATTGGGACACTTATAGGAAGGTTTATCATGGGTCAAATAATGTCCCAGAGTTTTGGGCCAGATTGGGACACTTATAGGCAGGTTTATCATGGGTCGAATAATGTCCCAGAGTGTGGGACCAGATTGGGACACTTATAGGCAGGTTTATCATGGGTCGAATAATGTCCCAGAGTGGAGGGTTACTTTGCTGATATCGGATAATGCTGATATAAAAGATATGGAGATATAATATAGGCCGCTGAGAGGTCACTCAAGATGATAAAAAAATACATATACATAAGCAGCAAATGAAAAACAATGTGGTAGTTGGAAAAATAAATTATTGATATATTTTAGTTGATACTTAATGTTACTATACAATATACTTCATTGATGTTATATCATAACTCTTACCATCATATGGTTATGGTTATGGTAGGCCCCGGTATCACTGCAAACGAATTAAAATCCATAATTTCTCAACCGCTCGTGCCAGTGGAATCATCCAAATTAACATCTGATCTCATTAAAGGATCCAAGCAAAGAAAGGCAGCTGTAGTCCCCATCATAGAAGCCAGAGGACACGCCAAAAGACATAAGGCCAAGCGGCACCGAAAGTGAACGCAGCTCAACTGTCCTTTGTCATATGATATCATCATTCATCGTAAGCAATCGGAACATCGAAACACGATCCGGATGAAAACCACAGTTCACGGTATGCACAGAGCACTTAACTCAGTAGCTCCGACAGCAAGCCGGACTTGAAATACGACGAAACCTCAGCAATAAAGAGTCTTCGTGCGCCATCCGCCATATTGACCGGAAGTTAACCTAATTAAAATATTTGGTTGCTAAACCCACAATATAAATTTGAAACAGAGAAGCACAATTTAGCGTTACTATTTATTATTGGGTGATCGA
Organism: Megaustenia siamemsis; assembly: GCA_032433765.1. Classification (NCBI taxonomy): domain Eukaryota; kingdom Metazoa; phylum Mollusca; class Gastropoda; order Stylommatophora; family Ariophantidae; genus Megaustenia; species Megaustenia siamemsis. The sequence goes on along the minus strand of JAVIAB010000160.1, from coordinate 57,279,316 downwards.
ACATAGAGCTCTGGACAGACAGGTTTGAATCATGTCACAGAACCTGGGAATCGTTCTCTTTGAATCCATTATTTCTGTGTGGGTCTACTCCCCTCTGGTCTCTGCATAGTAAATCACACGTCTAGCCCTCTCGGACACTAATGAAATACATAATTTGTCGTGTGCACTCTTCACATATTAGATTGCTATCCCGACACAGACAAAACTAATCTGGCAGTTAAACGACTAAAAGAGTGAGCCGGCTGCTGTCCAGGTTTTGTGAAGGAAATACAAAATCTACTCATTCCAGAGTCGGATGTGTCGGTCGTGTCGGGCTGAAAGGCGCAGATACCACGGCTTGCTGCAAACTAGCAACACATCCACAGCCATCAAGCAAGGGAAGAAGAAGAAATTGATAAGAAAATAAGAGGAAGCAGGGTTCTAGTTGGAAAATGGTGTGCATACATTGACAAGTCATGAACGTCAATGTTCTGAATTGTGAACATGTTCTACGTGAAGCACTGGATATGTTGTGTGGGTATTTATGAGGTAGTAATGTCGTGATAATCCGAGTGGAGAGCGCGAGCAGAAAGATGGTCTTGAAATAGCGTTTGGAGCGCAAAGTGTCAGTATTGCAAGTTCGCAAAGTGTCAGGATTGCAAGTTCGCAAAGTGTCAGGATTGCAAGTTCACAAAGTGTCAGGATTGCAAGTTCGCAAAGTGTCAGGATTGCAAGTTCGCAAAGTGTCAGGATTGCAAGTTCACAAAGTGTCAGGATTGCAAGTTCACAAAGTGTCAGTATTGCAAGTTCGCAAAGTGTCAGGATTGCAAGTTCACAAAGTGTCAGGATTGCAAGTTCGCAAAGTACTGGGATAGCAAGTTCAGAAAGTGTCGGAAAAGCAAGTTCGCAAAGTGCTGGGATAGCAAATTCACAAAGTGTCGAGATAGCAAGTTCACAAAGTGTCGGGATAGCAAATTCACAAAGTGTCGGGATAGCAAGTTCACAAATACCGGACTAGCAACTCCACAAAGTGCCACAATAGCAAGTTCACAGCGAAGACGACAATCACACGTTTCCTGTATGGTAGGTTTGTAAGAAACATTAGGCAATAGTTATGAACAGCAGATTCGATCAGAAGTTGCATGTGGCCCAGTCTCTTTCAATACTGAATATTTTCTGATTGAACACAGCAGGAGTCCTATGTCTTGGAGCCTTGATGTAAGCGGCTGCGCCACCTCTCCCGCCGCTGAGAGACACGAATTGTCTCCAGCAGTTTCCAGACAGCTTTTTGTGATTGTTCACTTCCGATTGCAAAGTTCTGTATCAAGAATTTCCTATCATCGACCCCTGATGTTGACAAGTTGTGACTGTTTGCATCTTTGTATTGTCCTTATGAGTGTTTGAGACTCATACAGCCTCATTTACAGTCTCATCTTCAATTGCCTCTACTGCCTCATCTACAGCCTCATTTACAGTCTCATCTTCAATTGCCTCTACTGCCTCATATACAGTCTCATCTACAGCCTCATCTTCAATTGCCTCTACTGCCTCATCTACAGCCTCATCTTCAATTGCCTCTACTGCCTCATCTACTGCCTCATCTACTGCCTCATCTTCAATTGCCTCTACTGCCTCATCTACTGCCTCATCTACAGCTTCATCTTCAATTGCCTCTACTGCCTCATCTACTGCCTCATCTACTGCCTCATCTTCAATTGCCTCTACTGCCTCATCTACTGCCTCATCTACTGCCTCATCTACAGCTTCATCTTCAATTGCCTCTACTGCCTCATCTACTGCCTCATCTACTGCCTCATCTACTGCCTCATCTTCAATTGCCTCTACTGCCTCATCTACTGCCTCATCTACTGCCTCATCTACTGCCTCATCTACAGCTTCATCTTCAATTGCCTCTACTGCCTCATCTACTGCCTCATCTACTGCCTCATCTTCAATTGCCTCTACTGCCTCATCTACTGCCTCATCTACTGCCTCATCTACTGCCTCATCTTCAATTGCCTCTACTGCCTCATCTACTGCCTCATCTACAGCTTCATCTTCAATTGCCTCTACTGCCTCATCTACAGTCTCATCTACAGCCTCATCTTCAATTGCCTCTACTGCCTCATCTACTGCCTCATCTACAGCCTCATCTTCAAATGCCTCTACTGCCTCATCTACAGCCTCATTTACAGTCTCATCTTCAATTGCCTCTACTGCCTCATCTACAGCCTCATCTTCAATTGCCTCTACTGTCTCATCTACAGTCTCATCTTCAATTGCCTCTACTGCCTCATCTACAGCCTCATTTACAACCTCATCTTCAATTACCTCTACTACCTCATCTACAGCCTCATTTACAGTCTCATCTTCAATTGCCTCTACTGCCTCATCTACAGTCTCATCTACAGCCTCATCTACAATCTCATCTACAGCCTCATCTAGAGCCTGATCTACAGTCTCATCTAAAGTCTATGTGTGATGGTGATGGTCTAATCACCAACTAATTACTACATCAAGCTTGGGCAGATGGTGCTGTAAACCTGGGAGGGCTGACCATCTAAGGGCAGAATCCACCTGCAGAAAAGAAAATCTGCTTCCTTGCAGGAAGATTGTGGACAATCAAAGGCTAAGGAAAGCAAACCTGAATAAAATCCTGCCTGAAATCGTATGCACTGGGCCACTGGCGCAGAACACAGTGCAACGTTTTAACAAATAATCAATCACACTGGATCTAACAGACTCTAATTATGATATAAACTACCGCTGACCGGAAGGCTTCAAGAAACAGCTGAATGTATGATGAAGCCAAATCTATCCTCAAAGGTCAGTTCCATGAAAAATGTAAAAGAGAACACCCAAAGCATAACGAGAGTGACGGATACCACCAACTATCAAGGAGGGATCAAGTCATCATACTTCACCTACGCACTGGCCACAATATAATGAGAAATCACATGTTCACCAAATTCAAAATAGATACAACCAACCTATGCCACTGTACACTCGACAATATGACTACAAAACATGTTCTACAGGATTGCCCCCAGTACACAGACCTGAGAAGAGCAATGTGGTCAACACCCACCTCCCTGGAAGAGAAACTATATGGGGCAATGGAATCACTTAAACAGACAGCTGACTTCAGGAGAGAGTCTGGAATCCTACTCTGATTGAGTCTTGGTCACAGAGAGATCTACAGCCTCATCTACAGCTCATCTACAGCCTCATCTACAGACTTATCTACAGACTTATCTACAGTCTCATCTACAGCCTCATCTACAGCCTCATCAACAGTCTCATCTACAGCTCATCTACAGCCTCATCTAAAGTCTCATCTACAGCATCATCTACAGCCTCATCTACAGCCTCATCTACAGCCTCATCTACAGTCTCATCTACAGCCTCCTCTACAGCTTCACCTACCTCCTCGTCTATCTCCTCACCTACAGCCTCATCTACCTCCTCATCTATCTCCTCAACTACACCCTCAGCTACAGCCTCATCTATCTCCTCACATACAGCCTCATCTACAGCCTCATCTACAGCTTCACCTGCAGCCTCATCTATCTCCTCACCTACAGTCTCATCTACAGTCTCATCTACAGCCTCATCTACAGCTCATCTACAGCCTCATCTAAAGTCTCATCTACAGCCTCATCTACAGTCTCATCTACAGCTCATTCACAGCCTCATCTACAGTCTCATCTACAGCCTCATCTATAGCCTCATCTGCAGCCTCCTCTACAGCTTCACCTACCTCCTCATCTATCTCCTCACCTACAGCCTCATCTACCTCCTCATCTACCTCCTCATCTACCTCCTAATCTATCTCCTCAACTACACCCTCAGCTACATCATCATCTATCTTCTCACCTACATCCTCATCTACAGCCTTATCTGCAGTCTCATCTACAGCTTCACCTTCACCCTCATCTACAGCCTCATCTACAGCCTCATCTACCTCCTTATCTACAGCCTCACCTACACCCTCATCTACCTCCTCATCTATAATACACTTTGCAATCTGAGTCTGATGTGAAGAACTTATCTACAATTATTATTATTACTTATCTACAGCGCATTTTGTCTTTCTTTACTGCATTTGAATGTAGAGTAACTTAAAAGCCTACTAGGCTTAATGAAACATACACATATGGTGATCAAAATGAGACCAGATATGTTGCCATGGTTACCCTACAGTATCTGTGCGATTGGGCTCTTTCAATGGCGATGGACATATCTAGAACTTTTATTTATAAATGTTCATTTCAATTATTAATATTTAATTTTGTTGTAACTAGATTCATTTGAAACCAGAGTCCCTGGACAGAGGGAACTATGCTGGTGATTATCTCCTTGCCTCAAAGCAAACTCTTTATACAAAGTTTCTTACATTAAACTACGTCCTTTAATGTCGCAGTATCAAAGATGTTCACTTTTTAACTGCTACATTTAATGTCCATATTTGTACAGATTCTCTTATTATATTTATTACTATGTGGCGGTGACAGGAGAAATAAATTTAAAGTGGTATGGCTACACATTTACGTAGGTAGGGACAGCTCAAACTCAAACGACGTTACGCCATAGTAGACCTTCCGAAGGAACAATGGACACTACAATACATATTCACACAAAGACACAAATTTAAGTATACACAATTAACACTACAAGAATTCACAGTAAAATAATAAGGAAATTAAGGGACAGTCAATGGAGTGGCATCATCTCCACTCACCACGAAAATAGAAATTCAAGACATTTCCTTCAGCTGGAAAGGTCATGGTCACTGTCTTTTGGGACATCAAAGGTGTGATTCTTGTGGATGTTATGCCAAGAGGAGAGACAATCAATTCGCAAGCTGACATTGCGACATTGGGGGAAAAAAAACTCAAATCAATGTTTTCGCAGAGTTCGGCTGCATAAGAATCCAGCAGACCAGCTTCTCCTTCACGACAATGCACACCCTCACACAAGTCTGGCAACACGGGAAGCAATCACCAGATTGGGTAGGACTGTACTCCAATACAGCCCTGATATAACCTCTTGATACATCCTCTTATTTCCATCTCTTTGGTCCACTTTATAATGCCCTCCGTGGAACAAGGTTTGAACATGACGGAGTGATTAATGCAATGAAGAAATGGCTACACGATCAAAACAAAAAACTGGTACAGGCTGGGAATACTTGTTACGCCCTGGCGTAAAGCTGTACAAGTGAATGGGGATTATGTTGAATGATACCGATGTTTGCATGACATATCCATCAATACTGTGTAAAAGTTTCATACTTTCAGAATTAAATGTTCCGGAGAAAACCGATGTGGCGCATTTACTTTCTAAATATACTAGTTAGACATAAACTACTGCCTGTGCTTAATTTGTAAAATTTAATGAACTAATTACGTCAGTGTAATTGCAAGTTGTGGCATTATGTCACTACAAGTTGTAGCATTACGTTACTGCAAGTTGTGTCATTACGTTACTGCAAGTTGTGTCATTACGTTACTGCAAGTTGTGTCATTACGTTACTGCAAGTTGTAGCATTACGTTACTGCAAGTTGTAGCATTACGTTACTGCAAGTTGTAGCATTACGTTACTGCAAGTTGTGTCATTACGTTACTGCAAGTTGTGTCATTACGTTACTGCAAGTTGTAGCATTACATTACTGCAAGTTGTAGCATTACGTTACTGCAAGTTGTGTCATTACGTTACTGCAAGTTGTAGCATTACATTACTGCAAGTTGTAGCACTACATTACTGCAAGTGTGTCATTACGTTACTGCAAGTTGTGTCATTACGTTACTGCAGGTTGTAGCATTACGTCACTACAAGTTGTAGCATTACGTTGCTGCAAGTTGTAGCATTACTTTACTGCAAGTTGTAGCATTACATTACTGCAAGTTGTGTCATTACGTTACTGCAAGTTGTGTCATTACGTTACTGCAAGTTGTAGCATTATGTCACTACAAGTTGTAGCATTACGTTACTGCAAGTTGTAGCATTACATTACTGCAAATTTTGTCATTACGTTACTGCAAGTTGTAGCATTACATTACTGCAAATTTTGTCATTACGTTACTGCAAGTTGTAGCATTACATTACTGCAAATTTTGTCATTACGTTACTGCAAGTTGTAGCATTACGTCACTGAAAGTTGTGTTTTTGCTTCACTACAAGTTGTGTCATTACGTTACTGCAAGTTGTGGCATTACGTCACTCTAAGCTGTGGCATTACGTCACTGCAAGTTGTGTCATTACGTCACTGCAAGCTGTATCATTACGTTACTGCAAGCTGTGTCATTATGTCACTGCAAGTTGTGTAGTTACGTCACTGCAAGCTGTGTCATTACGTTACTGCAAGTTCTGTCATTAAGTTACTGCAAGTTGTGTCATTACGCCACTGCAAACTGTGTCATTACGTCACTGCAAGCTGTGTCATTACGTCACTCTAAGCTGTGTCATTAATTCACTCTAAGCTATGTCATTACGTCACTCTAAGCTATGTCATTACGTCACTCTAAGCTGTGGCATAACGTCACTCTAAGCTGTGTCATTACGTCATTGCAAGTTTTGTCATTACGTTACCGCAAGTTTTGTCATTTCGTCATTGTAAGTTGTGGCATTACGTCACTCTAAGCTGTGGCATTACGTCACTGCAAGTTGTGTCATTACGTCACTGCAAGCTGTGTCATTACGTCACTGCAAGCTGTGTCATTACGTCACTGCAAGTTGTAGCATTACATTACCGCAAGTTGTGTCATTACGTGTCTGCAAGTTGTAGCATTACGTCACTGCAAGTTGTGTCATTACGTGTCTGCAAGTTGTGGCATTACGTCACTCTAAGTTGTGGCATTACGTCACTCTAAGTTGTGGCATTACGTCACTCTAAGCTGTGGCATTACGTCACTGCAAGCTGTGTCATTACGTCACTGCAAGTTGTGTCATAACGTTAATGCAAGTTGTGGCATTACGTCACTGCAAGTTGTGTCATTACGTCACTGCAAGCTGTGTCATTACGTTACTGAAAGTTGTGTCATTACGTCACTGCAAGCTGTGTCATTACGTTACTGCAAGCTGTGTCATTATGTCACTGCAAGCTGTGTCATGACGTTACTGCAAGCTGTGTCATTATTCCACTGCAAGTTGTGTCATTACGTCACTGCACGTTGTGTCATTACGTCACTGCAAGTTGTGTCATTACGTCACTGCAAGCTGTGTCATTACGTTACTGCAAGCTGTGTCATTATGTCACTGCAAGCTGTGTCATTACGTTACTGCAAGCTGTGTCATTATGTCACTGCAAGCTGTGTCATGACGTTACTGCAAGCTGTGTCATTATTCCACTGCAAGTTGTGTCATTACGTCACTGCAAGTTGTGTCATTACGTCACTGCAAGCTGTGTCATGACGTTACTGCAAGTTGTGTCATTATTCCACTGCAAGTTGTGTCATTACGTCACAGCAAGCTGTGTCATTACGTCACTGCAAGCTGTGTCATGACGTTACTGCAAGTTGTGTCATTATTCCACTGCAAGTTGTGTCATTATTCCACTGCAAGTTGTGTCATTACGTCACTGGAAGTTGTGTCATTACGTCACTGCAAGCTGTGTCATTACGTTACTGAAAGTTGTGTCATTACGTCACTGCAAGCTGTGTCATTACGTTAATGCAAGCTGTGTCATTATTCCACTGCAAGTTGTGGCATTACGTCACTGCACGTTGTGTCATTACGTTACCGCAAGCTGTGTTATTACGTCACTGTAAGCTGCATTAAAAACAGAACTGATGCAATGCACTGTGGATAGAAGATTGTGGAGGGACATGATCGCCTACGCCAACCGGTATGGCACATGATGATAATGAAGCTGCATTAATACTTTGCTGCAAGTTTGATAAATATTGAAGCGGAAATTGTGTCACTACATGACTGGTAGTTGTATTATTGTTTCAAACTGAGTTAATGTAAGGATTATGTCCTCACTACAGCACTAGTTAATACCAATCTCATGATGTCATTACAAGTTGAATACTTGAGTTAAAACAAAACTCATGATGTCGTTACAAGTTGAATACTTGAGTTAATACAAGACTTATTATATCACATACACAACTGTCTATTGACCTTTCGAGCTGTGGCCAGCCCAAAGGGCATAGACCCAGATACTCTTTCTCTTTTGATATCACATATATGTTATGCTATATCAGACTCTTGCTATTGCTTGCAAGTTGTGTCACTTATCATCACCATAACTATGTCTGATTACATGTAGGCCAACATTCACATAGCTTTCACAAGATATATAATGTCATGACATCTGTCATTACTCTCTATGTTAGGTATGCTCATGTCATCACATAACGGTAGGGCTCTCAGCCGCCGACAGCTTCTTGATATAGCCACCACTGTGATGTTTTCATCTCTACACTACATGTTGTCGGGAGCCGCGATAGCTCAGTGGTTAGTGAACTGAACTACAAAGGACATGGGGTAGGGTTTGATCCCAACCGACGGGGTCCGGTTCACCCAGCATTTAATGGGTGCCGGATTTTTTTCTGGGAAAGTAAAGGGCGTAATACCAACCACAGTATCCCAAAATTTATGTGTCGAAGCTCTGTTGACGGTGGTATTTTTTTTTTAAACTACATAATGTCATGTTGTTTCTATCCTACATGTATCATCATTAGTGAACATCAAAATATGTTCCACCACATAATGTTATAGATATGTGTAGAGATTATACATACATACATTTAAAAAATATATAAATCACACAACAACATAACTAACATAGCTCAAGACATCTCCCATTGGTTACTTCTTCATCCCTTTCCACAGGTCAAGGACAGCTGATTTTACATGAGCCTCATGATTGGCTGATTTTATTTGTAAATTTTTTGATTGGCCCTTGATTTCACTCTCACTGTCATCACTGTGGAGCCCTACTCCTTCGTCCCAGGCTTCCTCCTCTGTGTGTATCTCCATCTTCTCCATGATCTTCTTCAAGAGATGATTGTTCTTTTCCAACATTGTACCCATATCTCTCATTCTGGAAACAAAACAAAACAGAACTTCGTTAAGAGTTGTATATTTGTTCTATATCACCGAAATCATGAAGAATGAATACACTACAACAAGATAACAAGTTGAACTCTTAATTCGAATGCTCAAACACGATACTGTGCCATACTTTGTGACATATATGTATGTATCAGGCACAGACAAGTCAAAGATAAAGGGACCTCCAGCCAGATAAAATTATCAACTGATATCAGCAGCTTACACACACACGTTTCACAGTGTTGGGTCACTCTCTGATAATCTAAGTAATTGTCGTCAAAGTGCGGGTGCTCCCTCGCTGCCAAAGAGTATATAAGGATGTCACGCAGAAATAAAAATTTTTTTAAAACTGAATTTGCTGTTGAGTAGGAGCTGTAGAGTTGTTCCGAAGTTGTATATAGACCAGAATCTCATCTTTTATATGTGCAACATATTGTGAACTTTCAGGGTCAGTGCAACAGGAGGTCGATGCCGGGTAGTCATAACCCCTGTGCAACCCTTATCAGTATAAGAAATCTAAAAGGTCGAAACACTTGTTTGACGGGTCCCTCTTCTGATGATCAGATTCACTCCTGCCCCAAAGCTCTGTACAAAGAGTTACCTATCATTGTTATGTTTCATTGTTCAATCATGTCTTGTTTACCAAAATGTTCAGATTGCTGTTTTTACATACAAAGTGACAGGTGACTGTCTGTATAGACAACGTGACAGGTGTCTGTATAGGCAAAGTGACAGGTGTCTGTATAGGCAAAGTGACAGGTGTCTGTATAGGCAAAGTGACCAAGCAAAATGTGATTGAGTAAATAAAAACAAAACACAAAAAGTGAAGAAAAAAAAATCACTAATCAAAGAACAAAACAGCAGTAACATGCAAAATGAGTTTCTTTGATAACATATTCACACAACTAAGGTGAACTGACTATTTGAAACATTCTACAATATGTATGACTATTTGAAACATGTCTACAATATGTATGACTATTAGACGGAGGTAGCATTTGATTTGTGTATTCTCATGTCAATTTCTCTGTCTAGTTTTCCATCTTCTGTAAACAATGTGCTTGAAATACTTGAATTCCTCTACTTGTTTTATTTATTTATCTTTGATCTTAATGTTTAGTGGGTGTCTTAATTTCCGTTCGAATTTGATCACAAATAAATCCGTTCGAAATCAAACACAAGAACACTTAAATTTATCTATACTACGGGTAATGAAATTCATCTTTCACCGTTGCTAAGACATCCAAACATTTCTATAGCAGCCAAACAACAAATGATAAATGACATTTTCATACCAACTTTGTGTTATGAAAGTCAAACATGGATCCTTTCTAAATCACATTTAAGAAAGATCAATACATGTGAGATGCGATGCTTGAGAAAAGTAACAAACAACACAAGAAAAGATAGAATACCAAATGAAACCATAAGAAAAATGGTAGGAATAAAACCCTGCCAAGAATATATAGAACAACAACTTAAATGGTTGGGCTACCTGGTCAGAATGAATCCTCATCAATCACCATCAAGGGCGTTCTTCTTGAGAATGCATGGAAAAAGACAAAGACGAAGACCTAGAAGAAGATGGATAGATGCAGTGACAGAGACATGTAACAACAAAGGAAAATCACTAATTCAGACAGTTCGAGAAGCTCAATAACGACAAATGATATAAACCACACCTTTTAGGTATCAGTGAAAAGAGAAATGAAGATGGATAGATGTAGTGACAGAGACATGTAATTACAAAGGAAAATCACTAATTCAGACAGTTCGAGAAGCTCAAGAACAACAAATGATATAACCACACCTTTTAGGTATCAGTGAAGAGAGAAAAGTAGAAGATGGATAGATGTAGTGACAGAGACATGTAATTACAAAGGAAAATCACTAATTCAGACAGTTCGAGAAGCTCAAGAACGACAAATGATATAACCACACCTTTTAGGTATCAGTGAAGAGAGAAAAGTAGAAGATGGATAGATGTAGTGACAGAGACATGTAATTACAAAGGAAAATCACTAATTCAGACAGTTCGAGAAGCTCAAGAACGACAAATGATATAAACCACACCTTTTAGGTATCAGTGAAGAGAGAAAAGTAGAAGATGGATAGATGTAGTGACAGAGACATGTAATTACAAAGGAAAATCACTAATTCAGACAGTTCGAGAAGCTCAAGAACGACAAATGATATAACCACACCTTTTAGGTATCAGTGAAGAGAGAAAAGTAGAAGATGGATAGATGTAGTGACAGAGACATGTAATTACAAAGGAAAATCACTAATTCGGACAGTTCGAGAAGCTCAAGAACGACAAATGATATAACCACACCTTTTAGGTATCAGTGAAGAGAGAAAAGTAGAAGATGGATAGATGTAGTGACAGAGACATGTAATTACAAAGGAAAATCACTAATTCAGACAGTTCGAGAAGCTCAAGAACGACAAATGATATAAACCACACCATTTAGGTATCAGTGAAAAGAGAAAAGTAGAAGATGGATAGATGTAGTGACAGAGACATGTAATTACAAAGGAAAATCACTAATTCAGACAGTTCGAGAAGCTCAAGAACGACAAATGATATAAACCACACATTTTAGGTATCAGTGAAGAGAGAAAAGTAGAAGATGGATAGATGTAGTGACAGAGACATGTAATTACAAAGGAAAATCACTAATTCAGACAGTTCGAGAAGCTCAAGAACAACAAATGATATAAACCACACCTTTTAGGTATCAGTGAAGAGAGAAAAGTAGAAGATGGATAGATGTAATGACAGAGACATGTAATTACAAAGGAAAATCACTAATTCAGACAGTTCGAGAAGCTCAAGAACAACAAATGATATAAACCACACCTTTTAGGTATCAGTGAAAGAGAAAAGAAGCAGAGTGGAGGTAATTTTTGCCAGTTAAAGAAAAGTATCAGAAAAGGCTATAGATATTTTGTAATGTGACATTTAGTGGCACTCGATCAACCAAAATGGAAAACAAATGAATTCATTTGCTGAGAGGAAGCTTCCAGAGAGAGAAACTCTTTATTGGTTTATAATTAGTGGATTGGATTACAAGTAAACTACAGCATTAAAAAGCTGCCATTGCCCTCCCTAATGGTGTTTCTCTAGGTCTACTTTTTTTGCCCTCAGTTTTTCACTTGAGAACTTGTTTCATGATTATCTTGTTATCTGAATACCGGTCAATATGGTGGATAGGCGGCACAACTGTTGAGGCTGTGTCTGAAAAGTGTTCCTTGTTGCAGTTTCCTCATATTCCAAGTCCAGCTTGCTGAGTTTAGTGCTCTGTGAACACCATGAGCTGTGTGTTTCATCCGGATTGTATTTCGATATTCTGATTGCTTACGATGAATTATGATATCAAACGACGAAGGACATTTCAGTTGCATTAACTTTCGGTGCAGCTCGGACTTATGATTTTTGGCGTGTGCTATAGCTGCTAAGATGGGGATTGCAACTGTCTTTCTTTGTTTGAGTTTTAATTCGGATAATTCCACTGGCATGGGCGGTTGAGCAATTATTGATTTTAAACGGCCGTTTGTAGTGATACCGGGGCCTTCTACTAACCATAACCATAGTCATCTCTTGTTATCGCTTCTCATCACATGACCAGCATAAGTCAACCCTCTTTTCTTGATTATGGATACCATTTTTTTGTTGCATGTCCATTTCTCTTAATTATTCATGCATTTAATGTAAAACTTACAAAGAGTTCCCATTTACATGCTATTTTTCTGAGACATTCTTTTGAAATGTATCTAATCTATTCTCTATTCCTTCCATTTTTGTACTTTAATAAAATAACTATCACAAAAGTTGCTCCAACGCTACAAGAGATATGAAACAATGTTACATGAAATGTAATATCTTAAAATTTAGTTTTTCATTGTAATATTTATGCTAATATTAATACAAGAAATGTTGGACATTATAGTGAAAGAAAGCAAAAAGAAAGGGCTCAGCCTTAATAGCAAAAAGACAGAAGTAATGGTAACAAATAAGAAAAAAGACATCACCTCAGTGCAAAATAAAGACAAGTGGAACAATATTAAAACAGGTAAATGATTTTAAATATTCGGGAACGTTGTTAACCTCAGACGGAAGATGTGAGATGCAGAATGGCTCAGGCAAAAACATCTTTCCAAAAAATGAGGAAGATACTATACAATCCATTTTTAACAATAGAGACAAGAAAAAGAGTTCTTATATGTTATGTAGAGTCAGTCTTAACATATGGATGTGAATAATGGACAATAGGACAACGGACAAGAAAATCACTGGAGTCTGTAGGAATGTGGTTTTACAGAAGAATGTTGAGAGTACCATGGGCAGCTAAGAAGAGTAATGAAAATGTTCTGAGAGAGGTCAAAGCAAAAAGAGCTAATTTCCAATGTTAGGAAGAGACAATCATCATTTTTTGGCCATGTAATGAGAAGAGAACAAATGTAATATATTGTGACAACTGGAAAAATTGAGGGACGAAGAGATAGAGTGAAGCAAAGAGAAAAATGCCAGACAGCTTAAGAGAATGGCTTGGCAGAAGGTCAACAACAGAAATGATAAATAACTGTCGAGATCGAAAGTTGTGAGAGACATGATCACCTACGCCAGCAGGCCCGGTACTTGATGATGATGATGATTTATGCTTCTTATCTGTACGATTTGTATATTTATATTTTTCTCATTTTTGACCAGAATATTCTTGACAAGTCTCTTTTATCTGTAATGCTGCTGCTTTAGTACAGGAATGAACATAGTACCTGACTTTCTGCTTGTACAATTCCTGACTCATGAATGAAGATTGGAAGGAATACGTGTCACAATACTGGTAGGATTCCCCAACAGAATTTGATCTGGTTATCATGGAAAATACCTGGGGATAATGATCGATTGGTTATCATGAAAAATACCTGGGGATAATGAACGCTTCGTTATCATGAAAAATATCTGGGGATAATGAACGATTGGTTATCATGAAAAATACCTGGGGATAATGAACGATTGGTTATCATGAAAAATAACTGGGGATAATGAACGATTGGTTATCATGAAAAATACCTGGGGATAATGAATGATTGGTTATCATGAAAAATACCTGGGGATAATGAATGATTGGTTATCATGAAAAATACATGGGGATAATGAACGCTTCGTTATCATGAAAAATACCTGGGGATAATGAATGATTGGTTATCATGAAAAATACCTGGGGATAATGAACGCTTCGTTATCATGAAAAATACATGGGGATAATGAACGATTGGTTATCATGAAAAATACCTGGGGATAATGAATGATTGGTTATCATGAAAAATACCTGGGGATAATGAACGATTGGTTATCATGAAAAATACATGGGGATAATGAACGCTTCGTTATCATGAAAAATACCTGGAGATAATGAACGATTGGTTATCATGAAAAATACCTGGGGATAATGAACGATTGGTTATCATGAAAAATACCTGGGGATAATGAACGCTTCGTTATCATGAAAAATACCTGGGGATAATGAACGATTGGTTATCATGAAAAATACCTGGGGATAATGGATGATTGGTTATCATGAAAAATACATGGGGATAATGAACGATTGGTTATCATGCAAAAAACATGGGGATAATGAACGCTTCGTTATCATGAAAAATACCTGGGGATAATGAACGATTGGTTATCATGAAAAATACATGGGGATAACGAACGATTGGTTATCATGAAAAATACCTGGGGATAATGAACGCTTCGTTATCATGAAAAATACCTGGGGATAATGAACGATTGGTTATCACGAAAAATACCTGGGGCTAATGAACGCTTCGTTATCATGAAAAATACCTGGGGATAATGAACGATTGTTTATAATGAAAAATACCTGGGGATAATGAACGATTGGTTATCATGAAAAATACATGGGGATAATGAACGATTAGTTATCATGAAAAATACCTGGGGATAAGGAACGCTTCGTTATCATGAAAAATACCTGGGGATAATTGATGATTGGTTATCCTGAAAAATACATGGGGATAAAGAACGATTGGTTATCATGAAAAATACATGGGGATAATGAACGCTTCGTTATCATGAAAAATACCTGGGGATAATGAACGATTGGTTATCATGAAAAATACCTGGGGATAATGAACGATTGGTTATCATGAAAAATACCTGGGGATAATGAACGCTTCGTTATCATGAAAAATACCTGGGGATAATGAACGATTGGTTATCATGAAAAATACCTGGGGATAATGAACGCTTCGTTATCATGAAAAATACATGGGGATAATGAACGATTGGTTATAATGAAAAATACCTGGGGATAATGAACGATTGGTTATCATGAAAAATACATGAGGATAATGAACGATTGGTTATCATGAAAAATACCTGGGGATAAGGAACGCTTCGTTATCAAGAAAAATACCTGGGGATAATGAACGATTGCTTATCGTGAAAAATACCTGGGAATAATGAACGATTGGTTATCATGAAAAATACCTGGGGATAATGAACGCTTCGTTATCATGAAAAATACCTGGGGATAATGAATGATTGGTTATCATGAAAAATACATGGGGATAATGAACGATTAGTTATCATGAAAAATACCTGGGGATAAGGAACGATTGGTTATCATGAAAAATACCTGGGGATAATTGATGATTGGTTATCCTGAAAAATACATGGGGATAATGAACGATTGGTTATCATGAAAAATACATGGGGATAATGAACGCTTCGTTATCATGAAAAATACCTGGGGATAATGAACGATTGGTTATCATGAAAAATACCTGGGGATAATGAACGATTGGTTATCATGAAAAATACCTGGGGATAATGAACGCTTCGTTATCATGAAAAATACCTGGGGATAATGAACGATTGGTTATCATGAAAAATACCTGGGGATAATGAACGCTTCGTTATCATGAAAAATACATGGGGATAATGAACGATTGGTTATAATGAAAAATACCTGGGGATAATGAACGATTGGTTATCATGAAAAATACATGGGGATAATGAACGATTGGTTATCATGAAAAATACCTGGGGATAAGGAACGCTTCGTTATCAAGAAAAATACCTGGGGATAATGAACGATTGCTTATCGTGAAAAATACCTGGGAATAATGAACGATTGGTTATCATGAAAAATACCTGGGGATAATGAACGCTTCGTTATCATGAAAAATACCTGGGGATAATGAATGATTGGTTATCATGAAAAATACCTGGGGATAATGAACGATTGGTTATCATGAAAAATACCTGGGGATAATGAATGATTGGTTATCATGAAAAATACCTGGGGATAATGAACGCTTCGTTATCATGAAAAATACGTGGGGATAATGAATGATTGGTTATCATGAAAAATACATGGGGATACTGAACGATTGGTTATCATGAAATATATCTGGATGATTTAGCTATTCTTTTTGAAAACACCCAATGCAGGCGTTTGAATGGTTGTCATAAATACACAAGACATGATGATTGGTTATCAACATTTAAAACACTTAAGGGTGAGGAAATATTTATCATTTAAAAGCTTAATTAGATGATATGTTATCATTATTGACAACATCCAAAGGAGATTTTCGTTTAGGCAATTATGATGACACTAGAGAGAATTGAGTTTATCATGACAATACGCAATATGAAGAATGATGATTTTCAAATAAAAGCTATTCCTATATAGTGCTATCACTACATGATTTTGGTGTGCACCACATACCATGCTGTACAGGTTATACCATTCAATAATCTTCTACCTTGCAACCACTGTATGGAAATATCAGTCTCGGATATGTATTCTTCTTAAACAGCTATCACATACGACTATCTTAAAAGAATTAGACTATCTTAAAAGAATTAAACTATTTGTTACCTGGCACGATCTTTTAAATAGTTTATATAAACGTCAATTAGATAAACAGAACATGTTTTATGTTTACAGGTTAGTTCTATTAACAACAGCACATATATTTCATGTTTGCAGCTTAGCTCTATTAACATCACAACAGAATATTAACCATGAATGCGGCCTATCTAGGAGTTCAAATTTAGCTCTTTCTTGGATGAAGACAGCACACAGGACAGCACACAAGAGAGCACACAAGACAGCACACCGGACAGCAATTTAAAAATCGCAAACTTCATGTCTAACGATTCACTGCTATTATCTTTCCAGTAAAGTTACACTTTGCATAAGACCCACAGTGTATCTTCTCACAATCTCTTTAAAGCTTTCCCATAAATATCAACGTTATTAACATCTGAAACACCATCAGCAAATATGTGAGAATGACATCTCTTTCTCATTCATGCATTGATAAATATATAAGATAAATAAAAAAAAAACATCAATTTTGCTACAAAATAGCAGAAAAGACAGCTCAGGATTTACATAACGCCGTGGCTGTAGAGCTACCTTCAGTGAAATATGTCAGATTTGGCTGATACTTTCGGCTCAAACATAAAATAAAATAAAGCACAATTTGGAAAAGAAAAAGGCTGGAAGTGGGACCTAGTAGAAGTATCCAAGAAAGAGGAGCATGGTAGTTCTGAACAATGCGCCCCAGAGAAGACATACATGACTCAAACAGAGGCAGGAAACACTTGTTATTCTGATAGGACAATATTCATGGAAGAGACAGCTATGGCTACAAACAACTGCTGCTTTCCTAGAAGTTCAAGAAAAACCACATTTATGGAAGCCATTCCAAACAAATGAATGTAAAAAAAATGACACAAACACACTGAAAGAAGGGAAAATTAGATAGACTGTGCTAGGGCAAATCTTAGAAAAGAAAAGACTCATGAAAAAGGATGGAAAACCCTGTGGACCAGTGGGCCTGACTTGTTCATTCTGTGACCGTGCGTGTTTGCGAAACATTGGTAGAATTAGCCACGAGAGAAGCTGTTCAACAAAAAAACAAAGCCTCAAAAAAATACACAATAGCCTCTACTAGACAGTCTGATGAAGACTAAAAGGGCCATATATAAGATAAGATGGTTGACGCTGAAAGTGCAAGGTAATGGAACAAAATGAACAAACATGAATGTACATTGCAGGAAGAACTACTCACATTTGTCATTGCTGTCTTGCATTTGTTTGGGAAATGTTTGTACTCAAAGAGTTTGACGTACTTCAGCAACAAGCTGGGCATCTTTCTCTCCATATTGATATGCAGCTCCACCTGGTGATGTAATAGGTAGTCTATGTTCATGTTCAACGATATATTATCTTACAGATATAGATTACCTCTAATTTTGTTTTTTGTGGCGCGTTGCAAAAAAACAGAAGATTAGGTCAATATGGCGGATAGGTGACATGGAACTGTTGAGTTATTGTCTGAAAAATGTTTCTTCTTGCAGTTTCCTCATATTCCAAGTCCAGCTTGCTGACAAGAGCTATTGAGTAGTTTTCTGTGCACACCGTGGACTGTGTGTTTCAACCAGATGACGTTTCTGTATTCATATTGCTTACGATGAATGATGATATTTATGACGAAAATGCGTTCAGATGCGTTCAATTCGGTGTGGAAACGGCTTACGTCTTATGACGTATGCTGTTGCTGTATCTGCTACGATGGAGACTGCAACTGCCTTTCTTTGTTTGAATATTCGATGAGATGGTAATTCGGATGATTCCACTGGCACGGGCGGTTGAGCAATTATCAATTTCCATTCGTTTGCAGTGATACCGGGGCCTTCGACTAACCACACTATAGATTAGATCATCCATCATTCGAACGCCTTTCCTGAGATTGAGAAGGTTCTTGCCTTCATTATTATAGACATAACACCATATTCCTAGCAGAGACTAAACAGCTACATTTATTTTGACGTAAATAAAGTTAGACAAATCCAGGTTATGTAAATCAGATTTGGAGATCATGGTATTTGCCCTTGTCGTCAATCTTTAGAGTTATAGAACGTGTCCCCCAGTCTCGCAGCCTGGACATTTGAGTTGAAGACAAATCCTGACCTCATCAGACGGCTCTCAATGACAAGCTTTAGATCATGGGAGGTCTTGTGGACCGCAGTGAAGACTTTTGTTGTAATCAGCGATGTCTGAGATCTTCTACGTAAGTGGAAGTCAGGGAAATAAACATATTCCCTGTCTGCCTTCTAAGACCACCTCCTCTCAGGATGGATTCAATATTCTTGCCCTGACATAGGTTTGACCTTGGCATTAGATTCTTCTGTCATCGTTTCTGGAGTATTTTGGTGGTCGACCTACTTATCATATGCAAACTTGCTAAGGCTGTTATTTACTTAGACTTTGCGACAATTAACATTATATTCTATTTGATTCTATTCTACTTCTATTCTATCCTACTCTATTCTACTCAATTCAATTCAATCCTATTCTATTCTACTCAATTCAATCCTACTCTATTCTACTCAATTCAATTCAATTTTATTCTATTCTTTCCTATTCATAGAGCCAGTTTCACTGCAATCGAAGCATCACCATTTCCGCTCCAATGACTGTCCCAGCATTCCTCGAAGGTATACCAACATTGACATACTATTAACACACTATACAATCAACATTAATATAGAATTATCATAATTCGTAACTGCATCGTAAATTATGAATCATTTTCACGCTAATGAAATCAAAATACAGATAAATGTAACTAAGGAGTTTAAATAAAAAAGAATACATCATGGCAAAAATGACGTGGCATTTTACATTAAAATAACATGACAAGTGAGTAGTCTGTTAACGAAGAGTTGACAGGAGAAAGGTATTACTGCATGGCTAACCTGCATGGCAAGACGTTTCAATCTGGCATCTCGTTGCACTGACTCTATGTCCCCAACAGCAAGACCAATCTGCCAATACACATTTCAAATGTTAATACTCACTTCTGTTGTAAACTGTTTTGTGTACACCAGAGCAGAACATTTACATTCTGGCTGTTATATATTATGGTGTATACACCAGAGCAAAACATTTAAATTCTGACTGTTATATATTATGCTGTGTACACCAGAGCAGGACATTTATATTCTGACTGTTATATATCATGTTGTGTGCACCAGAGTACGTCAGTGCCATGAGAAGTGTATGTTAATTATTACTGTAGATGGAGAAGAGTCAGGTTAAATATTGATTTCTCTTGTTTACTTATACCATGAAGATTTTCAACATTGAAGATACCACAAGATAAACAAATAAAACAAACAAACAAAAAGATAAAAAGAACAACGCAAGCGAGAGTCACTTAAGCAACAATTATGAGAAGAAAATGGAAATATTAGCATCGCAGTGACTTACCAGCATCTTTATAAGTGTTGGCATCGCAGTGACTTACCAGCATGTTTATAAGTGTTGGCATCGCAGTGACTTACCAGCATGTTTATAAGTGTTGGCATCGCAGTGACTTACCAGCATGTTTATAAGTGTTGGCATCGCAGTGATTTACCTGCATGTTTATAAGTGTTGGCATCGCAGTGATTTACCTGCATGTTTATAAGTGTTGGCATCGCAGTGACTTACCTGCATGTTTATAAGTGTTGGCATCGCAGTGATTTATCAGCATGTTTATAAGTGTTGGCATCGCAGTGATTTACCTGCATGTTTATAAGTGTTGGCATCGCAGTGACTTACCAGCATGTTTATAAGTGTTGGCATCGCAGTGATTTACCTGCATGTTTATAAGTGGTGGCATCGCAGTGATTTACCTGCATGTTTATAAGTGTTGGCATCGCAGTGACTTACCAGCGTGTTTATAAGTGTTGGCATCGCAGTGATTTACCTGCATGTTTATAAGTGTTGGCATCGCAGTGATTTACCAGCATGTTTATAAGTGTTGGCATCGCAATGTTATTTACCTGCATGTTTATAAGTGTTGGCATCGCAGTGATTTACCAGCATGTTTATAAGTGTTGGCATCGCAGTGATTTACCAGCATGTTTATAAGTGTTGGCATCGCAGTGATTTATCAGCATGTTTATAAGTGTTGGCATCGCAGTGATTTACCTGCATGTTTATAAGTGTTGGCATCGCAGTGATTTACCTGCATGTTTATAAGTGTTGGCATCGCAGTGACTTACCAGCATGTTTATAAGTGTTGGCATCGCAGTGATTTACCTGCATGTTTATAAGTGTTGGCATCGCAGTGATTTACCTGCATGTTTATAAGTGTTGACATCGCAGTGATTTACCTGCATGTTTATAAGTGTTGGCATCGCAGTGATTTACCTGCATGTTTATAAGTGTTGACATCGCAGTGATTTACCTGCATGTTTATAAGTGTTGGCATCGCAGTGATTTACCTGCATGTTTATAAGTGTTGACATCGCAGTGATTTACCTGCATGTTTATAAGTGTTGACATCGCAGTGATTTACCTGCATGTTTATAAGTGTTGACATCGCAGTGATTTACCTGCATGTTTATAAGTGTTGGCATCGCAGTGATTTACCTGCATGTTTATAAGTGTTGGCATCGCAGTGATTTACCTGCATGTTTATAAGTGTTGGCATCGCAGTGACTTACCTGCATGTTTATAAGTGTTGGCATCGCAGTGATTTATCAGCATGTTTATAAGTGTTGGCATCGCAGTGATTTACCAGCATCTTTATAAGTGTTGGCATCGCAGTGATTTACCTGCATGTTTATAAGTGTTGGCATCGCAGTGATTTACCTGCATGTTTATAAGTGTTGACATCGCAGTGACTTACCAGCAAGTTCATGAGAAGGTCTGACATCGCAGTGACTTACATGGATGCTCATGAGAAGGTTTGACATCGCAGTGACTTACCAGCAAGTTCATGAGAAGGTTTGACATCGCAGTGATTTACCAGCAAGTTCATGAGAAGGTTTGACATCGCAGTGACTTACCAGCAAGTTCATGAGAAGGTTTGACATCGCAGTGACTTACCAGCAAGTTCATGAGAAGGGCTGACATCGCAGTGACTTACCAGCAAGTTCATGAGAAGGTTTGACATCGCAGTGACTTACCAGCAAGTTCATGAGAAGGTTTGACATCGCAGTGACTTACCAGCAAGTTCATGAGAAGTTTTGACATCGCAGTGACTTACCAGCAAGTTCATGAGAAGGTCTGACATCGCAGTGACTTACCAGCAAGTTCATGAGAAGGTCTGACATCGCAGTGACTTACCAGCAAGTTCATGAGAAGGTTTGACATCGCAGTGACTTACCAGCAAGTTCATGAGAAGGTTTGACATCGCAGTGACTTACCAGCAAGTTCATGAGAAGGTTTGACATCGCAGTGACTTACCAGCAAGTTCATGAGAAGGTTTGACATCGCAGTGACTTACCAGCAAGTTCATGAGAAGGTTTGACATCGCAGTGACTTACCAGCAAGTTCATGAGAAGGTCTGACATCGCAGTGACTTACCAGCAAGTTCATGAGAAGGTCTGACATCGCAGTGACTTACCAGCAAGTTCATGAGAAGGTTTGACATCGCAGTGACTTACCAGCAAGTTCATGAGAAGGTTTGACATCGGAGTGACTTACCAGCAAGTTCATGAGAAGGTCTGACATCGCAGTGACTTACCAGCAAGTTCATGAGAAGGTTTGACATCGCAGTGACTTACCAGCAAATTCATGAGAAGGTCTGACATTGCAGTGACTTACCAGCAAGTTCATGAGAAGGTTTGACATCGCAGTGACTTACCAGCAATTTCATGAGAAGGTTTGACATCGCAGTGACTTACATGGAAGGTCATGAGAAGGTTTGACATCGCAGTGACTTACCAGCAAGTTCATGAGAAGGTTTGACATCGCAGTGACTTACCAGCAAGTTCATGAGAAGGTCTGACATCGCAGTGACTTACCAGTAAGTTCATGAGAAGGTTTGACATCGGAGTGACTTACCAGCAAGTTCATGAGAAGGTTTGACATCGCAGTGACTTACCAGCAAGTTCATGAGAAGAATTGGCATGAGGAGCACGAACACTGTCAGCAGCACCAGAGTCAAGTTGCCAAAATGTAGCGTCTCCGAGTCACCATCCACATACTGACTGTTGAATGAGTTCATGTAGTCCAGCTCCAGCATCATCATGAATGTTCGAAGAATGGACAGGAAAGGTGTCGAGTAGGCCTTAGATTCCTGGCAGCGGAGAGTATCAGGGCAATTCTTGTTTTTATTTGAGAGACACCAGGTAAATTATCACTTCTTGTTTTCATTTGAGAGACACCAGTTAAATTATCACTTCTTGTTTTTATTTGAGAAACACCAGGTAAATTATCACTTCTTGTTTTCATTTGAGAAACACCAGGTAAATTATCACTTCTTGTTTTTAATTGAGAGACACCAGGTAAATTATCACTTCTTGTTTTCATTTGAGAGACACCAGGTAAATTATCACTTCTTGTTTTTATTTGAGAGACACCAGGTAAATTATCCCTTCTTGTTTTATTTGAGAGACTCCAGGTAAATTATCCCTTCTTGTTTTACAAATGGCAGTGGTTTAAATAAGAGAACTATGAAAATGCTTTCTTGTAATGAATTATACAACAAGGAATTAAATTTACCACAAATGATTGAGGAAATTACTTCTTATGTAGTAGTCTCCGTCAATCATAGACGACTGTGGATTTTTCAGCGTCTCTCGAAATGTTTGTTTTCTTTTCTTTCGCCGTGTATTATCTTTTTCTATGAATCTGTTTGTTGTTAGAGTTTCAACTTTAGAGTGTTACCTCTTCAGGGCGCGAGTTTAAGCAGAAAAAGAAAGAGACTAGTTGTTCCGCATGCAACAAGTTTCTTCACTCCACTTCTTGTGTCATGAAATGAACTCAAGATTGTTGCGGAAATAAGAAAATTAGCCACAGAATTAATAATCTTATCTTAAGAAGATCAGCATATATAGGCCATGTGATGAGAAGAGACAGCACGGAAATAGAAGGTCAATCAATTAATAAAATTCCTTCAGAAACATTTTTGGAGCATAGGCTACGGACAATGAATCCTCAATAAATCCCTTTTCTTCGACATTTTCTTTACTTCTCTCCACGCTAAAACAATGATTTTAACAGTTTCCATGACTTCTCTTCTTTGTGTTTTCCTTGGAATCCCTCACTTATTTCAACTTAATGGGCTCCATGACAGTGTCTGTATTGCTATGTTGGCATCAGGTTTTCTTAGTGTGCCCAATCATTCTCCATTTTCTATTCATTATCTGTTGCTCTATTGGCCTTTGTTCTGTTCTTTCTCATATATGCTCAGCGATCTTGTTTTACCAGCTCACGTTCAAAATGTAAAATAGCTAAGGAAGTCCTCTAATGGGAAACAGCGGTCAATAGGCCAGCCAGAGAAATAAGAAGAAGGAAACTGTCAACAGACAATGACATCGAGCAATAGCTACTTTACTGAGATTAAGAGGCGCTCCAAACAGAGTGACGCGTCGTGAGACATACTGTAGGAGCTAACGTGATGAGACACACAGTAGGAGCTAACGTGGTGAGACACACTGTAGAGAGCTAACGTGGTGAGACACACTGTAGGAGCTAACGTGGTGAGACACACTGTAGGAGCTAACGTGGTGAGACACGCTGTAGGAGCTAAAGTGGTGAGACATGCTGTAGGAGCTAACGTGGTGAGACATACTGTAGGAGCTAACGTGGTGAGACATACTGTAGGAGCTAACGTGGTGAGACATACTGACTGTAGGCTGTAGGACCTAACGTGGTGAGACATACTGTAGGAGCTAACGTGGTGAGACATACTAACTGTAGGCTGTATGACCTAACGTGGTGAGACATACTGTAGGAGCTAACGTGGTGAGACATACTAACTGTAGGCTGTAGGACCTAACGTGGTGAGACATACTGTAGGAGATAACGTGGTGAGACATACTGACTGTAGGCTGTAGGACCTAACGTGGTGAGACACACACACACACATATCTGTATGTATGCAGGTGATATTTTGATTATTTTTTTAACCTAGAATATAAAGACACCCATTTTCACATACAATTATTTTATTATATAATTCTCGATAATTAATACAATCACTAATTGATTTTATGATGTTATTAATCATGATAGAGCATTTCACAATCCACAGATCCATCAGTGATTGTCTACATATGTGATTACAAAATGTGATTTGTTCAGGCAAACAAACAAAAATTACCTCTTTGAAGAGCAACATGTAGAAGGACAAACCAAAGGCGATGATTAGAATTGAGAAGATGAAGAGAACTTGCAGCAACGTCCGCAGGATTTCCAGGAACATCACAACGTAGATGCCAAAAAAGTCAAATCTGTTAGGAAATAAAGTGAATTAATATAAAGTGAATTAATATAAAGTGAAGTAATATAAAGTGAATTAATATTGTGGTATTTTATATATACATAGTCCTTTTCGTCTTGTCAGACGGTCTAGTGGATGCTATTGTGTATTTTTTTTAGAGGTTTTTTTTTTTAACAACTTCTCTTGTAGCTAATTCTACCAATGTTTGACAAACACACCCGGTCACAGAATGAACAAGTCAGGTCCACTGGTTCACAGGGTTTTCCATCCCTTTTCATGAGAATTTTCTCTTCTAAGTGTTTTTTCCTTAGCACAGTCTCAACGATGTTATACCATTCCTTATACATGCTCTCCATGATGTGCGATCACTTGCCAGATGTTCCCAGTCATGTTCACAGATGGAGAAGTCATTCAGAGATGATTTACAGATATCTCTATATGTGATACTGTGCAAGCAAAACATATGTGCACTCCTGTGTTAATTTAGGTCACTAATGACTACTAAAGCATTGAACAGTCATCCGCCTTTACTGGACGTAGACATGTTGAAGTCGGATGTGTTGGGCCGAAAGTCACAAATATCATAGTTATACTGCAAACCACAACACAGCGTAGATACACCCACTTAACGTCCTTTTAAGGGCGGATGATGAGACTCTGTACTCCTTTAGTCATCGAGCGAACGCAAGCAAGAAACTGGATGTAGTTGAGCTGTGTTGTGTTTATTTGTGCCTTTTAACCCAATGTATCCGACTCCAGCATGGCATTTTTAAGTGTCATGTTGCTATCCCTCTTTGATCCCAACTCACTTGGCCAGCCTAGACTGGTTAGTTTGTTATGGAGGAAATCCAGAAGTTGAATTTGGGGTCACAGCCTTTTGACTTGTCTAGCTTGGGTGATCCCTTACTCGCATTGTTACCACTAGAACAGCTCTTAGGTATATGGGCACACAGGCTACTCTACCACTAGAACAGCTCTTGGGTATATGGGCACACAGGCTCCTCTACCACTAGAACAGCTCTTGGGTATATAGGCACACAGGATCCTCTACCACTAGAACAGCTCTTGGGTATATGGGCACACAGGCTCCTCTACCACTAGTACAGCTTTTGGGTATATGAGCACATAGGCTCCTCTACCACTAGAACAGCTTTTAGGTATATGGGCACACAGGCTCCTCTACCACTAGAACAGCTCTTGGGTATATGGGCACACAGGATCCTCTACCACTAGAACAGCTCTTGGGTATATGGGCACATAGGATCCTCTACCACTAGAACAGCTCTTGGGTATATGGGCACACAGGCTCCTCTACCACTAGAACAGTTCTTGGGTATATGGGCACACAGGCTCCTCTACCACTAGAACAGCTCTTGGGTATATGAGCACACAGGCTCCTCTACCACTAGAACAGCTCTTGGGTATATGGGCACACAGTCTCCTCTGCCCCTTTGTGGTGAAGACACATCAGATGAATACACATGTGTACAGATACTATACTGGTATTATTGTTACGCATACAAACTCACTTTATAGTAAAATATCTATTAGGTTATATTGTTGCATGATGTTTTATCTGTTCACTATGGCATAGACTGTCAGAGCTGACTCATGCTATTAGATCTGATCGGTTATGGCTGAGGGCGTCAGACGATTGCTCGTGATGTCAGATCTCATCGATCATGACTGAGGTTGTCAGAGCTGGCTGATGGTGTCAGATCTGATCGGTCATGGCTGAGGTTGTCAGAGTCGGCAATGGTGTCAGATCTGATCGGTCATGGCTGAGAGTGTCAGGGCCTGCTGATGGTGTCAGATCTGATCGGTTATGGCTGATGCCGTCACAGCTGGCTGATTGTGTCAGATCTGATCGGTTATGGCTGATGCCGTCAGAGCTGGCTCATGGTGTCAGATCTGATCGGTTTTGGCTGAAACCGTCAGAGCTGGGTCATGGTGTCAGATCTGATCGGTTATGGCTGATGCCGTCACAGCTGGCTGATTGTGTCAGATCTGATCGGTTATGGCTGATGTCGTCAGAGCTGGCTCATGGTGTCAGATCTGATCGGTTATGGCTGATGCCGTCAGAGCTGGCTCATGGTGTCAGATCTGATCGGTTTTGGCTAATGCCGTCAGAGCTGGGTCATGGTGTCCGATTTGATCGGTCATGGCTGAGGCCTTCAGATCTGATCGGTCATGGCTGAGGTTGTCAGATCTGATCGGTCATGGCTGAGGTTGTTATAGCTGGCTCATGGTATCAAATCTGATCGGATATGGCTGAGGCTGACAGAGTTGACTCGTGATAATTTTCTGGTACAACTTTCACTATTCAACTGTATCGGGGTACAGAAAGGATATTTTCATAACCAGGTTGTGTTTCTGAAATGAACAAGTTAACACGACAGCTAAAATATCACTGAGAAACTACCGTGTGATGTAAACAAAGATGTCCAACAGCATCTGGGGTATGAGCGGTGAGCGACTCATAGCTGACCAAGTGCGTCAGAATTGGTGAACATCAGAGCTGATCATACACTGATCCACCTCCCAGCAATGCCCAATCAACAGATTAGCCAGTCCGACCATTAAACAGGTCTCATCACTAGGAAAGAAGTTTGATACATTCTTCTTTCACTCCCCTGACCTACCTACATACCTGTGGCTCTGATGAAGACCTAGAAATTCCTTGAGTGCATCTTTCGTCAGCACTTGCTCACTGTAGCTTTCTACACACCAGCAGTTCAACAATTAAAAGAGACCGTGAGAGGACCTACCTTTGAAGAAAGACCAAACCGTTGAACCAAGCCAAAAACACAGCAACTGCACCGGCCTCCCACTGCCAGTGGACGGACACACCACACAGGAAAGGACCAACAAACAGAAGCGATGTTATATACAAGGCCCACTCCAAACAATTCCCAATGTCCGCAAAGTAGCGAATTTTCTGCAATAAAAATGTAACGTTCTATTTAAAAGCTCTTGACATTAGGAAGATCCTATTGCTGAAGCTATCATCATTATTATCAAGTACCATACCTGCAGGCGTAGGGGATCATGTCTCTCCACAACTTTCGATCTTGAAATGCTATTTATAATTTAACTTGTTCACCTTCTGCCAATCCATTCTCTTAAGCTGTATGGTATCTTTTCTCTTTGCTTCCCTCAATCTCTTCGTCCCTCAATGTTCCCGGTTGTCACAATATATTCTAGCTGCAATATATTCTAGCTGTTCCCTTCTCATTGCATGGCAAAAAAATTATAATTTTTTTCTTCCTTATATTATGTTATGTCCTTATATTATATTAGTTGTTTCTTTGCTTTGGCTTCTTTTCGAAACGTTTTCATTACTCTTCTTAGCTGTCCATGGTATTCTCAACATTCTACTGTAAAGTCACATTTCTACAGCATCCAGTGATTTTCTTGTCTGAAACTATAGAGACCCATAACTGGATCAAGCAAGAGAATTTGTACTTAACAATTAAAAATTTGAAGACAAATTCCCTATTAGGCTGATAAATGACTGTTCATAGACATCGCATAGACCAGTGGTTTCTAACACCCCAGCTCCGTCTCCCTGCTGTTCATAGACCTGCAGCACCCTCATGGCAGTTGCAATCGCATAAGTGCGGTCAACTCTGATTCTTGTTTTTATTTTTTGGTAGGTTCCTATTTTAGATACAGAAGTTCATCACCAATAAAGATCTACAAGTGATTTAATGTAGCAAACAAAAACCTACAAGAGAATCAAGTCTAGGAGAGCTGCGATAGCTCACTGGTTAGTCAACTGGACTATAACAGACAAGAGCTTGGGTTCGAACCTGATCGACGGCTTCCGGGTTCACCCAGCCTTAAATAAGTAACGACTTATTTTTCTGGGAAAGTAAAACAGCACGGGCGTAATGCCGACCACATTACCCCAAAAATCATGTGCCGAAGGTCTATAAAAATTATGATCATTAACACCATATTCCCTATACGCCACGTGACGCGACGGGACTCATGACTGATATACGTGTGTCTACAAATAACATTTTCACTATTCTTCACAAACACACACTACACCCAGTGTGGACAAGCTTGCACTGTATTCACTTCACTATCATTTTTCATTAATACATTTTTTTAAAATTATGTAATATTAATTGACTGAACTGGGCTCCATGATAGATTGTTTAACAAGATAACTGACGACAGAATTAACACCACCCTGTAGCAACTCATTTCTGTACTAAACATAATAAGCCTGTATGGGTGATGTCATTTTATGATTTCTAAACACTGATTTTGTCAATGAATTTAAATATTTGGGAACTTTGTTAACCTCAGACGGAAGATGTACAAAAGAGGTGAGGTGCAGAATGGCTCAGGCAAAAGCAGCTTTCCAAAAAATGAGGAAGATACTATGCAATCCATTTTTGACAACAGAAACGAGAAAAAGAGTTCTTAACTGTGATGTAGAACCAATCTTAACATATTGATGTGAATCATGGATAATAGGACAACAGACAAGAAAATCACTGGAGTCTGTAGAAATGTGGTTTTACAGGAGAACGTTGAGAATACCATGGACAGCTAATATGAGTAATGATAACGTTCTGAAAGAGGCCAAAGCAAAAAGAGAGCTAATTTCTAATATTGGGAAAAACAATCATCATTTTTTGGCCATGTAATGAGAAGAGAACAACTGGAATATATTGTAACAACTGGGAAAATTGAGGGACGAATAGATAGAGGGAAGCAAAGAGAAAAGATACCAGACAGCTTAAGAGAATGGCTTGGCAGAAGGTCAACAACAGAAATGATAAATAACTATCGAGATCGAAAGTTGTGGAGAAACATGATCACCTACGCCAGCAGGTTGGTACTTGATGATGATGATGATACTACGAATATTTGATCGTCGTTCTGTACAAAGCTTCCTTTTACCGTAGGTTTATTTTCGATGATCACATTTTTGTTCACGTTATTGCTCAAATTAATGGGAGTTATGTGATTCTCCATGTACTAGAGATGTTACTACTTCCCCTAGCTATCTCTCTCTCATGAGAAACACGAAGCAAGCCCTCACATGGAGACAGAGGGCAAGGGGCAATACGGCAGACTTGGAGGGACACTAAAAATAACATTGAAGTGAGAAGCAAAAACATCGAGCTTCAGCTCTCTTCCCAAGAAGAGACGTAAAGAAGCCAAAGATGGATGAAGCATGCTAGAAGGGTGGACAATTCAATCGTATCCCATGCAGTTGTTCTATGGAGAGATGATGGGTGGCTGGCGATGTACGGACGAGCAGACGGAAACTGAGGTATAGAGATGTTTGTGAAGGATCCATGATGGATCTCTCCTGTCAGTGACAGAGACTGGATAAATCTGACAACAAACCGTGAAAAGGCAACCAGATTCGAAAGAATTTGATGATACATCTGAGGAGCAGAGGATTAGTGCTAAAGAAGATGAAAATGGGGTCCAGCCTAACGCCATATAAGTGTAACTTATTTCTTTGCTTTTGAGATGAGATATTAATTTGGATGACTCCAGTGGCACGGGCCGTTCAGCAATTATAGATTCTAATTTGTTTGCAGTGATACCGGGGCCTTCCATAACCAAAAGTGCAACTACATCTTGCTCCTTCTGCGGTCACAAATATGGATCTAATATCGGCAGCTTTTATCAGAGAAGTTTTAGAATAAATGTGGTAGTAACTGAGATGAAATTAAGAGAAGTGACATTGAGTGACATCAATGAGAGATGTGATCGAGGTGACATCAATGAGATATGTGATCGAGGTGACATCAGTGAGATATGTGATCGTGTTTACATCAGTGAGAGAGGTGATCGTGGTGACATCAATGAGAGAGGTGATCGAGGTGACATCAGTGTGCGAGGTGATCGAGGTGAAAACAATGAGAGAGGTGATCGAGGTGACACCAGTGAGAGAGGTAATCGAGGTGACATCAATGAGAGAGGTGATCGAGGTGACATCAGTGTGCGAGGTGATCGAGGTGACATCAATGAGAGAGGTGATCGAGGTGACATCAGTGTGCGAGGTGATCGAGGTGACATCAATGAGAGAGGTGATCGAGGTGACATCAATGAGAGAGGTGATCGAGGTGACATCAATGAGAGAGGTGATCGAGGTGACATCAATGAGAGAGGTGATCGAGGTGACATCAATGAGAGAGGTGATCGAGGTGACATCAATGAGAGAGGTGATCGAGGTGACATCAATGAGAGAGGTGATCGAGGTGACATCAATGAGAGAGGTGATCGAGGTGACATCAGTGAGAGAGGTGATCGAGGTGACATCAATGAGAGAGGTGATCGAGGTGACATCAATGAGAGAGGTGATCGAGGTGACATCAGTGAGAGAGGTGATCGAGGTGACACCAGTGAGAGAGGTGATCGAGGTGACATCAGTGAGAGAGGTGATCAAGGTGACATCAATGAGAGAGGTGATCGAGGTGACATCAGCGAGAGAGGTGATCTAGGTGACATCAGCGAGAGAGGTGATCGAGGTGACATCAATGATAGAGGTGATCGAGGTGACATCAGCGAGAGAGGTGATCTAGGTGACATCAGCGAGAGAGGTGATCGAGGTGACATCAATGAGAGATGTGATCGAGGTGACATCAGTGAAAGATGTTATCGAGGTAACATCCGTGAGAGAGGTTTTCGAGGTGACATCAATGAGAGAGGTGATCGAGATGACATCAATGAGAGAGGTGATCGAGGTGACATCAATGAGAGATGTGATCGAGGTAACATCCGTGAGAGAGGTTTTCGAGGTGACATCAGTGAGAGAGGTGATCGAGATGACATCAATGAGAGATGTGATCGAGATGACATCAATGAGAGATGTGATCGAGGCGACATCAATGAGAGAGGTGATCAAGGTGATATCAATGAGAGATGTGATCGAGGTGACATCAGTGAGAGATGTGATCGAGCTGACATCAGGGAGAGAGCTGATCGAGGTGACATCAGTGAGAGAGGTGATCGAGGTGACATCAATGAGAAATGTGATCGAGGTGACCAGTGAGAGAGGCGATCCAGGTGACATCAATGAGAGAGGTGATTGCGGTGACATCAGTGATAGAGGTGATCAAGGTGCTATCAATGAGAGAGGTGATCGATGTGACATCAGTGAAAGAGGTGATCGATGTGACATCAGTGAGAGAGGTGATTGAGGTGACATCTGTAATATAGGTGATTGAGGTGACTTCATTGAGAGAGGTGATCGAGGTGACATCAATGAGAGAGGTGATTGTGGTGACATCAGTGAGAGATGTGATCGAGGTGACATCAGTGAGAGAGGTGATCGAGGTGACATCAATGAGAGAGGTGTTCGAGACGACATCACTGAGAGAGGTGATAGAGGTGATATCAATGAGAGAGGTGATATCAATGAGAGAGGTGATAGAAGTGATATCAATGAGAGAGTTGATAGAGGTGATATCAATGAGAGAGGTGATAGAGGCGATATCAATGAGAGAGGTGATAGAGGTGACATCAGTGAGAGAGGTAATAAAGGTGATATCAATGAGAGAGATGATCGAGGTGACATCGAGAGAGAAACCGGTAAGTTGAGAAGGCAAAGATTTATTTGAGATCGGAGACACCCAACGGAACGGTAACTCTGTGGACCAGAGTCATGAGACCTATAGTAATGTTTGCCACGTGAAATAGTTCAGTTACTTAGACTTGATAACGTGTCATTGAACAGTGTCATTTATAGAACACATAGTTGAGAAGTTCCCTTCATAAATGATATTATATTATTTGACAGTTTGAGAAATTCCTATAGTATATCATGGAGATTAATGTTGTGTTAATTTGACATGAGATATGATTATGTGATATTTTCAGAGATAATTAAACTTGACAGGGGAATACAAGAAACTGACAATTAAACGACTTTAAACTTATAGAAATGCGGAAGTTCTAGTTTAAGTTTATCAATTATTTCAGTTTGAATGTATAACGTATCCTTGATAGTAACATTGTACTTTTTTCGGTTGTTCACTAATCGTGTGCTGTAACTGCTATAATGGGGACTGTATCTGTCTTTCTTTGTTTGGATCCTTCAATGCGATGAGATGTTAATTGGAATGATTCCACTGGCACGAGCGGTTGTGCAGTTATGAATTAATTCGTTTGCAGTGATACCGGGGCCTTCGAGTAACTACAACAACAACTACAACTTGACTAATCTGTCACTAGAAGACCCCTAGTGTGGAGAAATGAGCACAATTATGGCCCCCCCCATTTTCGACAGTTGTTGAAACCAATAATGTTCGTCATTATTCTAACCCTGAAACTGAGACACCAAAACTGAATCTGAATAAATTCAGGGGAATTGTTGCACCTGGGGTCAACCGTTAGTGATGAACATAGGGATAATTGTTAGTGATGAACATAGGGATAATTGTTAGTGATGAACATAGGGATAATTGTTAGTGATGAACATAGGGATAATTGTTAGTGATCTATCTATCTTTCGTTCGCCTGAAGTATTGTCTATATCAGCAATGTCGTTTCCTGTATGAATTTTACTGTCTTTTGTAATTCTTGCAGTGGCCCATATAGTTTTGTCTGTAGTGTTGTATCTATGGGCCAATGGATTTTCCTCGGTCTACTATATTCAGTGCAGTCTTGAAGTATGTGTTCAGCAGTCTGGGGTGCCTGTCCACATGTACAAGTAGTTGATGTGCCGATCTTGAATTTTGTATACATGTGACTATGGAGTCGATTGTGTCCTGTTCTTAGGCGTATAATGATAACTTGTTCATATCTATTCATATTATGAAAGGCATCCTGATTTGGGGCTTGTGGTCCTCTGATTGATTTGATTATATGTTTCTTATGATGGTATGTAACTGGTGTATCTAGTTGTGTGCCTGTTGAACCTTCCTTTGCCAACTGATCTGCTTTCTCATTTATGGTATTCCACAGTGAGACGGGATCCACTGCAGGGCAACCCTGTGGTGCTTGCAGAGTTCAGTCAATAAGGTCTGCAGAAGTGGCAATTTTCTGGATTGTAGTGCCTGGAGTACTGATCTTGCATCTATCAAAAACACTACAGGCTGTGGGCTAAGATTACTGTTCAGCAGTTTTTCTATTGCTAACTTTATTGCTTGTATTTCTGCATCATAATTGTGACAATATTTCCCTGTTGCTATTTTATTCATATCCCTAGTGTTATTTGGGTACTCTATATACGCACATGCTCCCCCATACTTTACTGCGGTGATGAAGATAGGGATAATTGTTAATGATGAACATAGGGATAATTGTTTGTAATGAACATAGGGATAATTGTTAGGGATGAACATAGGGATAATTGTTAGTGATGAACATAGGGATAATTGTTAGTGACGAACATAGGGATAATTGTTTGTAATGAACATAGGGATAATTGTTAGTGATGAACATAGGGATAATTGTTAGTGATGAACATAGGGATAATTGTTAGTGACGAACATAGGGATAATTGTTTGTAATGAACATAGGGATAATTGTTAGTGATGAACATAGGGAAAATTGTTAGTGATGAACATAGGGATAATTGTAAGTGATGAACATAGGGATAATTGTTAATGATGAACATAGGGATAATTGTTAATGATGAACATAGGGATAATTGTTAGAGATGAACATAAAGGATAATTGTTAGGGATCAACATAGGGATAATTGTTAGTATTTGAGAACCACTGTAGTTTTTGGCGTAAAGTCAAGAAGGGAAGATAAATAGCTTCGCTGAAATAATGTACTGAAGGGAGGTCAAAAAGTAATGCACACCAATTTTTTTCTCGGCTAATAATAAAGATAGGAATATGAAATTTTGCACACTTGGAATATGACATGTTCCAATTATGTGCACCAAATTGCACAGCATTCTGATAAATATTACGCAATCTATGAACCGTTAAAATGGAGCTTGTCAACAATGTCCGTTACAAACAGCGAATTGTCATAGAATTTCTGGTTGCGGAAAAAGAAACTGTGGCAAACATTCATAAACGACTGTGTGCAGTGTACAAATGTTCTGCAGTCGATAGGAGCACAGTTAGTCGCTGGGTTCAGAGAATTAAAGCTGCAGAAAGTGTACGAGTGGAGCTGCATGATTTACCGCGTTCTGGACGTGTTGCCTCGGCTACCAGCACAGACATGTTAAACCGGGCTGATGCCATTATTCGTAAGGATAGGCGTATCACTAGTCAGCAATTGGCATTGCAGCTTACAGTCAGCAAGGGAAGTGCAATCGCAATTTTTAAAACTCTCGGATATTCAAAGATTTGCGCTCGATGGGTTCCTCGGTGCCTAACAAATGATCACATAGTTCAAAGGAAAACATTCTGTTCTGAATTGTTGGAGCGTTTCGGTGTTGAAGGAGAAATGTTTTTGTCAAAAATTGTTACCGGTGACGAAACGTGGGCACATTATTATGAGCCTGAAACAAAAATGCAGTCAATGGAATGGCATCATCCGCAGTCACCAAAAAGAAAAAAATTCAAAACATCTCCATCAGCCGGAAAGGTGATAATCACTGTCTTCTGGGACATTGATGGTGTGATTCTTGTTGATGTAATGACAAGAGGTGAGACAATCAACTCGACAGCTTACATCAATACACTGACAAAACTCAAAAATCGGTTCCACAGAGTTCGGCCTAATAAGCCATCTGCAGATTTGTTGCTTCAACATGACAATGCACGCCCTCACACAAGTCTGGTAACACGGGAAGCAATCAACAAATTTGGTTGTACTGTACTGCCCCATCCTCCTTACAGCCCTGATCTGGCTCCCTCAGATTTCCATCTGTTTGGACCACTCAAAAAATTCCTGCGTGGGACACACTTTGACAATGATGAGGATGTGATCCGTGCAGTTAAAAAATGACTACGCGAGCAGGACAAAACTTGGTACAAACGAGGCATTCATGACCTAGTTTCGCGTTGGCGTAAGGCAATACGCTTGGACGGAGATTATGTTGAAAAATATGTAGTGTAAAGGGGATGTTCAGCTACAATCTGTGAAAATTTCACACATTTTGCCCGAATAGTTTCCGAGAAAAAAATTGGTGTGCATTACTTTTTGACCTCCCTACGTATATGCTTAAACAAGTAAATTACCCAGAAATCGGTTAAAACTCTTACTAAATTATTACTTTATTGAAGTTTAGACAAGGAAGAATTCTATGTGAAAGATTGAGTTTCCTCTATCCAGAAACCTTGGTTCAGGGGAGAATCTGATGAAGTGACTATCATCTATAACAAGTCATGAGAATGTCAACAATAGCGGTGGATGAAGTCGAACAAAGCATGTCAGAGTCATGGATGCCATTGGCGTTTATCAGACTCAACGTGAGAGATGTTCTGGAGTGAGATGGAAGTACGTCACATCAAATCTATGCGATGTTTTGGAGTGAGATGGAAGTACATCACATCAGATCTATGAGATGTTTTGGAGTGAGATGGAAGTACATCACATCAGATCTATGAGATGTTCTGGAGTGAGATGGAAGTACGTCACATCAGATCTATGAGATGTTTTGGAGTGAGATGGAAGTACGTCACATCAGATCTATGAGATGTTTTGGAGTGAGATGGAAGTACGTCACATCAGATCTATGACATGTTCTGGAGTGAGATGGAAGTACATCACATCAGATCTATGAGATGTTCTGGAGTGAGATGGAAGTACGTCACATCAGATCTATGAGATGTTCTGGAGTTAGATGGAAATACGTGACATCAGATCTATAAGATGTTCTGTCTGGAGTGAGATGGAAGTACTCAACATCAGATGTATGGGATGTTCTGTCTGAAGGGAGATGAAAGTACGTCACATCAGATCTTTGAGATGTTCTTTCTGGAGTGAGATGGAAGTACATCACATCAAATCTATGCGATGTTCTGGAGTGTGATGGAAGTACGTTACATCAGATCTATGAGATTTTCTGGAGTGAGATGGAGCTAATTCCATCAAATCTATGAGATGTTCTGGACTGAGATGGAGCTAATTCCATCAGATCTATGAGATGTTCTGGACTGAGATGGAGCTAATTCCATCAGATCTATGAGATGTTCTGGACTGAGATGGAGCTAATTCCATCAGATCTATGAGATGCTCTGGACTGAGATGGAGCTACATCCCATCTGATCTATGCATAAGTGAATATGTGTCTTCGATGAGTTGACCAACAATTTGCCCTTATCAAGGTGAGAGATATCTGACAGATGTCAAGGTGAGAGATATCTGACATATGTCAAGGTGAGAGATATCTGACAGATGTCAAGGTGAGAGATATCTGACAGATGTCAAGGTGAGAGATATCTGACAGATGTCACGGTGAGAGATATCTGACAGATGTCAAGGTGATTGCTGGCTTAAGGAATTAACATCAACGCCATGATGCAGACGTCCGGTTCATTGGATACGTGTAGAAGTATAAACAAATGACGTCCAACGAATGATGATGACACATACATACATACACACACAATATACATAAATAAACATAAATAATTAAATAACTGTATATACTTTTCACTTTCGATGGATTAGTCACCATGCTAAATCAATCAAGCAAGCATCTAATATGAGTCACTGAAACACATCTTTACCTGCATGATTATCTGCATGATCTCTTTGATGATATTCATGACGCTGTAAATGCCAATAACCCAGAGACAAATGACCAGTAACGGACTGTACTCGTGTTTTAGGTGATTTCCATACAAAAATCTCACAGTCTCATTGTTGTCCTGATTAGAGTCAAAATGCTGAAGAAACAAGAGGACAACAATTGCTCTTTAGAACTTGTAATTATCACATCTACAATTGTTGCTTATATAGTTCAGCTCTGACGTCATATCCGGTTTATTGAGTACATAGGGAATAATAGAACAACGAAGTATGTGTTAGCACTCGGAAAAATTGACAGACAAACAACAATAGAAAAAAACGAAGAACAATATATGGTCCGAAGTGGAGTACATACAAGTTATTGAGTACATACAAATACTAAGTTATTGAGTACATATATATTGAGTACAAGTTATTGAGTACATATATATTGAGTACAAGTTATTGAGTACATACAAATACGAAGTGGAGTACATACAAATTATTGAGTACATACAAGGTTTGGTTGACACATGACTTCAAAAACAATTTCAAAAGTTACATCTATGACCTTCACCTTAATGATAGTTCTACAGGTAGCTACATTAATACTGCAAAACATTAAATATAACATTATGTACACATTTGTGTACAATATTTGTACACATTATACCTATGGGTACACATCTGACCGCTAATATTGCACATCATCATCCCCATGTACCATACTGGTAGGCGTAGGCGATCATGTTCTTCCACAATCTTCTATTCACCATGACTCGTATCAGTTCTGTTGTTGACTTTTTCCATGCCATGACACCAAGCTATCAAGTATTTTCTCTCTTTGTCATCCGTGATCTCCCTCTCCCTGTATTTTGCCAGTTGTGACCAAGTATTCCAACTTTCCTCTTCTCATGATGTGCCCGAAAAATGTTGATTTTTTTTTCTAATGTTTCTTATGAACTTCCTTTTTGTGTTGGCCTCTTTGAGAATCTCTTCATTGGTCTTTTTAGCTGTCCAGAGAACTTTCAACATTCTTCAGGGAGATCACATCGCTGTGGCCTCTAATAATCTTTTCATTTGCTTATTTTCTGTCCATGATTAGCTTCCATAGGGTAGAACTGGCTCTATATAGCACCGAAGAACTCTCATTATCACTTCTATAGACAAAGACTTGTTGCATACGATATTTTTAATTTTCTGAATGCATCTTTTATGTGATTTTATTATTGTGTCCAAGTATTTGAAGCGTTGCACTTGTTTCAGATCTGTCCTGTTTATTTTTATGCTGAATGATGGTGATGATTGTTTCTTTGATATGAACTTTACTTCGCTATTGTACACTATCCTCATTTTACAATATCAGAGCCTTTCTCTTCTACCTTTCAGCTCCCTGTGGAGCATAGGTTTTCAACAAACACATTCCAAATCGTTTGTTTCTATCCATTCTTTTAAGATCATTCCATGTCTTCCCCATCGTCTTCATCTCTGCTTCTGCCTGTCTTCTCCAAGAATTTCTTTGTCTTCCTCTTTATCTTTTCACCTGGGGATTCCAAAAAAGAGCATGTTGTGTAATACTCTCAGTTGGCTTCCTCAGTGTGTCCTATCCAATGCCATCAGCAGAGCCGCTAGTCCAGCTAAAATAGCAAAGTCTAAGAGTGTGGCAGCTCAGACCCCTTGTTATCTATAAAAGGATACCACCAATGGGCTTTCCGGGGTTACAATGATGTTGATTCTTCATTATAATTAATCTCTTTCATGATATCTCTTCATATCGACACACCATACAAAGTAACCACAAAGTGTCTACACTTGATCAAGTTGTATCTGCCTGGTTACAAAATACACTCACCGGTACCTACTGGTTTACACATTTGTAAATCTATAGATGACTATGCACAAACAATGTGATAACAATAGCAAGACAATCATTGAATGACAGCACAGGTAGGTCTGCTAACCTTGAAGGAGTTCTCATTGACAACGAATGAAGTGAGCGCAGCCAGGAACACGATGTAGACCAGCAGATAGGCTGTGTACACCCACATTCCGTATCTCCGCCTGTCAAGATCAAACATTTACATCTACGTTTACACCAACATATACATCCACATTTACACCAACATATACATCCACATATACATCAACATTTACATCCACATTTACATCAACATATACATCCACATTTACATCAACGTTTACACCAACATTTACATCAAGATATACATCAACATTTACATCAACATTTACGTCAACATTTACATCAACATTTACATCAACATTTACGTCAACATTTACATCAACATTTACATCAACATTTACATCAACATTTACGTCAACATTTACATCAACACTTACATCAACATTTACATCAACATTTACGTCAACATTTACATCAACATATACATCCACATTTACGTCAACATTTACATCTACATTTACATCAACATTTACATCAACGTTTACACCAACTTATACATCCACATTTACATCAACATTTACGTCAACATTTACATCAACATATACATCCACATTTACATCAACATTTACACCAACATTTACGTCAACATTTACACCAACATTTACGTCAACATTTACACCAACATTTACGTCAACATTTACGTCAACATTTACGTCAACATTTACATCAACATCTACGTCCACATTTAGAACAACATTTACATCAACATTTACATCAACATTTACACCAACATATACACCAACATTTACATCCACATTTAGAACCACATTTACATCAACATTTACACCAACATTTGCATCAACATTTACACCACTATTTACACCAACATTTACATCGACATTTACATCAACATTTACATCAAAATATAACTAGTTTCTTCAACAAAAACTTTTACCCATTTAATCTTATCGTGGTTTTATTTTTTCTTAAACAACATAAGCTGAATACCACATTTCATTATTACTTTTTACTTGGTCATAACCGCTTACAATGTGTGTTTCAGTTATGGTTCTAACACGTTTCAAATATACGAATCTTGTTATATGATACAGTACACCTATATACTGTCCACCAATCGCTCTCTTTGATTATGTCAGCACGATTATGCCATTATGATTATGTCATTATGATTATGTCAGTATGATTATGTTAGTACGATTATTTCATTATTATTATATCATTATGATTATATCATTATGATTATATCATTATGATTATATCATTATGATATGTCAGTGTGATTATGTCAGTATCATTATGATTATGTCATTATGATTATGTCAGTATGATTATGTCATTATGATTGTCAGTATGATTATGTCATAATGATTATGTCATTGTGATTATGTCAGTACGAGTATGTCATTATGATTATATCATTATGATTATATCATTATGATTATGTCATTATGATTATGTCATTATGATTATGTCAGTACGAGTACGTCATTATGATTATATCATTATGATTATATCATTATGATTATGTCAGTATGATTATGTCATTATGATTATGTCAGTACGAGTATGTCATTATGATTATGTCAGTACGAGTATGTCATTATGATTATGTCAGTACGAGTATGTCATTATGATTATGTCAGTACGAGTATGTCATTATGATTATGTCAGTACGAGTATGTCATTATGATTATGTCAGTACGAGTATGTCATTATGATTATATCATTATGATTATATCATTATGATTATGTCAGTATGATTATGTCATTATGATTATGTCAGTACGAGTATGTCATTATGATTATGTCAGTACGAGTATGTCATTATGATTTTATCATTATGATTATATCATTATGATTATGTCAGTATGATTATGTCATTATGATTATGTCAGTACGAGTATGTCATTATGATTATGTCATTATGACTATATCAGTATGATATGTTAATATGATTATTTCATTATGATTATATCAGTATGATTATGTCAGTATGATTATGCCTGTATGATTATGCTATTATGATTATGTTATTATTATTATGTCATTATGATTATGTCAGTATTATTATGTCATTATGATTATGTTATTATGATCATGTCATTATGATTATGTCATTATGATTGTGTCATTACGAGTGTGTCATTACGAGTATGTCATTATGATTATATCATTATGATTATGTCATTATGATTATGGCAGTATGATTGTGTCAGTATGATTATTTCATTATGATTATATCATTATGATTATGTCAGTATGATTATGTCATTATGATTTTGTCAGTATGATTATGTGAATGACAGGGACCAGTTTGAGAGATAAGACCAGAAATGAAGAACTGAGAAAAAAAGCTAGGAATAGCCCCCGCCACAGAATATATAAAGAAACAACAGATAAATTGGTTTGGCCACGTGACACGGCAGACAAATCAAAACACAACACAACTAGCCCTCAATAAACATTGCGGGGGAATACCAGATACAAGGGTCGACCATAAAAAAGATGGATCGACGGAATACTAGAAGCGCTAACAGCAGCAGCAGAGAGGAACAGAAGAGCAAAGGACCGCAAATTATTTCTCCCCTCGACGCTGAAAGGCAAATGAGGAAGGAAAGAAGAAGAAGAAGAGGATGATGATGTGTGCTTGGTTGTAACTTACCACTTGACTTGTAGAAAGGTGATACACACAGGGTGAGACAAACATTCAACTCGATTGTTTCTCACCATGGCCTGCAGAGAAAAGTTACAAAGTCATGAAACCTTGCTATTGTTAGCAAAAATAAACTTTGTTAGTTTGTTATGTAAAGGGTGAAACATGGAGAACAACAAAATTGACAATCGTGAAGATACAGACTTTCATTAATGGATAAATGCTTACGTAGGATAAAAGGATGGAAATGGCAGGACAAAATCACTAACTTAGAATTATAGAAATGTACCAGTCAAATACCAGTGGATAAAGAGATACAGCGAAGACGATGGTGCTGGATAGGATACACACTGCGGAAGTCAACTGAGAGTATTACACAACAGGCCCTTTTTTTGAATCCACAGGGGAAAAGACAAAGAGGAAGACGAATGAATTCTTGGAGAAGACAGATAGAAGCAGAGATGAAGATGATGGGGAAGACATGGAATGATCTTAAAAGAATGGCAAGAAACAGAACGACTTGGAAAGTATTTGTTGTAGACCTATGCTCCACAGGGAGCTGAAAGGTAGATGAAGAATGTAAAGGGTATTCTCATGCCCTATGGTATTACCTCATTACATCATTATCGCAGCCACACAAGCATATTTATGCGAGTCCTCTAGTGACGCATGGTATCGTAAATATGGTGTCATGTCTAATAATTTTCCATAACTATCAACATATGCAATGTGCGGAACATTATAATGGCAGGCAGTTGTAATTTCCCAAATAAAATATCTGGTATAAGCACTCATTTTCAGGCACCGGGTGAACCCTCGAGGCGTCTCGGTGCCTGCGTAGTTAGTACGCTCGTTCCCTAATAAGAAGGGTCTGATTTCAGGTCCCTAAAGTGGCGAGTTTCTTTCTGATCCATACGGCTTCTGGGTTGACCCAGCCTCTTAAATGGAAACCAGAAATGTTTGTTGTATGTGAAGAGGGCCATTGTGTGATAACAATCGTATCAGCCAAAAATATGTTGTGGTCATTGAAATATGTGGTTGGTAACACCAT
The DNA here is from genome assembly GCA_032433765.1 of Megaustenia siamemsis. Taxonomy (NCBI): domain Eukaryota; kingdom Metazoa; phylum Mollusca; class Gastropoda; order Stylommatophora; family Ariophantidae; genus Megaustenia; species Megaustenia siamemsis. The sequence continues at coordinate 57,235,733 of JAVIAB010000160.1, read as the reverse complement.
ATACCACTTACGTCTAGCAAGGTGTAGAAAGTACCTTCATATTTGGACACCCCCCCCCCCCCAACCAAAGCCAAGTGAAATTGAAATTTAAAAAAACAACGTTTGAGAGTTTCAGACTGAAATAATAACTCTTCAGACACGATAGACACAATTGTGTTAATCTTTTCATTTTGCTACGCTACATGTAAATATTTATGATACATGTACACATCAACGCTACATGTACACACATCTACGCTATATGTACACACATCTACACTACATGTACACACATCTATACTACACGTACACACATCAACACTACATGTACACATCTTCATTATCCACATTAAGAATGACCCTTGCTATCTGTGTTGTGGTTCAAAAGTCGAGCATAAGTTTTCAACAAACACTTTATACACCGTCTTGTTTTTGTGTGTGTTCCATTTTGTCAAGATCATTGTAAGGTCTTCCCCTTTCTTTATATCTCTGTTTCCACTTCCCTTCTTCACGTATTGTTGGCCTTCTCTCTGGCCTTCTTGTCTGTGATTTTGATCTTAGATGTGAAAGGCCGTTATCTCATTTTATTTGTTGGATAACACTGCATTATGTTCTTATTACAATTAGTCATATAATTGCTTTGTGTGCAGGTTGTAGTCTAACCTAACCATTTTTTTTGCACGGTTGAAGCAAATACATACACACTGCTCAAAGCAGTGCCTAAACGACTACATTTACATGGTCGATGAAACAATCAATATTTTTCGGGCACATCATGAGAAGACGAAAGTTGAAATACTTGGTTATAAATGGTACACTACAGGGAAAGAGTGATCGCGGACGACAAAGAGAGAAAATACTGGGTAGCTTGGTGTCATGGCATGGAAAAAAGTCAACAACAGAACTGATACGATGCACTGTAGATAAAAGATTATGGAAGGACATGATCGCCTACGCCAACCGGCATGGCACATGATGATGATACTTGGTCAAACCTTTCAAGAACATCAAGTGTTCTACAGTATTAGATCGTGTTCACGGAATATATTTAATTCACAAAGTTGACATTTGTCTGGCTTGTTCACCCATTGACAACTTTGTTTACTCTGATTTCTTATAGAATCGAACCACCGATATCGATGATTCGCGAGTGTTACGCTTCATTAGAGCTACCTACCAGGGCCCTCTTCCCCTTATGTATCGTAGGTACATTGATGATTGCGTTGGTCTGACTGACCTTCCTGAGGATGAGATCTCTCGTTTCATCGATTATGTCGGACATTTCCACTCCTCCATCCACATCACCTACCTCATCTCTACCTCCTCCGTATCTTTCCTTGATATCTCAGTCTCCTTGGGCACCTCCCATCTTCTCACCTCGGTCTTCTATAAGGCCACTGACTCCCACAGTTTTCTCCGCTACGACTCCTCTCATCCTACATCCTGCAAGAACTCTCTTCCATATTCTCAGCTTCTCAGACTTCGACGTCTTTGCCAAGACGATGAAGACTTCCTTCATAATGCCCACCTCATGCTTGATTTCTTCCGCCGACGTCTCTATCCAGAAGCAGCTCTCCTCCCTGCCCTGCGTCGAGTTCTCCACACTCCTCGCCAGTCTGCTCTTACCCCCTCTACTCATCCCCCCTTGGATAGAGTAGTACTCGCCCTCACCACTACGCTGTGATTAGGACCATCCACCGCTACCTACCTATTCTTCGATCCGACCCTACTACTCGTCTGCTCTTCTCCGACCCACCACTGGTGGCCTTTAGGCGTGACCGTAACCTCCGTGACTTTCTCGTAAGGGGCCGTCTTCCTGTTGCCCACCTCAGCCATCGAGGTACTATCCGCTGCAATCGCAGGGTATGCAAAACCTGTGATCACGTTCTCCAGACTGATACCGTCCTCTTTCCTAATGGTCCTTTCGAGATCAGAGAGGGATTTACTTGCATTTCGCGTAACATCATTTATGCCATCATCTATAAGCGATGCAAGTTAACCTATATCGGTCAGTCTGGTCGCAGGATCGGCGATAGGTGCCGTGATCATTTACATGACATTACCCGAGAAGCTGGCACTCCTGTAGCAGCCCACTTTAACTCGAGGGGCCATCCGGGGAAGGCTGATGTCCAGGTCACTGGCCTTATATCTTGCTCTTCTGATCACCACAGTCGTCTCACCCTTGAGAACCGGTTGATCACTCGGTGGGGTTGCCTTGTTGCAGCGTTGTGATGTTCTTTGTTGTATTATATCTTTATCTTGTATAGTGGCTAGTTGCTTAATGGTCACAGCACATCACAACATTGAGGTAACATGTAAGATCATGACAGAGTCTTTCTTTAACAATAATTATAATCAGTTTATTGATTTCGCCTGGTACACGTGATCTAAAGTTCTGGATGCAATTATTAAATTAATGTTCATTAATTTAGGAATACTTCTGAGGCATGTCGCCGTGTAGTTATGAAGATATTCCAGCATCCTAATCATACAATTTATTCAGCGTGGTCTACTTACACTTGTGAGAATTTATGAACACACACAACTTGAATTAATCTTTCACTGTCTTTCAAAGCTACTTCACACCTATAATTATAACTTGTTGATTCTTAACTAACTTGGCTAACTCAAGATTCCTACTCTTAACTTTCTCACTGTTCTGACTCTAACTGTTTCTAAACTGCTTAACTGCTTCTTGTCTAGATGTTTCTACTCTGTCCTAACTTAACTGACTTAGTCTACATTCTACTTTCTCTTCTAAAATCTCTGGCTTAACTTCCTTGTCCTAACTCCTTGTTCTTCCTGTTAAACTGTTGTGCATGACTTTAAGTACTCCAGCTCTCGCTCTACGTCTGAACGTCCGTAACCAATCAGATCGTCGCACCTGACCACTCGCAACTCTCTCTCTGGTCACCCTGCAGTACCCGTGTCCGATGACTTGCTTATTCGGTGACTAACACCTGAACTTTCCCAAATTTGGACAAAGCATCCTGTTTCCCCGAATCTCTACGCCCTATTGGGATAATATTACTTCATCCTGGTAGCTGGATGACCACTTGACCGTTCCATGACTTTGACAATAACAACTTATTTATCAGCCAGGCCAAAGTCATGGGTTTCACATGCTAAGTGCGTGATCACCCACAATAACAATGAACTTGCATGGACATTCGTGGAGATTCATGGAAAATCCCCTAACTATTATGTCTAGGTCAAGTCATGACCCTCTCTACTTCGGTGGGTGTCCACTACCCCTACCTGAACTATTCTCTCACTCTGACTAACTGTTATTCCTGGAAAATTACCATAGTTAAAATCTGCTGGTCGCCACTATATGATACTGCTATCTGCTATTGAGAAGCGGTAATAATTCAGTATCTGCTCTTATTAGCATACTCTGTTACAGCCTCACCCCCCGGGGTATGAATGTATCCCTATCCCTCTGAGGACCCCACTTCCTCTTCCTCTGACCCCTTCTCCCTCCCTCTTACTCTTCTTCCCATCCCACCTCTATGTTAGTCTGCTCCCTTCCTATTCTCCCCCCCCCCTTCTTCTTGTAGTCTACCCCCCTGCCCCTTTTCTTTTTTCCTTTCTCTCGTCCTCCTACTCCGCCTCTTTTTATTCACCTAATCTCTCTGGTTCCCTACTTCTCTACCTCTCAGGACACTACTTCCTGCTTACGTTCCCTCTATTACTCCACTTCTCCCCCTCTATCTATTCACTCTGGACATACCACCTCTCCTCTTGTCACTTTACTATTACCTTTCTTAGTCTTCCCCTCCGTGTCTTTTTCCTGATTATTTTTTCCTCCCTCCTCCTTCCTCTCCATTTCTTTCCCCAGTTTTTCTTTCCTCCCTCCTCCTTCCTCTCCATTTCTTTCCCCAGCTATTATTTCCTCCCTCCTCCTTCCTCTCCATTTCTTTCCCCAGCTATTATTTCCTACCTCCTCCTTCCTCTCCATTTCTTTCCCCAGCTATTATTTCCTACCTCCTCCTTCCTCTCCATTTCTTTCCCCAGCTATTATTTCCTACCTCCTCCTTCCTCTCATAATTCTTTTCCCCTGTTATTTTTTCCTCCCTCCTCCCCCTCTCCATTTCTTTCCTTGATGTTTATTTCCTTTCTCTCCACCCTGTCCTTTTTTAGCCCACCTATGACTACCTCTGTTGCTCATTCCCCCGTTCTCACCTTTGTCTCTTGCTTCCACGATTCCTTTGTTGGGATTGTTCCCCTCTGTGTTAGGCCCCATTAACTTTTATGGGGCCTATTATCTTCTCCCGCTTCTGCCTTTTGTCTGGCCACTGACACGTGTCTTTCCCAGACCACTATTTAGACTCCTTTATATCTATTTCCACTATTGTTTTCATTACTAGTCTGGCTTTCTTCTCCCCCCTCCCCTCTCCTCCCCCTCCACCCGTATCTTTTGTAGGCCTCGTGTCCACTGCTCATTTCCTCGATTGCTCTACGACGGACAGTCAAGTTTCGCCAGCTAAGTCGACTTTTCTTATACGTTTTATACATTATCTTCGTTGTACTTCTGATTTTCTATCTCTTCCTCAATTTCCCTATCTCTCTTTTCTACACATCTTGACTCTCATCCTACCTCCCCTCATGTAGCCTCCTTTCTTATTTCAAAATGCTACGTTCTTCTCTTCTTTTCTGTCCACCTCTCCATTCTCCTGATCATCTAACATGTAGATATAGATAATTGTGCTTCATCGTTTGTGTTTGTTGTCCTTGTTTTCTGAAGAAGGCTACTAGCCGAAACGTCAGTATTGTGTTCTGTTCCCTATTTGTAAAGCTGTCACCATACCTTGGAGTGTCTAACACTCCCCATCACTGGCTCCTTCATTAGAGCTATGTTTATATTCTACAAAATACTTTAATGTTGTTTAGTTTATCTTTCTTAAGTCTTCTTTTATCTATAACTTTTATGGTATCAAGAATGAACACAATCTGAAAAGGATGCAGCAAGAAATCGGAATACATGAAGAGCTTCTGACTCTTGTGCTCAAACACGAAATGATGTTCTTGACCTTGAATCTCGATCATCTGGCCTCGTTACGACTTTTTTTCCCAAGAAATTGTAAAAGAAGTGAGAAGGAAAAGTAAAACAAGAACGAGATGGGAAGATGCCATCAGAGAACGAACCGACCTCGACTTTGCAGACCACGAGATAGTGACTCTCTCTCTCTCTCTCTCTGCGATCAAGACTCAATTATAGCAGGATTCCAGACTCTCTCATGAAGTCAGCTCTCTGTTTAAGCGATTCAATTGCCCATATAGTTTTTCTTCCAGGGAGGTGGGCGTGGACCACATTCCTCTTCTCAGGTCCGTGTACTGGGGGAAATCCTGTAGAACATATTTTGTAGTCATGTTGTCCAGTGTAAAGTGGCATAGGCTGGTTGTACCTATTTTGAATTTGGTGAACATGTGATTTCTCATTCTATTGTAGCCAGTGCGTAGACGAAGTATGATGACTTGATCCCTCCTTGATAGTTGGTGGTATCCGTCACTCTCGTTATGGTTGGGTGTTCTCGTTTCCATTTTTCATGGAACAGAAGATAGTGACTGAAGATAGAAAGAGATGGATAATATTTACGAAGTCTGTCAGTGGTGCCCTAACGACCCCCATATTTACGAAGTCTGTCAGTGGTGCCCTAACGACCCCCATATTTACGAAGTCTGTCAGTGGTGCCCTAACGATCCCCATATTTACGAAGTCTGTCAGTGGTGACCTAACGACCCCCATATTTACGAAGTCTGTCAGTGGTGACCTAACAACCCTCAAGGTTATACAATGAAGAAGAAGCAACAACTGATCCACAACTCAGGAAAACAATTTTAAATCGCAAAAAGTTCTCTGGATCAACAAAAATAAACCTGTAGCAAACCAAGTGAGTTCAATATAACCGATAATCATTGTCTCTGAGAGAAACTTACGTTGAGTGACACCATCGGACAATTGTTCTCAACATCTTTGCTCCCTGGTGTCTTGGGTGCGCACACAAGGTTGGGTTCCAAAAATTTGAAGTTGTAGGTGATCTGAAATAGAATAAGGATTGTACAGATGATCTGAAATAGAATAGTGATTGTACTTGTGATCTGAAATAGAAAAGTGATTGTACTTGTGATCTGAAATAGAAAAGTGATTGTACAGGTGATCTTAAATGGAATAGTGATTGTACAGGTGATCAGAAATAGAATAATGATAGTACATGTGGTCTGAAGAAGAATAGTAATAGTACATGTAATTTGAAATAGAATAGTGATTGTGCATGTGGTCTGAACAAGAATAGTGATAGTACATGTGATCTGAAATAAAATAGTGATTGTATATGTGATCTGAAATAGAATAGTGATTGTACATGTGATCTGAAATAGAATAGTAATTGTACAGGTGATCTGAAATAGAATAGTGATTGTACAGGTGATCTGAAATAGAATAGTGATTGTACAGGTGATCTGAAACAGAATAGTGATTGGCATGAGATCTGAAATAGAATAGTGATTGTACTTGTGATCTGAAATAGAAAAGTGATGTACAGGTGATCAGAAATAGAATAGTGATAGTACATGTGGTCTGAAATATAATAATGATTGTATATGTGGTCTGAAATAGAATAGTAATTGTACATGGGGTTTGAAGAAGAATAGTGATAGTACATGTGATCTGAAATAGAATAGTGATTGTACATGTGGTTTGAAGAAGAATAGTGATAGTACATGTGATCTGAAACAGAATAGTGATTGCACATGTGGTTTGAAGAAGAATAGTGATAGTACATGTGATCTGAAATATAATAGTGATTGTATATGTGGTCTGAAATATAATAGTGATTGTACATATGATGTGAAATAGAATAATGATTGTACAGATGCTGTGAAATAGAATTGTGACTGTACATGTGGTCTGAAGAAGACTAATGATTTTACATTTGGTCTGAAATAGAATAATGATTGTACATGTGGTTTGAAATAGAATAGTGATTGTACATGTGATCTGAAATAGAATAGTGATTGTACATGTAGTCTGAAATAGATTAGTGGTTGTACATTTGATTTGAAAGAGAATAGTGATTGTACATATGATCTGAAATAGAATAGTGATTGTACAGGTGGTCTGAAAAATAATAGTGATTGTACATTTGATCTGAAATAGAAAAGTGATTGTACATATGGATTAAATAGAATAGTGATTGTACATGTGATATGAAATAAAATAGTGATTTTATGGGTGAACTGTTACTACGTAATATATGGTATAGTGGATTTAACACAACACATAATGTCATATGGTCGTGAAGTATTAAACGTCTTCAAACGTGATCAATCTCACTGCTAGCATCATCTCCACTGAGTCGTGTTTACAATCTTCTTCTAACTGAATCTAGATAAGGTAGTTAAGCTGAACAAATCAGCGTCTACTGTCTTCTCCAGCCAGCAATCACTTGTACTAATGATTCTCTGAATAAAAGGTATATACAGCTTATAGGGGAAGGGGAGTGAAAAAGCGATATATATATATATATAGCTAGATGGTCTAGAGATTAGATTTTGGGCTGTGGAAAGATACATTTCAAATTACAACCTTGCTACAGTTGGTTGGAATTTGTCTTCGTGGCTTTATCCTCCCCGTCTCTGGGCAGTGAGCTCCGATGTCTTGCGCCCTCGGATAAAGGTGAAAAGCAGAGTAACCCGTGTGAACTTTGCGCATTATAAGAACCCTTGGCAGTTAAAGATCTAGGTCTGCAGTGTTTCTTTTTTATTCTTGTTTATTTGAGTTCACGCTGATGTTGAAGGCAATGGAACAGCAGATAAAATAGTTTGTCGGCCATCATGACAGACGGACATAGATAGAGCAGATAAAATAGCTGGTCGGCCATCATGTGAGACGGACATGGATAGAGCAGATAAAATAGCTGGTCGGCCATCATGTGAGACGGACATGGATAGAGCAGATAAAATAGCTGGTCTGTCATCATGTCAGACGGACATGGATAGAGCAGATAAAATAGCTGGTCGGCCATCATGCCAGACAGACATGGATAGAGCAGATAAAATAGCTGGTCGGCCATCATGCCAGACGGACATGGATAGAGCAGATAAAATAGCTGGTCGGTCATCATGCCAGACAGACATGGATAGAGCAGATAAAATAGCTGGTCGGTCATCATGCCAGACAGACATGGATAGAGCAGATAAAATAGCTGGTCGGTCATCATGCCAGACAGACATGGATAGAGCAGATAAAATAGCTGGTCGGTCATCATGTCAGACAGACATGGATAGAGCAGATAAAATAGCTGGTCGGTCATCATGTCAGACGGACATGGATAGAGCAGATAAAATAGCTGGTCTGTCATCATGTCAGACAGACATGGATAGAGCAGATAAAATAGCTGGTCGGTCATCATGCCAGACAGACATGGATAGAGCAGATAAAGTAGCTGGTCGGCCATCATGACAGACAGACATGGATAGAGCAGATAAAATAGCTGGTCGGCCATCATGACAGACAGACATGGATAGAGCAGATAAAATAGCTGGTCGGCCATCATGACAGACGGACATGGATAGAGCAGATAAAATAGCTGGTCGGCCATCATGTCAGACGGACATGGATAGAGCATATATCATGAACATCCTCAGAGAGATGGGTACGAATGAAGGACTTTAAAATAAATGAAACTACGTCACTAACTAGACCTCGTGAAATGTGAGCAAAGTTTGGTATTGCCTGGACAGAACAATATTCTCTAGAAATGAAAGGAGGTGTCAATCAACACCGAATAAGTTAGTCGCTGCATGCTGAACATTTTGACCTGTGGAGATCGCAGCTCTTACGGCTGTAACCGGCGTGCAGCAACACTGATACTAACTTAATGTGACATGAAATAACCCTTCATAAGTTTCACCACTAAATAATATTACATGAAATTTTATTTTGTTTATTTTTAATAAAAATTGTAATTAAAAAAATAGATTAAAAAAAAATTCGAATTCTATTTTTAAACTTACCCTTACTCAGAGGACAAATTGTTCTCACCATTAAAAAAGAAAGAGGAACAGGTTTGGAAACCCTGGACTGGATAACTGGATGTGTTAGTCTCATCGGCATTTTTCAAATATTTATTGTATTGACTGTTACAAGTCCAATGAGCTGGTAGTTGCCTATATCTACCAAGCATTGACTGTTACAAGTCCAATGAGCTGGTAGTTGCCTATATCTACCAAGCATTGACTGTTACAAGTCCAATGAGCTGGTAGCTGCCTATATCTACCAAGCATTGACTGTTACAAGTCCAATGAGCTGGTAGCTGCCTATATCTACCGAGTGATCCCCAAAATGTTGGTGCTAACATTATCATATTTGCTTATGTTAGACTCACATGATACTTGCTGCTCCTAGGGTCGTCGTTGGACACTACCTGACATCGATCCAGAACATTCTGTAATGCAATCATTTATATATTAAATAGGTTTTACAAAATATGCCATGTCTGAATCATCGAGGACAGGACCCACATATCTCTAAAACCATCACCATATTTGTATATAATGTAGTCAGCATGACGCCAGTGCTGTATATTTTACTAAACATAATAATTAATAGCCAATTAAACCTGGTGATCGGGGAATGTGTTCATCAGGATAGAACGAGAGCTCTTATTGACATAAGATCGGTTCATTATACATAGTGCTAGCAGTAGCGTCCGAGTCCCTGTTGTTGTCATTGTGTCAGCGGATATCGTGAGCTTCCCAGATTGTAAAGTTCACGACGTTATCATTTAGTTTATGTCCGCGCAATTTTGATAGTGATGTCAATTGTTACTCAATATCTAATGTTCAACCAACTATAACAGTTACAATATCTAATGTTCAACCAACTATAACAGTCTCACTATCTAATGTATAACCAACTATAACAGTCTCACTATCTAATGTATAATCAACTATAACATTTACAATATATAATGTATAACCAACTATAACAGTCTCACTATCTAATGTATAATCAACTATAACATTTACAATATATAATGTATAACCAACTATAACAGTCTCAATATCTAATGTTCAATCAACTATAACAGTCTCAATATCTAATGTTCAACCAACTATAACAGTCTCAATATCTAATGTTCAACCAACTATAACAGTCTCACTATCTAAAGTATAATCAACTATAACATTTACAATATATAATGTATAACCAACTATAACAGTCTCAATATCTAATGTTCAACCAACTATAACAGTCTCAATATCTAATGTTCAACCAACTATAACAGTCTCACTATCTAATGTATAATCAACTATAACAGTCTCACTATCTAATGTATAATCAACTATAACATTTACAATATATAATGTACAACCAACAATAACAGTCTCACTATCTAATGTATAATCAACTATAACAGTCTCACTATCTAATGTACAACCAACTATAACAGTTACAATATCTAATGTATAACCAACTATAACAGTCTCACTATCTAATGTACAACCAACTATAACAGTTACAATATCTAATGTATAACCAACTATAACAGTCTCACTATCTAATGTATAACCAACTGTAACAGTCTCACTATCTAATGTATAACCAACTATAACAGTTACAATATCTAATATACAATCATTGACAACAATCTCAATATATAATGTAGAATCATTGATAACAATCTCAATATATAATGTAGAATCATTGATAACAGTCTCAATATCTAATATACAATCATTGATAACAGTTTCAATATCTAAATTACAATCATTGATAACAGTTTCAATATCTAAATTACAATCATTGATAACAGTTTCAATATCTAAATTACAATCATTGATAACAGTTTCAATATCTAAATTACAATCATTGATAACAGTTTCAATATCTAAATTACAATCATTGATAACAGTTTCAATATCTAATATACAATCATTGATAACAGTTTCAATATCTAATATACAATCATTGATAACAATGCCTATAACTAACACACAATAGTTCATGGCCTTGAAGACATTGTCCAATGTCCCCATCAAACCTTCCACAGACTAACCAATCGCCTATTTCCCATCACGGACATCAAAGTAGCAAGCAAATAATGAGTACCAGAATATTTTGAAATAAAACGAAAGTGTCTCGCCAACTGTAGTGTATCTCTTGTGTATTAACTTAATCAAACCGAAGCTTTGTTTTACTGCGAGATCACACATACTTACAATGCAAACTGCAGGCAAATGTTGGATGAGACCCAAGATATAGCTCCCATAAGTGACTGATGGATGCTGAAGTACCTCTTCCCATCTGGAAAAGCAAACAAATATGAAACGCTGTCAAAGTAAGGTCACCACACGTCCCGATTTTTTCCGGGACAGTCCCGGTTTTTTTAACTTTTGACCCGGATTTGTTACTGTCCCGATTTTGGGCGATTTTTTTAACTTTTGTCCCGGATTTGTTAAAATATATTAGGGACACAAACGTTTACCAATTCTGCCAGTATGGTAAACGTCTCATCGACTGAAAAATAGACATTATTCCGTTGTTGTGTAGAAAATGTTTAAAAAGTTGAACAGTCTGTTCATTTGGTGAAACAGAAACAGTAAAATGCGCTCTAAGTTTTAAATCTTATATACTGAAACTGAAACTCAATAACGTTTAATTCAATAACTCCTGATAACGTTTTGTAAGCCTATATTGTTAGGTGTTTTAATTAGTTTTAAAATATATGTTTTATTCACTTCAAAAAGACGGACGAAATGTCATTTTATTGATGGAAAATTTAAGTCAAATTAATCCGTCCAGTATTCATCATCATCATGTGCCATACCGGTTGACGTTGGCGATCATGTCTTTCCACAATCTTCTATCTACAATGCATCGTATGAGTTCTGTTTTTGACTGTTTTCCGTGCCGTGATACAAAGTTATCCAGTATTTTCTCTCTTTGTCGTCCGCGATCTCTCTTTCCTTTTATTTTGCCAGTTGTAACCAAGTATTCCAACTTTCTCATGATGTGCCAAAAAAATGTTGATTGCTTCTTTCTGATGTTTTTTAAGAGCTCCCTTTTTGTGTTGGCCTCTTTGAGAACTTCCTCATTGGTCTTTTTAGCTGTCCAGGGAACTTTCAACATTCTTCTGAGAAATCCCATCTCTGTGGCCTCTCATCGTCTTTTCATTTGTTTGTCTATTGTCCATGATTCGCTTCCATAGGTCAGAATTGGTTCTATATAGCACCGATGAACTCTCTTTCTCATTTCTATTGACATAGATTTGTTGCATAAGATATTTTTCATTTTCTGAAATGCTATTTTGGCCTGAGCTATTCTGCTTCTTATTTATGTGTTGCATCTTTCATCTGATGTTATAGCGGTGCCCACGTATTTCAAACATTGCACTGATGTGTCCAGGATTAGGGTTTCAAAAATATGGTCACCTTTTGTAAAAGTATTCCTATAACCAGAGAGGACAGAAACATAGATACGGCTTTGAGTTGTTTATGTTACAGTCGTACCCATAACGAAGTATACAACAGCAGTAGCACATTAATAATTGAGAAGGGTATTATAGCTGTCCAAAAGAGGGTAGGCGACTACACATGCGTTCTTTCCACTAAGACAACACAGGTCAATGAAACTTGATAAATTAAAACAGGAAGGGAGCAGGCAAGGTGTGTGAAGTGAAAACCAGTTTGACTTCAACTCTTAGAATTCACGCACTTCAATTATCTTGACGGTCGATGAATTAAATAGAAGTCCAGATGCGACTTTTTATTGTTCAATGTTGCCATGAAGTTTATCCAGCGTTTAACTTTGTTTCTTGTCATTGCTTGATTGAACAACTGCTTGACATTCTGCTGCTAAATAGATCAATAAGATCACGAGTATTTAACCGAATGGGTCAAGTCAAACTACAGAAGGGGGACTTTGATTTCACAGCCAGAAGAGATCACGTGATGTCGTACCCTCTAATTATAGCAGTCTACTTGATAATGTCTAACAGTTATAACCACTTGTATCATTCAATTAATTCTAAAAGTTAGTCTTAGAAGTTCATTGTGTTTTAGATAGATATTATCTGTGTTTCAAGTGATTCCAATGATTGTTGTCAACTATCATGATTTAGACAGACACTCCCTTTATCTAGAGCAACTCAAGCTGAGTTATAGTACCAGCCGAGGTTTGCTTCAGTAGTCATCGATTATACAAATAATAGGACAAAACCACTAGGCCAAAGCTGACTCCAATACATATCGGTGATTAAGCATCTCAGAATCAATGGCTTTTGTAATATATGTATATATATACGTAGGGAGGTCAAAAAGTAATGCACACCAATTTTTTTCTCGGAAACTATTCGGGCAAAATGTGTGAAATTTTCACAGATTGTAGCTGAACATCCCCTTAACACTACCTATTTTTCAACATAATCTCCGTCCAAGCATTGCCTTACGCCAACGCGAAACTAGGTCATGAATGCCTCGTTTGTACCAAGTTTTGTCCTGCTCGCGTAGCCATTTTTTAACTGCACGGATCACACCCTCATCATTGTCAAAGTGTGTCCCACGCAGGAATTTTTTGAGTGGTCCAAACAGATGGAAATCTGAGGGAGCCAGATCAGGGCTGTAAGGAGGATGGGGCAGTACAGTCCAACCAAATTTGTTGATTGCTTCCCGTGTTACCAGACTTGTGTGAGGGCGTGCATTGTCATGTTGAAGCAACAAATCTGCAGATGGCTTATTAAGCCGAACTCTGTGGAACCGATTTTTGAGTTTTGTCAGTGTATTGATGTAAGCTGTCGAGTTGATTGTCTCACCTCTTGTCATTACATCAACAAGAATCACACCATCAATGTCCCAGAAGACAGTGATCATCACCTTTCCGGCTGATGGAGATGTTTTGAATTTTTTTCTTTTTGGTGACTGCGGATGATGCCATTCCATTGACTGCATTTTTGTTTCAGGCTCATAATGATGTGCCCACGTTTCGTCACCGGTAACAATTTTTGACAAAAACATTTCTCCTTCAACACCGAAACGCTCCAACAATTCAGAACAGAATGTTTTTCCTTTGAACTCTGTGATCATTTGTTAGGCACCGAGGAACCCATCGAGCGCAAATCTTTGAATATCCGAGAGTTTTAAAAATTGCGATTGCACTTCCCTTGCTGACTGTAAACTGCAATGCCAATTGCTGACTAGCGATACGTCTATCCTTACGAATAATGGCATCAGCCCGGTTTAACATGTCTGTGCTGGTAGCCGAGGCAACACGTCCAGAACGCGGTAAATCATGCAGCTCCACTCGTACACTTTCTGCAGCTTTAATTCTCTGAACCCAGCGACTAACTGTGCTCCTATCGACTGCAGAACATTTGTACCCTGCACACAGTCGTTTATGAATGTTTGCCACAGTTTCTTTTTCCGCAACCAGAAATTCTATGACAATTCGCTGTTTGTAACGGACATTGTTGACAAGCTCCATTTTAACGGTTCATAGATTGCGTAATATTTATCAGAATGCTGTGCAATTTGGTACACATAATTGGAACATGTCATATTCCAAGTGTGCAAAATTTCATATTCCTATCTTTATTACTAGCCGAGAAAAAAATTGGTGTGCATTACTTTTTACTTTTTGACCTCACCTCATATATATATATATATATATATATATATATATATATATATATATATATATGGGAGCCGCGATAACTCAGTGGTTAGTGAACTGGACTACAAAGGACAAGAGGTAGGGTTCGATACCAACCGACAGCTTCCGGTTCACCCAGCCATTAATGGGTACCGGATTTTTTTTTGGGAAAGTAAAGCAGCACGGGCGTAATACCGACCACATTACTCCAAAATTCATGTGCTGAAGGTCTGTAAAATATAGGGTCACTAACACCATATTTCCCTATACGCCACTTGCCGTGACGGGGGTGTTTTACTTTATATATATATATATATATATATATATATATATATATATATATATATATATATATATATACATATATATATATAGTCTTTAGAATAGTCTCTGCTATCTTTCAGCTCCCTTCAGAATGTGTAGTTCCAAATTGTGAAGGAGGTTAACATAAGTAGGTTTAACTGAAATCCATAGTTAATGATCCCCCACATTCTGAAGGAGGTTAACATAAGTAGGTTTAACTGAAGTCCATAGTTAATGATCCCCCACATTCTGAAGGAGGTTAACATAAGTAGGTTTAACTGAAGTCCATAGTTAATGATCCCCCACATTCTGAAGGAGTTTAACATAAGTAGGTTTAACTGAAGTCCTTAGTTAATGATCCCCCACATTCTGAAGGAGGTTAACATAAGTAGGTTTAACTGAAGTCCATAGTTAATGATCCCCCACATTCTGAAGGAGGCTTCCATAAGTAGGTTTAACTGAAATCCATAGTTAATCCATAGTTAAGGAGGTTTCCATAAGTAGGTTTAACTGAAATCCATAGTTAATGACCCCCCACATTCTCAAGGAGGTTTCCATAAGTAGGTTTAACTGAAGTCCATAGTTAATGACCCCCCACATTCTCAAGGAGGTTTCCATAAGTAGGTTTAACTGAAATCCATAGTTAATGACCCCCCACATTCTCAAGGAGGTTTCCATAAGTAGGTTTAACTGAAATCCATAGTTAAGGAGGTTTCCATAAGTAGGTTTAACTGAAATCCATAGTTAATGACCCCCCCCCCCCACATTCTCAAGGTGGTTTCCATAAGTAGGATTAACTGAAATCCATAGTTAAGGAGGTTTCCAGAAGTAGGTTTAACTGAAATCCATAGTTAAGGAGGTTTCCATAAGTAGGTTTAACTGAAATCCATAGTTAAGGAGGTTTCCATAAGTAGGTTTAACTGAAATCCATAGTTAAGGAGGTTTCCATAAGTAGGTTTAACTGAAATCCATAGTTAATGACCCCCCCCCCTACATTCTGAAGGAGGTTTCCATAAGTAGGTTTAACTGAAATCCATAGTTAAGGAGGTTTCCATAAGTAGGTTTAACTGAAATCCATAGTTAATGATCCCCCACGTTCTCAAGGAGGTTTCCATAAGTAGGTTTAACTGAAGTCCATAGTTAATGACCCCCCCATTCTCAAGGAGGTTTCCATAAGTAGGTTTAACTGAAATCCATAGTTAATGACCCCCCACATTCTCAAGGAGGTTTCAATAAGTAGGTTTAACTGAAGTCCATAGTTAATGATCCCCCACATTCTCAAGGAGGTTTCCATAAGTAGGTTTAACTGAAATCCATAGTTATTGGCCCACACATTCTGAATCGGGCCCAGGGATAGGACCTTACTTACCGAAAAGGTTAATGATGCAGAATGTAGGATATAGTCATTGAGTTAAAATAATGGCACAAAAGATTTATTTATATTTTGTATAAGTTATGGATTATCATAATAACAACTTACAATAATATCAAATATGACCTGAAAGTGGAAGTCATGCCATAGTTACACATAACAAGTGCACACACAAAACTAAACATAAAATATCAGTTACCTGTTATGATTGACAACTGCAACAGCGACGTCTGTATGCTTCATCTGAATGACGTAATCGAAGAATGCAGCGCCTTCCTTGTTGTTGAGAATCTTAGCGCCAAGCGTGAGCAGCAGACTGACAGCCGACACTTTGCCGTTCTTAGCTGCCACGTGAAGCGCTGTATCCTGCATTTTGTGACCATGAAACTACTTTAGCTCTCACTCTGTCACACTCACACTAGCATACATGTATTTTATATATATACACACGGCCTTTGTCGTCTTAGCAGACGGTTGGTAGCAAGCCATCATGATAAGTCAGTAGTTTGGTAAAACTATTAGTGTCTTATGCTGGATCATTATTGATCAACTTCTCTCGTGGATGAATCTACCAATATAGGACAGACAGATACGTCCGCAGAATGATGTATTTGTGGTGCTTGGCCTCGTCTCCTTTTCAACTTTTGTCTTCTGAATTTGATATCAGCTCTACATCGGAAGTTGCTGTGCCATCTTTTATTTTTATTCTCCGTGTGCTAGGACTTGCAGTAATATTTACCCAGTTTCTTTCACTGATAGAGAATTCACTGATAGAGAATTCACTGATAGAGAATTCACTCTAGGCCTGCAAACATCATTATATATCTCAGCACTGGTCTGCCCTTTCGTCTCTTTACGTCCCTAAATTCGCCATACAGTATGTGCTTGGGAATACGGTTGTTTACTATTCTTCTAGACACAGCCACCTTAGTCTAGAACTCCTAAGTCCTGCCATGATGGATGGGAGTTTGACTCGTTGTAAGACATTAGTGTTGGTTACTTTGTCCTGCCATGATGGATGGGAGTTTGACTCGCTGTAAGACATTAGTGTTGGTTACTTTGTCCTGCCATGATGGATGGGAGTTTGACTCGTTGTAAGACATTAGTGTTGGTTACTTTGTTCTGCCATGATGGATGGGAGTTTGACTCGTTGTAAGACATTAGTGTTGGTTACTTTGTCCTGCCATGATGGATGGGAGTTTGACTCGTTGTAAGACATTAGTGTTGGTTACTTTGTCCTGCCATGATGGATGGGAGTTTGACTCGTTGTAAGACATTAGTGTTGGTTACTTTGTCCTGCCATGATGGATGGGAGTTTGACTCGCTGTAAGACATTAGTGTTGGTTACTTTGTCCTGCCATGATGGATGGGAGTTTGACTCGCTGTAAGACATTAGTGTTGGTTACGTTGTTTTGCCATGATGGATGGGAGTTTGGCTCGTTGTAAGACATTAGTGTTGGTTACTTTGTCCTGCTATGATGGATGGGAGTTTGGCTCGTTGTAAGACATTAGTGTTGGCTACTTTGTCCTGCCATTTGGTGTTCATAACCTTTCGAAGGGATCCCACATGAAAGCTGTTTAACTTTTTCTACCTGCTTAGGTAGTCCATGTTTATGAACCGTATATGTGTACTAAGCAAACAATTTTGATAAATTTGAGTCTTAGTTCTGTGTTAATGTGGTGTTGGCCCATGCTCTATCTTGAAGTTTACCAAATGTGGAAGCTGCCTTTCCGATTCGGGAATTTATTTCTTCTTCAAGTAAGACGGTGGTTATGACCGTAGAGCCGAGATAGGTGAACTTTCTCACAGATTCAAGAGATGTTTTATTTAATGACGGGGCTGGCTACACCTTGTTGAAGCATTACAGTCTTCTGTTTACTTATTGACAGGGAGAATAAATCACGTGATCTAGCTAGACTGTCAATCATTGACTTCAGGTCAGATTCATCATGAGCAACCAGTGTTGCATCATCAGCTCCTTGATTAGGGTCTCTGTTGTTTTAAATTTTGACCTCAGACGTGCTACATTAGATAAGGAGCCGTCAGATCGTGTACATATATAGATGTCTTTAGAGACGGTTTCAAAAGCATTGTGTAGAAGGGCAGCAAAAATATATTACAATTAGATTAAGGGCAAGGACACATCCTTGTTTGACTCTACAGTTCATCTCAAAGGGCTGGGAAGATCACCGTCGAATTGGATGGTGGCAGACATATTGTTATGAAACGACTTGATCATCTTGAGTAATGTAGGAGGGCAGCCAGCATTTTCCAGCACCCTGTTTTTGATATGTTAATATCTCCAGTACATCGTATCTATCTAAGTCTGTCCATAACTTGCATCTGCCCACTACCCAAATATTTTCAACTACCAAACATCGCATATATCATATACAACTCACCCACAACTCACAGCTTTCCACAATAAAAATATAGCTCAAATGCAGCACATCTCACGTATTAACATACTCACAACTGGCATCTCCTCACGTCTCAAATATAGTTTTGTCCCACATTCCCTATATAATCTCAAACTCACCCACAACTGGCATCTCCCCACATCTCAAATATAGTTTTGTCCCACATTCCCTATATAATCTCAAACTCACCCACAACTGGCATCTCCCCACATCTCAAATATATAATACTCAAACTCACCCACAACTGGCATCTTCCCACAACTCAAACATAACTCAACCAGCAAACATCCAAACACAAACTGACCCCCTCTATGTTGGGAACGTCCCTGAGATTCTGATGCACCCCCAGCAAGATCTTCATGCTATGAGTCCATCCTTGGCCTGCGGCGTGGTGGAGAGCTGTGTTGTCCTCGTGGTCTCTGCAAACAAAACATTGCAAACAATAACTCAATTACAAGAAATATAGTTTTTTGTTGAAAGAACTGATTTCAGCGAACTTTAAGCGGGGAATTGGCGCGACTAATTAGTTCTACTCGGGCGGAAGAGGTAACATGAGACAGAAACGATAACTCTCATGTCTGACAATTCACTGCTCGGCCTTGTTTTGTTGTTGAGCCCTTCAGCCCTTCTTATTAATTGTTTTTATTAGAGTTTCTTCAGATTTTTTTTGTTTGGTTTTTTATTTTTTTTTGTCTTCTTTTGCCGCCAAGTGTCAAGGTGACATAGAAGTCATCTTTCGTCCATTCTGAGCACGTGACCATTGTACTTGCAGCCTCTTCTCCGTATATAGCTTGACACATGTTTTGTATCTACTCTTATTGATTCAGTGTGTGTAGTCTCTACAGTTTTATGTTTAAGAGTCTTCTGGAAGCTTCGATGTTTATGATCTCTTTTCTAGAACTTGAATGAATTATTGATGCGCTGGACACACAAAGATATCATACAATAGAATATTGTATAGAAACATGATGAATTGAGAAAATACTGAACTGTTATATGTAACGTAATGGCGACTCAAACAGTTTGTGCCCTACACAATTCTTGTTATTTTTAGCTACATTCGATCCTAATTTGAAAAAAAAAAAATTAACTCGAAATAAATTTGCTTGTCTGCCGATGATTAAAAGAGTACACCTCTTCGTCATCCGCCCTTAAAAGAACGTTAAGTTGGCTTGTCTATTTTGTGTTGTGGTTTTTAGTATAACTGTGATAGTTGCACCTTTTAGCCCAACACATCCGACTTCACCACCACATTTTTGAGTACCGGGTTGTCTTCCCTCTTCGATCCCTACTCGCTTGGCCAGACTAGGCAGGTTAGTTTGTTCCCTAACATGTGGTCAACAACAAGCGTCCAGTAGGTACCATGGAGAGGTGGAGCAGCGTCTGGATGGTTCTGGTTCACCGATCTTGGTGCAAGCCATCAGCTGTGGGTCGCTGACAGCTTCACCTCTGTTGCTGTGAGGCGTCTCCGTCTCCGAATTGAATGAACAAGACGTCATAAAATTGGTTCAGATATTGTGACATTCAAATTGAAGTTGAGATTCTGACATTATCATCAAGTGCCATACTGGCTGGTACAGGTGATCTCCACAATGTTCTCTCTCTACAGTTATTTACCATTTCTGTTTATGACTTCCTAACAAGCCAGTCTCTAATTGTCCGGTATCCTTCTTCTCTCTAATTGTCCGGTATCCTTCTTGTCTCTAATTGTCCGGTATCCTTCTTCTCTCTAATTGTCCGGTATCCTTCTTCTCTCTAATTGTCTGGTATCCTTCTTCTCTCTAATTGTCCGGTATCCTTCTTGACTCTAATTGTCCGGTATCCTTCTTGTCTCTAATTGTCCGGTATCCTTCTTGTCTCTAATTGTCCGGTATCCTTCTTCTCTCTAATTGTCCGGTATCCTTCTTGACTCTAATTGTCCGGTATCCTTCCTCTCTGCAACGGGCATGTATTCTTCCTCTCTGCAACGGGCATGTGTCCTTTCTCTCTCTACAACGGTCCTGTATCCTTCCTCTTTGCAACGGTCCATTATCCTTCCTCTCTGTAACGGTCCGGTATACTTCCTCTCTGCAACGGTCCGATATCCTTCCTCTCTGTAACGGTCCTGTATCCTTCCTCTCTGTAACGGTCCGGTATACTTCCTCTCTGCAACGGTCCAGTATACTTCCTCTCTGTAACGGTCCGGTATACTTCCTCTCTGTAACGGTCCGGTATCCTTTCTCTTGCTGGTTGAACATGTGACGCTTATTGGTGGAATATATGCTAATGTAGCCACATGCTATATTGTTAAAATAAAAATTAAGAACAATAATAGGCCCTCTATCACAGAAGACAAATGTGCTATATTAGATCAGCCAAGACATTGTTATGATCGAGTAGTCCTATCACAGAAGACAAATGTGCTATATTAGATCAGCCAAGACCTTGTTATGATCGAGTAGTCCTATCACAGAAGACAAATGTGCTATATTAGATCAGCCAAGACATTGTTATGATCGAGTAGTCCTATCACAGAAGACAAATGTGCTATATTAGATCATCCAAGACCTTGCTATGATCGAGTAGTCCTATCACAGAAGACAAATGTGCTATATTAGATCATCCAAGACCTTGCTATGATCGAGTAGTCCTATCACAGAAGACAAATGTGCTATATTAAATCAGCCAAGACCTTGCTTTGTTCGAGTAGTCCTATCACAGAGTGATGGTCCACATAAAGAACACTTGTAGTTGCATGATGGAGAAGACGTCGGTGTTTTTTGCTGTATCTTCGCTTTTACATCTTTTCTTTTATTGTATATTTAAGTTACCGATTTCCCCGCTACTCTTCACAGCGTATGGCATTTCTGTCTATCTCTGGCACAATTTCCAGATGTTTACTGTTGATGTTAAATTACATAGTTCACACCACAGATTAAACTAGAACTTCTAACGCACAAAATACATAGAATAATTATAAATGGAATATTTTTTTGCTGAAAAAAATAAATGAGCAAATAAAGCTAAAATCTCAGTGAAAAACGTCTGTGATAATGAATTTGATAGCAAAGTTACACATACTTGCTGACAACAGCGCCCCTCTCCAACAACAGCTGTATGATCTTCGTGTGTCCATTCTCAGCTGCAATCAGCAGGGCCGACAATCCGTCTCCATCTGTCTCGTTGATCAAGTTCGGCCCATGGATACTGTCCAGCAGCCGCCTGCATGTATTCACTCGCCCATATCTAGATATACGTTTGTTTGAAAGTCGAGTGTTAGTTTATACTCAATTTGTTGCTCACTGCTGGTGTTGAAAGAAAAATAGGGCTCTTGAGATTTGATGATATAGACACATCACAAACTTGCGAGTATTAATATAGAACATGTTACTAACATGTCAATTTTCTCCAAAAAATATTTGATAAATTGTAACAATTTTTTGCATGCAGTCTAAGATTTTCACTGACCTTAAGATTTTATAACATTAAGCCCAAAAAAAACAGTCTGGATATTGCACAAATCGTTTTTTTTTTGTTATATAATATCCGAAACAAATACAAAAAAAGACTGTCCTAAAAATTAGATTTTAACAGTAATTTACTTCTATTTTGTTATTACGAGTCATAAAGACGCCTCGGGAAAACTCGTCATCGATAGCACGATAATTACACCATCAATGAAACGGTACAGATTGGTTCACCTAAAGATACAGTTTTCTTCCCAGTGTTTAAATGATAAAATAAAAGTGGTGTCCATTCATTGAACGGAAGAGTTCAATGAAGATAAAACTTGGAACTGTCTGACATGGCAGCGACACGCAGTTTTTTTTTACCAAACATAATAAAGAAAAAATCCTACAGGTGAACAGTTTTCTAAGGCCATAAAGCATCTTAGATCAACAGTGCATAAACAAATTACCAACTCAAACTATCAGAATGCTAAGATAATTTGATTTTTGACAAATGTTCACGAATTTATGAACAAATTCAACTAACCACAGGACCAGTTCAAGACTTAAAGTTAAAGAAATAAAAGTTACAATGGTACAGGAATGTTACACGATCTATCTTTACATTACAATGGTACTGGGCATGTTACACGATCTATCTTTACATTACAATGGTACTGGGCATGTTACACGATCTACGATACATTACAATGGTACTGGGCATGTTACACGATCTATCTTTACATTACAATGGTACTGGGCATGTTACACGATCTATCTTTACATTACAATGGTACTGGGCATGTTACACGATCTATCTTTACATTACAATGGTACTGGGCATGTTACACGATCTACCATACATTACAATGGTACTGGGCATGTTACACGATCTACGATACATTACAATGGTACTGGGCATGTTACACGATCTATCTTTACATTACAATGGTACTGGGCATGTTACACGATCTACGATACATTACAATGGTACTGGGCATGTTACACGATCTACAATACATTACAATGGTACTGGAATGTTACACGATCTACGATACATTATAATGGTACTGGGCATGTTACACGATCTATCTTTACATTACAATGGTACTGGGCATGTTACACGATCTACGATACATTACAATGGTACTGGGCATGTTACACGATCTACGATACATTACAATGGTACTGGAATGTTACACGATCTACGATACATTACAATGGTACTGGGCATGTTACACGATCTATCTTTACATTACAATGGTACTGGGCATGTTACACGATCTATCTTTACATTACAATGGTACTGGGCATGTTACACGATCTACGGATCGTGTTAAGGTTTTATGGGGCAAAGTATTAGTGAGAAGATGACACGGCAGACAGACGGTGGAAAGACAAGATGAGAGAATGGGCAGGACTAGCTATCGTCATGTCTCAGAAATCAGCTTTTCGCAGTGAAGGATGGAGGACAGAAAGCTGTGATAACGTAATCAGAGTGCCCCAGCGACTGCCAAGGCTGCAGTACTGACGATGAGGATGGTAGTTCACTTTTTATTTTGTCCATTTGAGATGAATAAAGTGAGTCGGCTACCTAGCAGCACTGGATAGAGAAAGCGGTGTATCAAGAAAGTATCATAGGGGAAAGGAGGACAGAAGGAAGACAAACGCATCATCAAATAGTGAACATGTACTTCAATGAAGATAACAATAATAGTACAACCGTGTGTTGATGTAACGCAACTCGCGTTACGAGTAAAATAACCGGAAGTTTCAATCCTAGTGTTTCATGTGAAATGCCTAATCATAGGTCGGCACGTGTTGCTTTGTTCCGTTTCTCACTCGTGAAGCTATAATGTAGACTTTTATATTAATTGTTTGCTGATTGCGTCAGATGTATTGTGACATGTCTGTGTGGTTAGTCATCGTTAAATTAGTCACCTTCTCTCACTACCAATCTCGACATTTTCTCAATAACTCTACAACCAATGAATATCTTTTTATTCCTGTCGACTCCCTATGTTCCACGCAAGCAGGTAAAGGTAAAGGTAAAGGTAAAGTACGAGACTTGAACCGGCGTCTTAGCACGCGAGTTTCCACCCATATGTGCTCGGCCGCCTATCCAGAAATGTTCGGAGATTTCTGGATAGTGTCGCCTCAAACATCGAAACTCAGATGCGAGGCAACATTCCTCACCTTTCCAAGGTAATACCCTGGTACCCATTTCTGCCAACGGCTGGGTCGACCGTGGTTTTTTTTTTTTCAAGCAGGTCTCTTGTCATTCTCTTAGAATCATTCCATGACTTACCTGTCCCCTTTCATCTCTTCTTCCACCTGTCGTCTCCAAGTATATTTTGGCCTTTCCCTTTGTCTCCTTCAGGGAAGATATTGTAACAAAATGTTAATATGATTACGTTCGTTGTGTCATCTTCTTCTTTCCTTCCTCATTTGCCTTTCAGCTTCGAGGGGAGATATAATTTGCGGTCTTTTGCTCTTCTGTTCGCCTCTGCTGCTGTTATGTTTCCTAGTGCTTCTAATATTCCATCGATCCATCTTTTTTGTGGTCAAACTTTGGGTCTGGTGTTCTCACAACGTTTGTTGAAGGCTCGTTGTGTTGTGTTTTGATTACTCTGTCTTGTCACGTGACCAAACCATTTTATCTGTTGTTTCTTTATATATTCTATGGCGGGGTATATTCCTAGCTTTTTTCTCAGCTTTTATTTCTGATCTTATTTCTCATAGTGTTTCCTGTCATTCGTCTGACACATTTCTTCTCAATAGAGGTACGTTCGTTCAGTGAAAAGTAAAAAGTCATGTGTGTGTGGACGTGTTTATGTGACGTCTAATGGTTGCGACACACCTCTGTCATTTGACCGAGTCTGCCTACACTATACATTTGTTCTTGAATGCTAGTGTACACGTGTGTGCTCACACAAGATAACTGGAAGATGTACCGTATTCACTGAAAGAGGGGTGCTCTCAGCCCCTACCAGCCAATGTTAAAGTGTGTCTGCTTTGACTGTAGCCAGTAGCTCGCTGGTGATGCACACACCAAACTTATCTTTAACAAATTGTTATTATAACATGCCTACGTTGAACGCTGCATTCTGTCAGGTTTTTGGTCAATACACATCTAGATAGTTTCGGATTAAATCATGCAATCTCTTCAAATATTATATATATATATATATACATATGGTTCGGAACACGTTCTGGTAAACATTTATAATTTTCGAGGTTTTGAGAATATATTTTAAATGTTTTTGTAAACTAGACTTGCCGCCAGCTTAGATTCGCATGCTCGATGCTAACAATGAAGGGAAGGTAAGTCCACTAGAGCTTCGGAGGCCTAGGGCTTTACGATTTTCTCGTCTTAAGTGATGCAACGATAATATACCAGCAATTTGAAGAATACAAATGGAAATCAGTGCTAGCTATAGCGTAACTCTTGCAAGAAAACAAATTGAAATCAGTGCTAGCTATAGCATAACTCTTACAAGAAAACAAATTGAAATCAGTGCTAGCTATAGCATAACTCTTGCAAGAAAACAAATTGAAATCAGTGCTAGCTATAGCATAACTCTTACAAGAAAACAAATTGTCATCAGTGCTAGCTATAGCATAACTCTTACAAGAAAACAAAGACATGTTTCACCTGGCAGCGAAGTGGAATGGTGACTGTTTGTGGTTGTCCTTTAAGTTCAGCACAGCGCCCATCTTAATGAGGTCATCCAGAGCATACAGATGTCCTTCCTTGGAGGCATAATGAAGGGGAGTGCACCCAAAGTCATCTCTTTCATTCAGGAGTTGCTGCATCTCCTTGTTTAATAATAAAAATGGAGAGAGTGCTAGAGTTATTGTTCTTTGTTATTATGTGTGGGGGAAAAAGAGAAAGGTAGAATGAAATTATTTGTGAAGATCAAGCCGACAATATGTTTAGTACTTTTATTTCCTATTTTGACCACGAACGGCATTATCGTCTTTATAATAAAAATATGCAATATAAATAAAATGATAGCCCTACATACCACACGCCAACTTTGAAGCACATATAGTTATCTTTCCAATAGAATAATGTTATTGTCTTCATTTGTTCAATTATTTGTTTCCAGTGATCTGCTGCATAACGAGACATGCCAGTAGTAGGGTTCAAGAGCCGAACGATGTATTTGAGGTCTTTGTTTTCCATCAGTTTGTACACTCGGGACCCAGTCTGATGCTGTATTTGAGGTCTTTGTTTCCTATATGTGTGAACACTCGGGACAGAGTATTGACTCTGAAAGAATGACGTTATAACGATCTAAGGTTTGTTGGACAGCTAACCTTACGTCACTTTTTATTTTTCTGTCTGTCTGTCTGTCTGTCTATTGATCTATCTTTTCAAGAATAAGACTGCGCATACAGCATAGATTCTGGACTCTTTGTGTCCAACGATTTTTGTTATCAGGTGTGAGAACTATGGGTGTAAGACCTACAGGTGTCAGACCGTCAGGTGTCAGACCTACAGGTGTCAAACCTACATGTGTCACAATGTATCCAGTCTCACGACTCTGTCTCCGGTGAGATGTTCAACTTCGCCGAGGCAGCTGATGCGCGCTCTTGTTGCCTCTCGCTTCTGTGCCATTTTTAGCGTTTATCTGAGTCACCCTCTTTTTCTTTTCCCTTCTGGTTCCCATTTGAGGGCTTGCTCAATAAGATTCTCTTATTGTCTCTTCTCATTACATGGATAACCAAAATATGACCACCTTCTTCTCACGATTAAAGATACTATTATGAGATATTATATTTTTAAATTGTACTTTTCCTTCCGGCTTCCCCAGCATAGTCTCTGTCCCCACAACAGACAAGAAGACAAGGCTTAGTGCTGATATGGAGACATCAATTGGCAAGGAACAATGCAGGCCAGAAGAAACTCTAAGAAGAACACTCAATGGAGAGGTCACAACTACGGGCTGACGAACAAAACAAGACCTACAAGATATGGAAAGTTATAATCTTTGAAAACGTAATGCCGTTGTTCCGAAGGGACTTAACAAACTAATTAACCAACCAGTAGATTAACTAACCACCAACCAACCAACTAACAAACCAACCAACAACCTAAAACAACAACACATTAGTTAAGCATGTGATGACCGCGTAATATCCTGTGAGGTGGTATCTGATGATATAGAAGAACCAGTAATGTAGACTCACTGATATAGAAGAACCAGTAATGTAGACTCACTGATATAGAAGAACCAGTAATGTAGACTCACTAATATAGAAGAACCAGTAATGTAGACTCACTGATATAGAAAAAACCAGTAATGTAGACTCACTGATATAGAAAAAACCAGTAATGTAGACTCACTGATATAGAAGAACCAGTAATATAAACTCACTCATATAGAAGAACCAGTAATATAAACTCACTCATATAGAAGAACCAGTAATATGGACTCACTCATATAGAAGAACCAGTAATATGGACTCACTCATATAGAAGAACCAGTAATATAAACTCACTCATATAGAAGAACCAGTAATATGGACTCACTCATATAGAAGAACCAGTAATATAAACTCACTCATATAGAAGAACCAGTAATATAAACTCACTCATATAGAAGAACCAGTAATATAAACTCACTCATATAGAAGAACCAGTAATATAAACTCACTCATATAGAAGAACCAGTAATATGGACTCACTCATATAGAAGAACCAGTAATATGGACTCACTGATATAGAAGAACCAGTAATATGGACTCACTCATATAGAAGAACCAGTAATATGGACTCACTCATATAGAAGAACCAGTAATATAAACTCACTCATATAGAAGAACCAGTAATATGGACTCACTGATATAGAAGAACCAGTAATATAAACTCACTCATATAGAGGAACCAGTAATATGGACTCACTCATATAGAAGAACCAGTAATATAAACTCACTCATATAGAAGAACCAGTAATATAAACTCACTCATATAGAAGAACCAGTAATATAAACTCACTCATATAGAAGAACCAGTAATATGGACTCACTGATATAGAAGAACCAGTAATATAAACTCACTCATATAGAGGAACCAGTAATATGGACTCACTCATATAGAAGAACCAGTAATATGGACTCACTCATATAGAAGAACCAGTAATATGGACTCACTCATATAGAAGAACCAGTAATATAAACTCACTCATATAGAAGAACCAGTAATATGGACTCACTGATATAGAAGAACCAGTAATATGGACTCACTCATATAGAAGAACCAATATTGTAGACTCACTGAGAAAGATGATATCCAGTTTCTCCAGCAGACACCGGGAAACTAAGAAAGTCACTTTGCCTGGAACAGGAACTCGACCAAAGAACTAAAGGCTTGATTGAACCCTTGGACTTCCCAAATAGATAAGTGACGTCACACTGTTACAGCAATATCCATCACGTCCTAATAAAATGATCTCACAATGCGAGATTATGTGCTACATCATTGAGGTTGGTAGACACATAGTTAAATAGTGATATTATCGAATGAATAAGACCTCAGTATTGTAAATTCAGATAGAAGAAGGTGTATCTTGGTCTACGCCCTATGGGCCGGCTACGGCTCGAAAGGTCAATGGATAGATAGATTGTATCTGAAATAACGGCAAACATGTTAGAATGTTAGATTATAATGTTCCAAATATGTGGGAACATAACAGTGGATGGAAGATGCCTTACAGAGATGATATTAAGGATCGTACAGGCCAAGAATCTTATTTACTAAAATGAGAAATATGTTAAACAACAAGTCATAATCATTGAAAGTTTGAAAGAATGTTTTACAGTGCTATATCAAACCATACTTGCTTACGGCTGCGAATCATAGACAGTATCATCATCATCATCATAAAGTGATGTCTCCGCATCGAAGGTTGGCTACCATTGAGCGCCATTCTGCTCTGTCACTTACTTTGATGGTGCAGGCTGTTATAAGCTGACTTGTCCATCTTCTGATGTTATTCGTCCATGCTTGTCTTGGTCTGACTCTTTTCATCATCATCATGTGTCATACCGGTTGGCGTAGGCGATCATGTCCCTCCACAATCTTCTATCCACAGCGCATCGTATCAGTTCTGTTGTTGACTGTTTTCCATGCCATGAAACCAAGCTATCCAGTTTTTTCTCTCTTTGTCGTCCGCGATCTCTCTTTCCTTTTATTTTGCCAGTTGTAACCAAGTATTCAAATTTTCCTGTTCTCATGATGTGCCCGAAAAATGATGATTGTTTCTTTCTGATGTTTTTTAGGAGCTCCCTTTTTGTGTTGGCGTCTCTGAGAACTTCCTCATTGGTCTTTTTAGCTGTCCAGGGAACTTTCAACATTCTTCTGAGAAATCCCACCTCTGTAGCCTCTAATCGTCTTTTCATTTGTTTGTCTACTGTCCATAATTCGCTTCCATAGGTCAGAGTTGTTCTATATAGCACTGATGAACTCTCTTTCTCATTTCTATTGACATAGATTTGTTGCATAAGATATTTTTCATTTTCTGAAATGCCATTTTGGCCTGAGCTATTCTGCTTTTTATTTCTGTGGTGCATCTCCCATCTGATGTTATTATTGTGCCCAAGTATTTGAAACGCTGCACTTGTTTTAGATTTGTCCTGTTTATTTTTATTCTGCATGCTGGTGCTGATTGTTTGTTTGATATGACCATTACTTCTGTTTTCTTACTATTGCTATTCAGACTGAGACCTTTCTTGTTGCTTTCCTTTACTATTATGTCTATCATTTCTTGTAGTTCATTCTCTGTCTCTGCTATTAAGACTGTGAATCCGCATATCGCAAATTATTTATGTTGTGACCGTTGACTTCAATTCCTTTTTTGTCTACTATTGATCTCATAATATATTTGTGTAAAGTGATAACAAATCCGGCGACAGAACACAGCCGTGTCTGACTCTTTGTTTTATAAGTTGAAATTGTCCAGTTTGGTTGTTAATTCGTATAGCTGCTGTTTGTTGCCAGTACATGTTTTTTTATGATTCACAGATCCTTGCCATCAATGTTTAATTTCTCCAGCATATTGAATATTTCCACATGCTTTACTTTGTCAAATGCCTTTGTTTAGTCTATAAAGCACATATATAGATCTTTCTTTACCTCTATAGATCTTTCTATCAATGTTCTTAAGATGTATATTACATTATTGGTACCCTTTCCTTCCACAAATCCACATTGTTCCTCTCTTATTTCTAGTTTTATTTTGTTCCTTACACGTCTCATGATTATTCTTAGTAATATTTTTGTCATATGGCTCATGAGACTAATAGTGCGATGGTCTTCACAATCAATGGCGCCTGACTTCTTCGGTATGGCTACAAAGATAGATTTTAGTAGATCTTCGGGTATGTGTCCAATGTTATATATGTCATTGAGTAGTTTTGTTATGACTTGTATTCCTAGCTCTCCTAATGCATTTATCTCTTCGATTGTTATATTGTCGGGACCTGGAGCTTTGCCTCTTTTCATGTGTTGAATTGTGTCCTCCACTTCACTCTGCATAATTTGTGGTCCTGTGTTTTTGTTTGAATTGTTTAACTTTGGTCTTTCATCATCATAGAGTTGACTGATGTATTCTATCCATCTTTCTATTGTCTTCTCCTGTCCCATTATTATATTTCCTTCCTTTGATTTGACACATCCTGAAACTTTGACTTCTTTTCTTCCTGTTAATTCATTTAACTGATTGTGCATAAATGTTGAGTTTTTCTTTTGTTGTTTTTCCATTTCTTCACATTTCTGTTTTAACCATCCTTCCTTTGCTTCTCTGCATTTGTTCTGAATCTCTTTGTGCAATATTTTGTATGTCCGTTATTGTTTCTTATGTTTTCTTCTTTCACCCATTAGTTGTAATATTTTCTTGTGTCATACATTTCTTTTTATTGATTTTTTTGCCTCTTCTGCCTCTGCCACCTTATATTTTTCCTTCTAAGATTACTTTTAGCAGACTGTGGTGTTTTTTAACATGCCCCCAACATCTCATTTTGTAAATATCATAAACCTCATCATAATGCAGTATATAGGAAATCAAAACAGATTAGAATCATTGTACAAGTGGCTATTGTAGAAGAATCTAAAACAAACCGTGGGCAATCGAAAGAGGCATGTGAAGAGAACAAGATTAGACAACAAAGGAGACAAGGCAGTTGAAATTTGTAGGAAATGTGTGGAGAAGGGATGGGTTGGAATACTTAGTAACAAGAGAAAAAACAGAATGTGGTAGGGACGATATGTTGGACGGTTTGATAGCGTGGCACGAGAAAAGATCAACGGTTGAACTGGCACACAGCGAACACGGTCTCGAGTTATGGAGGAGTTATGTCTTAATAGGAAAAAATACAGATACACAACGTATTTCCGAGCTGTGATCGCAACCTTATGCTATAGTCATGAGAATACCTGCGCGAAAAGACATTGTTCATGATAGCTAAGTTTTCAATTAGCTGGGTGGCAGTGTTCCCTAGCGTTTGACTTTGTGGCAAGGCGATGTGCCACTGAGTACGGGTTCGATCCTGCTCTGGTCCATATATTGCATTTTTTTTTTTCTGTTGTTGATTATTTGTCATTTTTTCCGAGTACTGTAAACATACCTCTTCCTCTGAATTGATTCGCTGATTAACGCCTCGGAAGTTTCCCTCTATAATAATATTCATCTATTATTTGTCTCCTATGGAGGAGTATGGATACAACGCCTCTCAGCATGGATACAACGACTCTCAGCATGGATACAACGACTCTCAGCACGGATACAACGACTCTCAGTATGGATACAACGCCTCTCAGCATGGATACAATGACTCTCAGCATGGATACAACGACTCTCAGCATGGATACAAGGCCTCTCAGCATGGATACAACGCCTCTCAGCATGGATACAAGGCCTCTCAGCATGGATACAACGATTCTCAGCATGGATGCAACGACTCTCAGCATGGATACAAGGCCTCTCAGCATGGATACAAGGCCTCTCAGCATGGATACAACGCCTCTCCGCATGGATACAACGCCTCTCAGCATGGATACAACGCCTCTCCGCATGGATACAACGCCTCTCAGCATGGACCACGACTAAACTATGGAAAATGAGAAACTTACTTTAGCAAATGAGCCTCCAGTGGACTTGAGTTTCCCGCCAAATTTAATGGCAAGGTGAAGAAAGTTACGGTTGTTCTTGTCCTTGACCCTCATCTCCGCGCCCCTAGCAACCAGCATCTGGACGGTATCCCAGCAACCCTTGGATGCTGCTAGCAGGAGCGGCGTCCGCTGGTGAATGTCTCGAGCATCAATGTCTGCACTCTGAAAACATATGACGTCATTGATGGCAAACAAGTCACGTGATGTGTTTTTGTATGTATCACGATGTAATCTATTAATATCAGCAAGAATAAAGCTTAAAACAATAATGTGATGCAAAAGTGATTCCTTTACCCGAACACCTCGTAGCGACAGCATTACACAAGCGGTCTTTATTCTCCTTTTCTGCAGGACCCACCTGAAACTCTAAAACTGGAAAGAATGTAAAGATATTTTTGTAAACGGCTTGATCCTGTAGCTCCTATAAGAGCCCTTGAAGAGCCGACATGATCGGTTGTTCACGATCTTTCTCCTTCTATCCCTGCTCTGTCTCAGTGACTGGGTTTGTTACAATGTTTTACTTGTCCAGTCTTACCACCATCCAGGATGTATTTTATTTACTCAAATCTTTGCTATGTATCTACGTATGTCGTTAAATATTGTGACATACATTTACTATCCACAACTGTTTGTCAATGATACTTTAGATAATTTTCTCGTTAATTCTTTAAAGAAATATAAAATACATATTTTAGAATACATCCAAAGTGATTAGAAGAAGCGCTCGTGCGCTGCCGGGGCTCGAAGGGAAGTAAAGAATAGTGGTGCTGTACCCTACCAGGCATGTTCGTAAGAGGCGAGAAAGGAGGGTTGGGCATGGGACTGGCTATCCCAAACTGTAAAAGAATTTATAAGCCGCACAAACATGGAACATGAAGAACAACAACATTGACAATCACGAAAATACAGACTTTCATTAATGGATGCTTACGCAGGATAAAAGTATGGAAATGGCAGGACAAAATCACTAACATAGAATTATGGGAAAGTACCAGGCAAATACCAGTGGATAAAGAGACACAGCGACGGTAATGACACTGGATAGGACACACACTGCGGAAGCAAACTGAGAGTATTACACAACAGGCCCTTTTTTGGAATCCCCAGGGAAAAAGACAAAGAGGAAGACCAAGGAATTCTTGGAGAAGACAGATAGAAGGAGAGATGAAGATGATGGGGAAGACACGGAATGATCTTAAAAGAATGGCAAGAAATAGAACGACTTGGAAAGTGTTTGTTAAAGACCTATGCTCCACAGGAGGTGAAAGGTAGAAGCAGAAGAAAATGAGAAGAACCTTCATTAAACATTTTTAAAACTTCTTGTGCTAAAAGATTGTTTACTGCGTCACGGAGACTCTCAGATTGACAAATTTGTGATCTTTTATTTCCGAGCATTGTTCATTCATCTGTACATGTCTGCTCGCGTTCAATATTTTTGAAAACATTTGCATTTTGCGTCTGATGTCACAAGCCGAAACTGACACAATAAGAACGAGTGAAGTGATCCCCACTCAGGACGTCCATACCCAAAAAATGTTGTAATATTAAAAAGACTATAACTAAAATTTCACTTTTATTTTAAATAAAGCAGCTAGGAGAAAAACGTTTCTTGTTATATTCTTCATTCATTCTTGGTTCTTACAGGGCCGTTAGACGACATCGAGTCTCCCGCTAATTGTCTCTATTGTGGGCGAGCTGATTACAGGGAGTGCCAACCTTGCTTCTTTTGTTAGAGTTCGTTTCGGTGCTTCTCGAGGTCGTCCTCATTTCCTCTGACTTGATGTTTCCCATTTAAGAACTGTTCAGTAATTCTCTGAGCATTTCTTCTAAATAGATGCCTGACATATGTCCATTTCCTTTTCTTAATTGTAGAGTAGATAAATGCTTGCATGGCCATTTCTCTTATTTCAACATTAGTCTTCAACTCATTCCATTTAATGCAAAGTATCTTTCTTTGACATTTCTCTTCAAACACATTGAGTTTTTTTTCCCTCAATCTACTTTGTTCTTTTCCACATTTTACACACAAAAGTGAGAGTGGATAAAACATTTGAGTTGGAAATTCTAAGTTTTTGTTTTTGAGCTGAGTATCTTTGATTGTTATATTTCTTCAAGGTTTTTAAAACTTAAAGCCAACTTTGCTATTCTGATTCTGATCTCTTTTCAAGTTTCTCCCTCTTGATCTATGCTGCCATCAAGGTATATAAAGTAATCCACTTCCTGCACCTTGATCTATGCTGCTATCAAGGTATATAAAGTAATCCACTTCCTGCACCTTGATCTATGCTGCTATCAAGGTATATAAAGTAATCCACTTCCTGCACCTTGATCTATGCTGCTATCAAGGTATATAAAGTAATCCACTTCCTGCACCTTGATCTATGCTGCTATCAAGGTATATAAAGTAATCCACTTCCGGCACCTTGATCTATGCTGCTATCAAGGTATATAAAGTAATCCACTTCCTGCACCTTGATCTATGCTGCTATCAAGGTATATAAAGTAATCCACTTCCTGCACCTTGATCTATGCTGCTATCAAGGTATATAAAGTAATCCACTTCCTGCACCTTGATCTATGCTGCCATCAAGGTATATAAAGTAATCCACTTCCTGCACCTTGATCTATGCTGCTATCAAGGTATATAAAGTAATCCACTTCCTGCACCTTGATCTATGCTGCTATCAAGGTATATAAAGTAATCCACTTCCTGCACCTTGATCTATGCTGCTATCAAGGTATATAAAGTAATCCACTTCCTGTGCCTTCTTCCCATCCAGGAAAATATTGCCCTTTGGTACAGCCCCACTTGTCATATTTTGATCTTCTCTCTGTTAATTTCAAGTCTTATTCTGCCAGCCAATGATGACAGAGAACCTGACGTGTCCTGTATCATACATACTGTCACTAAGGAGCACGTACCTCATTAGCACTTGAACTATATACACGATCAAAGAGTAGAATCACTTGGCATAAGTGTGTATTTAATCTAATGAAGTAGAATAACAACTATGCTACTTAATAATTGAGTATATATGCAGATTTGTTTATATGTTTGTTGTTTGTGCGCTGTGTGAGAGTATCTGGCTTGTGTGTGGTGTTTGGTATACCAGTGTCCGTTGTTTCTTTGTCAGGATCTGAGGGCGTGCGTATATACGCGCGTGTGTGTGTGTGGTAAACATGTTTTTGAAACTGTTATTTGTTTTCTTGTCATTTAAACCAAGTCCCTATTTCTCACTTTCATTTAATTAACAGTATATAGTAATGATTGAAGTCCCAATTTCTCACTTTCTGTAACTAACTGTATATAGTAATGATTGAAGTCCCTATTTCTCACTTTCTTCAAATAACCGTATATAGTAATGATTGAAGTCCCTATTTCTCACTCTCTTCAACTAACCGTATATAGTAATGATTGAAATCCCTATTTCTCACTCTCTTCAACTAACCGTATATAGTAATGATTGAAGTCCCTATTTCTCACTTTCTGTAACTATCAGTATATAGTAATCATTGACGTCCATATTTCTCACTTTCTTCAACTAACCGTATAAATTAATGATTGAAGTCCCTATTTCTCACTTTCTTCAACTAACCGTATAAAGTAATGATTGAAGTCCCTATTTCTCACTTTCTTCAACTAACCATATAAAGTAATGATTGAAGTCCCTATTTCTCACTTTCTTCAACTAACCTTATAAAGTAATGATTGAAGTCCCTATTTTTCACTTTCTTCAACTAACCGTATTAAGTAATGATTGAAGTCCCTATTTCTCACTTTCTTCAACTAACCGTATAAAGTAATGATTGAAGTAACAAGTTTCTCACTTCCTTCAACTAACCGTATAAAGTAATGATTGAAGTCCCAAGTTTCTCACTTTCTTCAACTAACCGTATAAAGTAATGATTGAAGTCCCTATTTCTCACTTACTTCAAATAATCATATATAGTAATGATTGAAGTCCCTATTTCTCACTTTCTTCAACTAACCGTATATAGTAATGATTGAAGTCCCTATTTCTCACTTTCTTCAACTAACCGTATATAGTAATCATTGACATCCCTATTTCTCACTCTCTTCAACTAACCGTATATAGTAATCATTGACGTCCCTATTTCTCACTTTCTTCAACTAACTGTATATAATAATCATTGACGTCCCTATTTCTCACTTTCTTCAACTAACCGTATAAAGTAATGATTGCAGTCCCTATTTCTCACTTACTTCAAATAATCGTATATAGTAATGATTGAAGTCCCTATTTCTCACTTTCTTCAACTAACCGTATATAGTAATGATTGAAGTCCCTATTTCTCACTTTCTTCAACTAACCGTATATAGTAATCATTGACATCCCTATTTCTCACTCTCTTCAACTAACCGTATATAGTAATCATTGACGTCCCTATTTCTCACTTTCTTCAACTAACCGTATATAATAATCATTGACGTCCCTATTTCTCACTTTCTTCAACTAACCATATAAAGTAATGATTGAAATCCCTATTTCTCACTTTCTTCAACTAACCATATAAACTAATGATTGAATTCCCTATTTCTCACTTTCTTCAACTAACCATATAAAGTAATGATTGAAGTCCCTATTTCTCACTTTCTTCAACTAACCGTATAAATTAATGATTGAAGTCCCTATTTCTCACTTTCTTCAACTAACCGTATAAAGTAATGATTGAAGTCCCTATTTCTCACTTTCTTCAACTTACCGTATAAAGTAATGATTGAAGTCCCAAGTTTCTCACTTTCTTCAACTAACCGTATAAAGTAATTATTGAAGTCCCAAGTTTCTCACTTTCTTCAACTAACTGTATAAAGTAATGATTGAAGACCCAAGTTTCTCACTTTCTTCAACTAACCGTATAAAGTAATGATTGAAGTCCCAAGTTTCTCACTTTCTTCAACTAACCATATAAAGTAATGATTGAAGACCCAAGTTTCTCACTTTCTTCAACTAACCATATAAAGTAATGATTGAAGTCCCTATTTCTCACTTTCTTCAACTAACCATATAAAGTAATGAATGAAGTCCATATTTCTCACTTTCTTCAACTAACCATATAAAGTAATGATTGAAGTCCCTATTTCTCACTTTCTTCAACTAACCGTATATAGTAATGATTGAAGTCCCTATTTCTCACTTTCTTCAACTAACCGTATAAAGTAATGATTGAAGTCCCAAGTTTCTCACTTTCTTCAACTAACCGTATAAAGTAATTATTGAAGTCCCAAGTTTCTCACTTTCTTCAACTAACCGTATAAAGTAATGACTGAAGTCCCAAGTTTCTCACTTTCTTCAACTAACCGTATAAAGTAATGATTGAAGTCCCAAGTTTCTCACTTTCTTCAACTAACCGTATAAAGTAATGATTGAAGACCCAAGTTTCTCACTTTCTTCAACTAACCGTATAAAGTAATGATTGAAGTCCCAAGTTTCTCACTTTCTTCAACTAACCATATAAAGTAATGATTGAAGACCCAAGTTTCTCACTTTCTTCAACTAACCATATAAAGTAATGATTGAAGTCCCTATTTCTCACTTTCTTCAACTAACCATATAAAGTAATGATTGAAGTCCCTATTTCTCACTTTCTTCAACTAACCGTATATAGTAATGATTGAAGTCCCTATTTCTCACTTTCTTCAACTAACCATATAAAGTAATGATTGAAGTCCCTATTTCTCACTTTCTTCAACTAACCGTATATAGTAATGATTGAAGTCCCTATTTCTCACTTTCTTCTACTAACCGTATATAGTAATGATTGAAGTCCCTATTTCTCACTTTCTTCAACTAACCGTATATAGTAATGATTGAAGTCCCTATTTCTCACTTTCTTCAACTAACCGTATAAAGTAACGATTGAAGTCCCTATTTCTCACTTTCTTCAACTAACCATATAAAGTAACGATTGAAGTCCTTATTTCTCACTTTCTTCAACTAACCGTATAAAGTAATGATTGAAGTCCCTATTTCTCACTTTCTTCAACTAACCGTATATAGTAATCATTGACGTCCCTATTTCTCACTTTCTTCAACTAACCGTATATAATAATCATTGACGTCCCTATTTCTCACTTTCTTCAACTAACCATATAAAGTAATGATTGAAGTCCCTATTTCTCACTTTCTTCAACTAACCATATAAAGTAATGATTGAAGTCCCTATTTCTCACTTTCTTCAACTAACCATCTACAGTAGTGATTGAAGTCCCTATTTCTCACTTTCTTCAACTAACCGTATAAATTAATGATTGAAGTCCCTATTTCTCACTTTCTTCAACTAACCGTATAAAGTAATGATTGAAGTCCCTATTTCTCACTTTCTTCAACTAACCATATAAAGTAATGATTGAAGTCCCTATTTCTCACTTTCTTCAACTAACCTTATAAAGTAATGATTGAAGTCCCTATTTTTCACTTTCTTCAACTAACCGTATTAAGTAATTATTGAAGTCCCTATTTCTCACTTTCTTCAACTAACCGTATAAAGTAATGATTGAAGTACCAAGTTTCTCACTTCCTTCAACTAACCGTATAAAGTAATGATTGAAGTCCCAAGTTTCTCACTTTCTTCAACTAACCGTATAAAGTAATGATTGAAATCCCAAGTTTCTCACTTTCTTCAACTAACCGTATAAAGTAATGATTGAAGTCCCAAGTTTCTCACTTTCTTCAACTAACCGTATAAAGTAATGATTGATGTCCCAAGTTTCTCACTTTCTTCAACTAACCGTATATAGTAATGATTGAAGTCCCTATTTCTCACTTTCTTCAACTAACCATATAAAGTAATGATTGAAGTCCCTATTTCTCACTTTCTTCAACTAACCGTATATAGTAATGATTGAAGTCCCTATTTCTCACTTTCTTCAACTAACCGTATATAGTAATGATTGAAGTCCCTATTTCTCACTTTCTTCAACTAACCGTATATAGTAATGATTGAAGTCCCTATTTCTCACTTTCTTCAACTGACCGTATAAAGTAACGATTGAAGTCCCTATTTCTCACTTTCTTCAACTAACCATACAAAGTAATGATTGAAGTCCCTATTTCTCACTTTCTTCAACTAACCGTATAAAGTAAT
Organism: Megaustenia siamemsis; assembly: GCA_032433765.1. Taxonomy (NCBI): domain Eukaryota; kingdom Metazoa; phylum Mollusca; class Gastropoda; order Stylommatophora; family Ariophantidae; genus Megaustenia; species Megaustenia siamemsis. The sequence continues at coordinate 57,196,296 of JAVIAB010000160.1, read as the reverse complement.
GATTGAAGTCCCTATTTCTCACTTTCTTCAACTAACCATATATAGTAATGATTGAAGTCCCTATTTCTCACTTTCTTCAACTAACCGTATATAGTAATGATTGAAGTCCCTATTTCTCACTTTCTTCAACTAACCGTATATAGTAATGATTGAAGTCCCTATTTCTCACTTTCTTCAACTGACCGTATAAAGTAACGATTGAAGTCCCTATTTCTCACTTTCTGCAACTAACCATACAAAGTAATGATTGAAGTCCCTATTTCTCACTTTCTTCAACTAACCGTATAAAGTAATGATTGAAGTCCCTATTTCTCACTTTCTTCAACTAACCGCAAGGAGTGGCAAGTAAAGTCTCTTGTTCTCACTTTCTTTAATACGAACTGTATGAAGTAAAGATTGCGATTCTTGTCTGTTCTTGGGTACCAGTACTGTACCATCATCACATCTCAAGCTGTAAAGTCCCCCCCCCCCCCCCCCCCCACTGTTATTCTAGATATGTGTTCTGTTTGCCTGATGTTCACTTTATAAGAAGCAGAGATCAAGTGATTGCACAGATGCATTCCCGTCGTTCGCCTGTTATTACTTCCTGGTACTCTCCCATATAATTATCGTCTTTGATTGCTGCCGATTGTTCTCACTGCACTCCTTTGATAATATTAAGAACTTTCCCATCATCGTTTATGTCTTCTAACATTTTCATTAAGGCTGGACTACTTTCAGAAACCAATATTATACATTACGATATCTGCACACACAGAAGGATAAACGTTGACACACTCATAGAGAAACATCATCATCAAGAACCGGGCCTGGTGGCATAGGTGATCATGACTCTCCACAACTTTCGATCTCGACAGTTTTTTATCATTTCTGTTGTTGACCTTCTGCCATGCCATTCTCTTAATCTGTCTGGTGTTTTTTCTCTTTGCTTCCCTCTATCTTTTCGTCCCTCAATTTTTCCCAGTTGTCACAATATATTCCAGTTGGTCTCTTCTCATTACATGGCCATAAAATGATGATTGTTTCTTCCTAATATTGGAAATTAGCTCTTTTTGCTTTGACCTCTTCTGCTTTGATTTCTGTAGAAACATATGTTGACATATAGTAATAAACATACACGATTGTTGTTTGTGTCATTAGGTGCCACATATCTCGTAAGAAACAATCAGGTGCCACATATCTCGTAAGAAACAATGAACATTTTTCTGGGACATCATGAGAAGAAAAAAGTTGAAGTACTTGGTTACAACTGGCAAAATACAGGGAAAGGGAAAAGATACTAGATAGCTTGGTGTTATAGAATGGAAAACAGTCAAAATCAGAATTGATACGATAGGATGGATAGAAGATTGTGGAGGGACATAATCATCTACGTCAGCTGGTATGGCATATGATCATGATCTATCTCGTGGTCAGTTTTACCTCATTTAAGAGATACTCCATGACAGGCCTGTGGTTAAAGAGAGCCGCTCGGTGCAGGGGTGTCATCTTCATGGCGTCCACTGTGAACACAGCGCTCATGAAGTTCTCAGCCTGCGCATCTTTCATCAGCTTTATCATGTCCATGTTTCCCTGGGAGCAGGCAAAGTGCAGAGGCGTGGATCCGTCTTCCTAGTAAGGAAAGGTTAGAATAATTAGAGGAAAGGGCGTCAGTCACTTAGATGGGGACATTGTCAACACATTCATTCTTTTAGTATAGCCATCCATCCATGCAATCCATCATCTATACACACCCATCCATCCACCCATCCATCAGTCCATGTATTCATCCACCCGTCTATCCGTCCTTCCCTCCGTCCGTCTGTCTGTCTGTTTGTCTGTCTGTCTGTTTATCCCTTTAATTGTATGTCTTTTATCTATCTGTCTGTCTTTCATTTTCACAATATTAAAATTCAATTATAACAATATTCATCTATAGTATGTAATGTTAAAAACAGCTTCAGCTCTCTATATCCTTCATATGAGCTATGGGCTGACAGTCCAGTCCTTGAGTAAACTCTCCAGCCACAGGTAGGACAAAAGTGAGGAGGTCACGTGAGTGTTCGCTCTTCTGGAGTGTTTGAAGATCGGGAGAAGGGTGCATATTCTGGAGAAATGTCCGCGATTATGTTGGAAGTTTGAATACTTGTAACAACATTATAGATCCTATTGCTTTTATAAATGTGCTACCTCTTGTGTTTCATTCATGCATCTACGTTAATGACTTATATATAGAAACACACAAGTTACTTTCTTTCAAACTACATTCAACCTGTCATGGTTTTAAACATTAAAAGTCTGGTTACAAAAGAAACAACGTGAATTTCTTCTATCACTGCATCAAAAGTCCAAAGAGCTAAAACACACTTTACAATAGCTTCAACTTTTGTTCTAGCACACGTAAATTTAGGTTCATCAAACTTCCTTATTAAACCAGCACTACAGTCTATAAATTTAAAACTATGATCATGTTTTATAGTGTTAAATGCAAATGTTCCTTCCTCTAATGCAACGATCAAATTGCTTTTAACAGACATAGTATTTTGTTGAACTGACATATTTTCGTGTTAGTTAACTTCATAACAGAAAGCACTTTGTAAGAACTGAGACACTTTCGTGTTAACTTCATAAAAGAAAGCACATTGTAAGAACTGAGACACTTTCGTGTTAACTTCATAACAGAAAGCACTTTGTTAGAACTGAGACACTTTCGTGTTAACTTCATAACAGAAAACACTTTGTAAAAACTGAGACACTTTCGTGTTAACTTCATAACAGAAAGCACTTTGTAAGAACTGAGACACTTTCGTGTTAACTTCATAACAGAAAACACTTTGTAAGAACTGAGACACTTTCGTGTTAACTTCATAACAAAAAGCAGTTTGTAAGAACTGAGACACTTTCGTGTTAACTTCATAACAGAAAGCACTTTGTAAGAACTGAGACACTTTCGTGTTAACTTCATAACAGAAAGCACTTTGTTAGAACTGAGACACTTTCGTGTTAACTTCATAACAGAAAACACTTTGTAAGAACTGAGACACTTTCGTGTTAACTTCATAACAGAAAACACTTTGTAAGAACTGAGACACTTTCGTGTTAACTTCATAACAGAAAGCACTTTGTAAGAACTGAGACACTTTCGTGTTAACTTCATAACAGAAAGCACTTTGTAAGAACTGAGACACTTTCGTGTTAACTTCATAACAGAAAGCACTTTGTAAGAACTGAGACACTTTCGTGTTAACTTCATAACAGAAAGCACTTTGTAAGAACTGAGACACTTTCGTGTTAACTTCATAACAGAAAGCACTTTGTAAGAACTGAGACACTTTCGTGTTAACTTCATAACAGAAAGCACTTTGTAAGAACTGAGACACTTTCGTGTTAACTTCATAACAGAAAGCACTTTGTAAGAACTGAGACACTTTCGTGTTAACTTCATAACAGAAAGCACTTTGTTAGAACTGAGACACTTTCGTGTTAAATTCATAACAGAAAACACTTTGTAAGAACTGAGACACTTTCGTGTTAACTTCATAACAGAAAACACTTTGTAAGAACTGAGACACTTTCGTGTTAACTTCATAACAGAAAGCACTTTGTAAGAACTGAGACACTTTCGTGTTAACTTCATAACAGAAAACACTTTGTAAAAACTGAGACACTTTCGTGTTAACTTCATAACAGAAAGCACTTTGTAAGAACTGAGACACTTTCGTGTTAACTTCATAACAGAAAGCACTTCGTAAGAACTGAGACACTTTCGTGTTAACTTCATAACAGAAAACACTTTGTAAAAACTGAGACACTTTCGTGTTAACTTCATAACAGAAAGCACTTTGTAAGAACTGAGACACTTTCGTGTTAACTTCATAACAGAAAGCACTTTGTAAGAACTGAGACACTTTCATGTTAACTTCATAACAGAAAGCACTTTGTAAGAACTGAGACACTTTCGTGTTAACTTCATAAAAGAAAGCACTTTGTTAGAACTGAGACACTTTCGTGTTAAATTCATAACAGAAAACACTTTGTAAGAACTGAGACACTTTCGTGTTAACTTCATAACAGAAAGCACTTTGTAAGAACTGAGACACTTTCGTGTTAACTTCATAACAGAAAGCACTTTGTAAGAACTGAGACACTTTCGTGTTAACTTCATAACAGAAAGCACTTTGTAAGAACTGAGACACTTTCGTGTTAACTTCATAACAGAAAGCACTTTGTAAGAACTGAGACACTTTCGTGTTAACTTCATAACAGAAAGCACTTTGTAAGAACTGAGACACTTTCGTGTTAACTTCATAACAGAAAGCACTTTGTAAGAACTGAGACACTTTCGTGTTAACTTCATAACAGAAAGAACTTTGTAAGAACTGAGACACTTTCGTGTTAACTTCATAACAGAAAGCACTTTGTAAGAACTGAGACACTTTCGTGTTAACTTCATAACAGAAAGCACTTTGTAAGAACTGAGACACTTTCGTGTTAACTTCATAACAGAAAGCACTTTGTAAGAACTGAGACACTTTCGTGTTAACTTCATAACAGAAAGCACTTTGTAAGAACTGAGACACTTTCGTGTTAACTTCATAACAGAAAGCACTTTGTAAGAACTGAGACACTTTCGTGTTAACTTCATAACAGAAAGCCCTTTGTTAGAACTGAGACACTTTCGTGTTAACTTCATAACAGAAAGCACTTTGTAAGAACTGAGACACTTTCGTGTTAACTTCATAACAGAAAGCACTTTGTTAGAACTGAGACACTTTCGTGTTAACTTCATAACAGAAAGCACTTTGTAAGAACTGAGACACTTTCGTGTTAACTTCATAACAGAAAGCACTTTGTAAGAACTGAGACACTTTCGTGTTAACTTCATAACAGAAAGCACTTTGTTAGAACTGAGACACTTTAGTGTTAATTTCATAACAGAAAACACTTTGTTAGAACTGAGACACTTTCGTGTTAACTTCACAACAGAAAACACTTTGTTAGAACTGAGACACTTTCGTGTTAACTTCACAACAGAAAACACTTTGTTAGAACTGAGACACTTTCGTGTTAACTTCACAACAGAAAACACTTTGTTAGAACTGAGACACTTTCGTGTTAACTTCATAACAGAAAGCACTTTGTTAGAACTGAGACACTTTCGTGTTAACTTCATAACAGAAAGCACTTTGTTAGAACTGAGACACATTCGTGTTAACTTCATAACAGAAAGCACTTTGTAAGAACTGAGACACTTTCGTGTTAACTTCATAACAGAAAGCACTTTGTAAGAACTGAGACACTTTCGTGTTAACTTCATAACAGAAAACACTTTGTAAGAACTGAGACACTTTCGTGTTAACTTCATAACAGAAAGCACTTTGTAAGAACTGAGACACTTTCGTGTTAACTTCATAACAGAAAGCACTTTGTAAGAACTGAGACACTTTCGTGTTAACTTCATAACAGAAAGCACTTTGTTAGAACTGAGACACTTTCGTGTTAACTTCATAACAGAAAGCACTTTGTAATAACTGAGACACTTTCGTGTTAACTTCATAACAGAAAGCACTTTTTAAGAACTGAGACACTTTCGTGTTAACTTCATAACAGAAAGCACTTTGTAAGAACTGAGACACTTTCGTGTTAACTTCATAACAGAAAGCACTTTGTAAGAACTGAGACACTTTCGTGTTAACTTCATAACAGAAAACACTTTGTAAGAACTGAGACACTTTCGTGTTAACTTCATAACAGAAAGCACTTTGTAAGAACTGAGACACTTTCGTGTTAACTTCATAACAGAAAGCACTTTGTAAGAACTGAGACACTTTCGTGTTAACTTCATAACAGAAAGCACTTTGTTAGAACTGAGACACTTTCGTGTTAACTTCATAACAGAAAGCACTTTGTAAGAACTGAGACACTTTCGTGTTAACTTCATAACAGAAAACACTTTTTAAGAACTGAGACACTTTCGTGTTAACTTCATAACAGAAAACACTTTGTAAGAACTGAGACACTTTCGTGTTAACTTCATAACAGAAAGCACTTTGTAAGAACTGAGACACTTTCGTGTTAAATTCATAATAGAAAGCACTTTGTAAGAACTGAGACACTTTCGTGTTAACTTCATAACAGAAAACACTTTGTAAAAACTGAGACACTTTCGTGTTAACTTCATAACAGAAAACACTTTGTAAGAACTGAGACACTTTCGTGTTAACTTCATAACAGAAAGCACTTTGTAAGAACTGAGACACTTTCGTGTTAACTTCATAACAGAAAGCACTTTGTAAGAACTGAGACACTTTCGTGTTAACTTCATAACAGAAAACACTTTGTAAGAACTGAGACACTTTCGTGTTAACTTCATAACAGAAAGCACTTTGTAAGAACTGAGACACTTTCGTGTTAACTTCATAACAGAAAACACTTTGTAAGAACTGAGACACTTTCGTGTTAACTTCATAACAGAAAGCACTTTGTAAGAACTGAGACACTTTCGTGTTAACTTCATAACAGAAAACACTTTTATGCTTTTTTTTGTTCCGATGTGTTGTTGACGTTTCACCGCCGTTCCCGTCAATAAATCTTGTTTTACATTTTAAAAAAAAAGAAACAAGAGGCAGCAGATTTATATAAATCTCGACAAAGAAACTGAAACGTTTTCAAAATGAACGCACCGACAGAACACTTTCGTTTCTTCCACATTTTCAAAATGAAAGCACCTACAGAACACTTTCGTTTCTTCCACATTTTCAAAATGAAAGCACCTACAGAACACTTTCGTTTCTTCCACATTTTCAAATTGCCAAATACAAATTCACTGAGAATTTTTCAAACTTAGCGGAATAACGTAAATCGGAAAAGAGAATTCTCTTGTCTCGAAAGGGAACAATTGCTGCTGGAGTAGACCTAGACCACAGCGAAAATAACTATAGATGCATACTGTTGTATTTTTTTAATAACGAGTTTAATAGTTATGTAGTGCTATTGTCAACTTAAAACCATACTACTAATCTTCTTCTTTTCTCTTCTTCACTGATACCTAAAAGGTGTCGTGATTATATCGTTTGTCGTTCTTGAGCTGCTCGAACTGTCTGAATTAGTGACTTTCCTTTGTTGTTACATGTCTCTGTCACTGCATCTATCCATCTTCTTCTGGGTCTTCCTCTTTTGGAATTGTTCCATGCATTCTCGAGAAGAACGCCCTTGTCGGTGATTGGTGATGATTCTATACTATACCATACTACTAATAAACACGGGAAATACGAGGTATTCAGGGGACAATTTATGTTATCGCGGACAATTCGGGGACAAGAAGCTAAATCCGGTAATTTTTCCCGAAATCCGAGTACGTCTGGTAACCTTAATTTGCCTTCGTGACACTGAAAACGCGCGTGCGTGCGTGCGTGCGTGTGTGTGTGTGTTACCCAGGGTTAAACAGAAACGTTAGTGACTGTCTTTGGAACTAACATTTTGGAACTTTGGAACTCTTTCTAAAGTTCATATTTCATGTTTTCACAGGTAAATAACACTATGCTTGTATTTACGTTCAATTCTGAAGACATTTACCTGTTGTGCTTTCACAGACGCCCCTGCATTCAGACACACACTGACTGCCTGTAGAGATACAAGTTATCGACAATAATTCAACAGTTGAGTTTTGATTGATTAAATTGTTAATGATTCCAGTTTATTGATTACAGTTGATTTATTACAGCTTACTGATTACAATTTATTTATTACAGTTTAATCGCTTGAGGCAAACTCTTTATCTCCAGGGACACACATTTTGAATTAATGATTAGTACAACTTGCCCTTTATTAAAAGATTTAATTTGTTTCTTTTTGGCTTCCTTTTATTGCATGCCACATTTTAAGGACACCTTCTTGTATTTGAAATATTTTATTTCTTTATATTTTAACACGTTGATGTTTATTATCGAATTTCAATGCAATGAACACACACATGTTGTGACACACACAAAATTAACTCTATGATGTAAGTGACATACAAGTATTTAACTCTACGATGTAAGAGACCCACAAGTATTTAACTCTACGATGTAAGCGACACACAAGTATTTAACTCTACGATGTAAGAGACCCATATTTAAATTCACGTAATAAAGCAACAAAAGACCTTCATGTTGCCGCCATAGACAGCTGAGTGCAAGGGGAGGTTATTCTCTCTGTCCTTGAAGTTTAAGATCTGTTCCCGGGTGTAGCCACACTTCAGAGCTGCAGATATCAAACATACAAGGGCCTTGACTTTACTTCATTATTAAAGGAGTGTTCCATTCAAACTCTAGAAATTATATACATTTGGTGAATCATTTGGTAAATGTTATGTAGAGCCAGTCTTTACATATGGATGTGAATCATGGACAATAGGACAACAGACAAGAACATCACTGGAGGCTGTAGAAATGTGGTTTTACAGAAGAATGTTGAGAATACCATGGACAGTTAAGAAGTGTATTGAAAATGTTCTGAAAGAGACCAAAGCGAAAAAGAGAGCTAATTTATAATATTAGGAAAAAAACAATCATCATTTTTTGGCCATGAAATGAGAAGAGAACAGCTGGAATATATTGTAACAACTGGAAAAATTGAGGGACGAAGAGATAGAGGGAAGCAAAGAGAAAAAATACCAGACAGCTTAAGAGAATGGCTTGGCAGAAGGTCAACAACACAAACGATAAATAACTGTCGTGATCGAAAGTTGTGGAGAGACATGATCACCTACGCCAGCAGGTATGGTACTTGATGATGATGATGATGATGATGATGATGATTCATCAATGACAATCAACATTATTAATTATAATGCCCTGCTGACGTATGTGTTCATTTCTCTGCACAACTTTCCATCTCTATAACTGTTTATCTTCTCTGTTGTTGATTTCCTACCAAACAATCCTCTTTTACTGTCTGGTATTTTTGCTCACTGTTTCCCTCTATACCTTTTCCGCAATTTTTTTCCGGTTGTCACAGTACAATCTTATTGTTCATCCCTCCATCATGATTGAGTGCGGTCTTCGCATCGAACGTTGGCTACCATGGAGCGCCATTCCGTTCTGCCCCATGCTTTGATAGTGAAGGATGTCATAGGCTCATTTGCCCATCTGTTTAATGTTACTAATGGTGAAGCTATATTGATGATGCTACATTGAGTATGCTACACTGAGTATGCTACATTGAGTATGCTACACTGAGTATGCTACACTGAGTATGCTCTATTGAGTATGCTACACTGAGTATGCTACATTGAGTATGCTACACTGAGTATGCTACACTGAGTATGCTCTATTGAGTATGCTACACTGAGTATGCTACCTTGAGCATACTACACTGAGTATTTTATATTGAGTATGCTACCTTGAGCATACTACACTGAGTATTTTATATTGAGTATGCTACCTTGAGCATACTACACTGTGTATTTTATATTGAGTATGCTACCTTGAGCATACTACACTGAGTATTTTATATTGAGTATGCTACATTGAGCATGCTACATTAAGTATGCTACCTTGAGCATACTACACTGAGTATTTTATATTGAGTATGCTACATTGAGCATATTACGTTGAGTATGCTACATTGAGCATATTACGTTGAGCATGATATGAGAAATCAAAGATGATAATCAAATGGGAGAATCATCATCATCATCAATTACCGGGCCTGCTGGTGTAGGTGATCATGTCCCTCCACAAATTTTGATCACGACAGTTATTTATCATTTCTGTTGTTGACTTTCTGCCAAGCAATTCTCTTAAGCTGTCTGGTATCTTTTCTCTTTACTTCCCTCTATCTCTTCGTCCCTCAATTTTCCCAGCTGTTATAATATATTCCATGTGTTAAATGGGAGATTACCAGAAGGTTATAAGAGGCGAGCGACGGGAATGCATCTGTGCAATTACTTGACCTCTGCTTCTTATAAAGTGAACATCAGACAAACAGAACACATATCTAGAATAACAGTGGGGTTGGGGGTGGGGTTGGGAACCTTTACAGTTGGATGTGCTAGTGGTACAGTACTGGTACCCAAGAACAGATAAGAATCGCAATCTTTACTTCATACAGTTCGTATCAAAGAAAGTGAGAAAATGAAACTTCACTCACCACTCCTTGTGGTTAGTTATTAAAGAAAGTGAGAAAATGAAACTTCACTCACCACTCCTTGTGGTTAGTTATTAAAGAAAGTGAGAAAATGAAACTTCACTCACCACTCCTTGTGGTTAGTTATTAAAGAAAGTGAGAAATAGGGAATGGGAAATCTGCCTTCCATTTCCAGCTAATTTTGTCCTATAACTCATACATTTTTTTCCGTCAAACATTGTTTATTTATCTGTCTTGTGTGGTCTCCTAGAGCTAGGTCGTTGATTGATGCTGTGATTTAGACTCTTCCTCATGAGACGTCAGAAGTTCTCCCTAGCTTTCCTTGCAAACAGAAGTTCATTCCAACTCTATATTCTAACAATCACCCCCACTCTGTCTCTATAGACGGAGCTTTCTGCCTGTGTGGCGAGGGACCCCTGTGTACACGGCTGCCAGGGAAAAATGGATTAACACGCAAAATTCAGTTCCTAGTCTCTAGGAACTTCGCCTGAGTTGAAAACGAATGTCAAAAAAAAAAAAAAACTATATATATATATATATATACAGTATATATATATATCAGCCTCTAACGCTACACAACGCTCCAGCAAGACAGGGCAGAGAAAACAACGTAATTAACATGTTACTACACGTAGTTACTATTGATATTGTTCTCACATTGTTCAATGATGGCCTCCATGGCGTTGGCAGCAGCACTCTTGGCCGCCACGTGGATGGGGTAGTAGCCGAAGTCACACTTGGCGCACGGCTTTGCTCCTCTGGCCATCTGTGGACGATCGACCATAGAGGAATGTTCAAGCCGACATTTCAACAAAACATGCAAGGGGATATATTTAACAGAGAAAGAAACAAGTATACAAGTACACGGTATGCAAACACAAGTAGAAAGTAATTATAGGCCCAAATAAAGGGCAATCATGCACGAGTAGAAGTCATATATTTAGAGAAATAAAGGGTATTCATGCACGAGTAGAAGTCATATATTTACAGAAATAGAGGGTATTCATGCACGAGTAGAAGTCATATATTTACAGAAATAGAGGGTATTCATGCACGTGTAGAAGTCATATATTTACAGAAATAGAGGGTATTCATGCACGAGTAGAAGTCATATATTTACAGAAAAAGAGGGTATTCATGCATGAGTAGAAGTCATATATTTACAGAAATAGAGGGTATTCATGCACGAGTAGAAGTCATATATTTACAGAAATAGAGGGTATTCATGCACGAGTAGAAGTCATATATTTACAGAAATAGAGGGGATGAATACAAGAGCAAGAGGATATGTACTACAGAGTATACATACTACAGAACTACAGAGCATACATACTGCAGAGCATGCGTACTTCAGAGTATACATACGACAGTACTACAGAGTATACATACGACAGTACTAAAGAGTATACATACGACTGTACTACAGAGTATACATACGACAGTACTACAGAGTATACGTACTACAAAACTAGAGAGTATACGCACAAAACATAAGAGGCAATAAGTAACGTTTCATACTGTACAGTCGTGAGGTTAGATGCTTCTGTTTTCTGGTAAAGGAAGCATTATCATAGTACTTGATCGATGCATGTAAAATAAATATAAAAGTAGACCCGTGGTGATTGCCGTCAGGCATTATCATCTTCATCAAGTACCGGGCCTGTGGCGTGGGTGATCATGTCTCTCCACAACTTTCGATATCGACAGTTATTTATCATTTCTGTTGTTGACCTTCTGCCAAGTCATTCTCTTAAGCTGTCTTGTATCTTTTCTCTTTGCTTCTGTCTATCTCTTCGTCCCTCACTTTTCCGAGTTGTTACAATATATTCCAGTTGTTCCCTTCTCATTACATGGCCAAAAAATGATGATTTTTTCTTCTTAATATTGAGATTAAGTTCTCTTTTTAGCTATAACTCAGCGATTTTAGTTATACTCAACTCTCTGCATCCATTGACAGACATTCACATACATTCACAGACATTTAATAAAACTCACTAGTGATCTCATCATTTAGTATACTAGACGATGTCAGATATTCAGTAAAACTCAAATGTAAAAAAGTAAAGAGTCCCGTCACGCGAAGTGGCGTATACGGAATATGGTGTTAGTGACCATAATTTTTATAGACCTTCGCACATGATTTTTGGGGTAATGTGGCCGGTATTACGTCCGTGCCGTTTTCTTTCCCTAAGAAAATCGTGTACCCATTTAAGGCTGGAAGCCGTCGATCAAACCCGATCTTTTGTCCTTAGTTGTCAAGTTGACTAACTACTGAGCTATCGTGACTCCCTGTAGTCAAGTTGACTAACTACAGAGCTATCGTGACTCCCTGTAGTCAAGTTGACTAACTACTGAGCTATCGTGACTCCCGAAACTCACAATTAGTCTCATCATTTTACACACTTTACATCGACATACATTCAATAAAAAAACTCATAAGTAATCTCATCAATTTTACACAATAGACAATGACAGACATTCAATAAAAAATCTCATAAGTAATCTCATAATTTTACACACTAGACAGCGACAGACATTCAATAAAAAACTCACAAGTTGTCTCATCATTTTACACACTAGACAGCGACAGACATTCAATAAAAAACTCACAAGTAGTCTCATCATATCACCGTTATCATGAGCGGCTGCCAGGTGGAGGGGAGCCACGCCACTTTCACCCCGAGAGTTAGGGTTCGCTCCGTTCTCCAAGAGAGCCTGTTACAAAAAAGTAAAATATATAAAATACTTCAAACAAAATGCGTTGCTGGAAATAATGTTACAATCTTCGTAAGCATCTAATTAACAATTAAAAATACACACACCAAAAAAACACAACAAACGATACTTAACCAAACATTTAAGAGAACTATGTGCAGCAAAAGTTATCAATCAACTTATTATCTCCAAAAAAGTATCATTGCAGAGTCCCTAAAAATATCCTAAGATAGAGAAAAGTAGAAAAGGTTGATGAAATCTGTCAGTATAGATTGAACAACGACCTCTACCATAATGGGATGATGACGAGGAAGAAGATCATGGATATTAGGGAAAATTTCATAATTTGTTCACAAGTATTTACATTTCCGGCACTGTCCGATTAAAGTGCCCACAAACTTTGGGTAGGTGAGTACCATTTTTTATATTAAAAGTAGTAAAGTACCCCGTCACGCCAAGTGGCGTATAGGGAAATATGGTGTTAGTGACCCTATATTTTACATACCTTCAGCACATGATTTTTGGAGTAATGTGGTCGGTATTACGCCCGTGCTGCTTTGCTTTCCCAGAAAAAAAATCCGGTACCCATTTAAGGATGGGTGAACACGGAAGCCGTCGGTTGGGATCGAACCCTACCCCTTGTCCTTTGTAGTCCAGTTCACTAAAAACTGAGCTATCGCGGCTCCCTATTTTTTATATTAAAAATTATTATTAAAAAAATTTTTGATTCTTAATTTCTTAAATTCGTATATTTCCTTTCTTTTTCTTCAAAATATTGTTGCTGAAAATGAATCTGTGTCCTTTCTCCTTTAATTTGATGCCTAATATATGTGTCTATGTGTCCACAGTCTTAATAGCAAAAGGACAGAAGTAATGGTAACAACAAAGAAAAAGACATCACCTCAGTGCAAAATAAAGACAAGTGGAACAATATTAAAACGGGTAAACGAATTAAAATATTTGGCAACCTTGTTAACATCAGACGAAAGATGTACAAAAGAGGTGAGATGCAAAATGGCTCAGGCAAAAGCAGCTTTCCAAAAAAATGAGGAAGACACTATGAAATCCATTTTTGACAATAGAAACAAGAAAAAGAGTTGAAAAGAGAGAAATGTTATGTAGAACCAGTCTTAAAATATGGATGTGAATCGTGGACAATAGGACAACAGACAAGAAAATCACTGGAGTCTGTATAAATGTGGTTTTACAGAAGAATGTTGAGAATGGACAGCTAGGAAGAGTAATGGAAATGTTCTGAAAGAGGTCAAAGCAAAAAGAGAGCTAATTTACAATATTAGGAAGAAACAATTATCATTTTTTTGGCCATGTAATGAGAAGAGAAAAGCAACAGGAGCTTTCATTGCATTGGGAAACATATGGAAATCCAAAGAAATTAGGTTAAATACAAAGATAACAATTTTCAACTCAAATGTTAAGTCGGTCCTACTATATGGCGGTGAAGCATGTAGAACAACAAACATGACAATCACGAAGATACAGACTTTCATTAATGGATGCTTACGCAGAATAAAAGGATGGAAATGGCAGGACAAGATCACTAACATAGAATTATGGAAATGTACCAGTCAAACACCATTGGATAAAGAGATACAGCGAAGACGATGGCGCTGGATAGGACACACACTACGGATGCCAACTGAGAGTATTACACAACAGGCCCTTTTTCGGAATCCCCAGGAGAAAAGACAAAGAGGAAGACCAATGAATTCTTGGAGAAGACAGATAGAAGGAGAGATGAAGATAATGGGGAAGACATGGAATGATCTTAAAAGAATGACAAAAAACAGAACGACATGGAAAGTGTTTGTTGAAGACCTATGCTCAACTTGTAGCTAAAAAGATAGAAGAGGAAAAAGAATGAGAAGAGAACAACTGGAATATATTGCAACAACTGGGAAAATTGAGGGACGAAGAGATAGAGGGAAGCAAAGATAAAAACCACCAGACAGCTTAAGAGAATGGCTTGGCAGAAGGTCACCAACAGAAATGATAAATAACTGTCGAGATCGAAAGTTGTGGAGAGACATGATCACCTACGCCAGCAGGCCCGGTACTTGATGATAATGATGACGTGTTATATTAAAAAAATGAAAGATTTAGCGCAAAAAGTATTTTTTAGGAGAATAAAACTCTGGGAAAATACTTTTGACAAGGACAAAAATGGTTGGTAAAACGAAACATGAAACATACTAGCACAGGAGGACAGAAGACAAGAACATTACTGCACAATCACATCGATAATTATCATTGTTACTGACGGTCATGACGTCCATGTTGGTGAGCTCAGCCGCCACGTGAACCGCCATCATCTGTCCATGGTTCTTGACCATCACATTCCCTCCACTTTTAAGAAGCAAGGTCACCAGTTCCGGTGACCCGGCTATAACCGCAAGGTGAAGGGCGGTGTTTCCTTGGCTGTCGACCGCGTCAAGATCTAGGGTTGTAAAAATAGTAATGACTAGGCTTGAGTGTGAACACAGAAATAGTAATGACTAGGCTTGAATGTGAACACAAAAATAGTAATGACTAGGTCTGAATGTGAACACAAAAATAGTAATGACTAGGCTTGAATGTGAACACAAAAATAGTAATGACTAGGCTTGAATGTGAACACAAAAATAGTAGTGACTAGGCTTGAATGTGAACACAAAAATAGTAATGACTCGGCGTGAGCGTGCACACAAAAAAAGTAATGACTCAACGTGAACGTGAACACACAAATATTGATGACTGAACGTCAGTGTGTATACAAAAATGATAAGAATGCCGATCAATTTTTTTTTTTTTCAATCTGTCGGTTAAAATCAATTTTTATTCAGAATACTGGGTGCTATATAGAGTACATTCTGATATAAGGAGGCAAATCATAGACAGTGGATAAACACATGAAAAGACGATTAGAGGCCACAGAGATGGAATTTCTCGGGATAATGTTAAATAAATTCCCTGGACAGCTAAAAAGACCAACGAGAAAATTCCAGTTGCGAAAACAAAAAGGGAGCTCCTTAAAGACATCAGAGGGAAACAATCAACATTTTTGGCGAACATCATGAGAGGAGTAAAGTTGGTATACTTGGCTGCAACTGTCAAAATATAGGAACAGAGAGATCGCTGACGACAAGGGAGAAGATACTGGATAACTTGGTGTCATGGCACGGAAAACAGTTAACAACCTAACTGATACGATGCACCCAGGATAGAAAAGGACATGCTTGCCTTCGCCAACCTGTAGGGGACATTACGGTACTAGGACCACGAAAAATGTAAAATAAACATAAAATGGTGTTAATTAGCTGAACTTAAGGAGAGACGAGACAAACTACGATGTTTCGGCAGAAGCCTTAATCAGGCTCAATATAACAAATATAAATACAAAAGAACACACAAAAGGCAAGAACTTTTTTATCTCAAAAAGTCCATGTGAAGGAATGCCTAGGAAAAACAGAAATTGGTTATGTTTATGGTTATGAAAGGCCCCGGTATCACTACAAACGAATTAAAATCCATAATTGTTCAACCGCCCGTGCCAATGGAATCATCCGAATTACTAACTAGCAGTATCAGCACACGCCAAAAGGCATAAGGCGAAAACGCACATAAAGTGAACACTGCCACTTGTTCCTTGTAATACGATATCATCATTCATCGTAAACAATTGGAATATCGAAACACGATCAGAATGGATGAAACACACAGCTCACTTAGACTGCGTGGTACGAGGAAAAAAACGTAGTGAAACTTGTACAGTTCATAAGATCGATGTTATGGAGTGACATGGAATCCACCGCCTGACTGCAAGATCTTTGAATGAAGTGAATGAATGATGACTGAACCTTGAGTGAAATGGATGAATGATTACTGAACCTTGAATGAAATGAATGAATGATCACTGACTCTTGAACGAAATGAACGAATGATCGCTGAAACTTGAATGAAATGGATAAATGATCACTGAACCTTGAATGAAATGAATGAATGATCACTGAACCTTGAATGAAATGAATGAATGATCACTGAACCTTGAATGAAATGAATGAATGATCACTGAACCTTGAATGAAATGAATGAATGATCACTGAATCTTGAATGAAATGGATGAATGATCACTGAACCTTGAATGAAATTGATGAATGATCACTGAACCTAGCGTGAAATGGATGAATGATCACTGAACCTTGAATGAAATGAATGAATGATCACTGAACCTTGAATGAAATGGATGAATGATCGCTGAACCTTGAATGAAATGGATGAATGATCACTGAACCTTGAATGAAATGGATGAATGATCGCTGAACCTTGAATGAAATGGATGAATGATCACTGAACCTTGAATGAAATGGATGAATGATCGCTGAACCTTGAATGAAATGGATGAATGATCGCTGAACCTTGAATGAAATGGATGAATGATCACTGAACCTTGAATGAAATGGATGAATGATCGCTGAACCTTGAATGAAATGGATGAATGATAGCTGAACCTTGAATGAAATGGATGAATGATCGCTGAACCTTGAATGAAATGGATG
This sequence comes from Megaustenia siamemsis, assembly GCA_032433765.1. NCBI lineage: Eukaryota > Metazoa > Mollusca > Gastropoda > Stylommatophora > Ariophantidae > Megaustenia > Megaustenia siamemsis. The sequence goes on along the minus strand of JAVIAB010000160.1, from coordinate 57,178,918 downwards.
AATGATCACTGAACCTTGAGAGAAATGAATGAATTATCACTGAACCTTGAATGAAATGAATGAATACTCACTGATCCATGAGTTAAATGAATGAATGATCACTGATCCATGAGATAATGAATGAATAATCATTGATACATGAGTTAAATGAATGAATGATACCGAATCTAGAGTGAAATGAAAGAATAATCACGGAATCTTGAGTGAAATGAATGAATAATCATAGAATCTTAAATGAAATGAGAAATGAATGAATGATCACTGAATCTGTAAGTGAAATGAATGAATGATCGTTGACATACAATCTCGTTATTGGTTATCGAAGAAGACCTCAGGGCAGATTCATGTATTCTTGAGAACTGACGAAAACCCACATACAAAGAAAGAAGAAAACCCACACAGAAAAGAAAACCCACATAGAAGGAAAGAAGAAAAACCACAAAGAAAGAAAGAATAAAACCCACATAGAAAGAAAGAAGAAAACCCATATAGAAAGAAGAAAACGCACATAGAAAGAAAGAAGAAAATCCTCATAGAAAGAAAGAAGAAAATCCTCATAGAAAGAAAGAATAAAACCCACATAGAAAGAAAGAAGAAAACCCATATAGAAAGAAGAAAACGCACGTAGAAAGAAAGAAGAAAACGCACATAGAAAGAAAGAAGAAAATCCTCATAGAAAGAAAGAAGAAAACCCACATAGAAAGAAAGAAGAAAACCCACATAGAATGAAAGAAGAAAACACACATAGAAAGAAAGAAGAAAATCCACATAGAAAAAAAAAGAAGAAAACCCACATAGAAAGAAAGAAGAAATCCACATAGAAAAAAAAAGAAGAAAACCCACATAGAAAGAAAGAAGAAATCCACATAGAAAGAAAGAAGAAAACCCACATAGAAAGAAAGAAGAAACCCACATAGAAAGAAAGAAGAAAACCCACATAGAAAGAAAGAAGAAAACCCACATAGTCAGAAGAAACAGGTTAATTATTCAGAAATATTGTCAATTATTTGAGGAAATAATGAAAGAGGTTAACACAAAAAGGGAACTCCTAAGGAAGAAAAAGAAACAATCAACATTTTTGGGGAACATCATGAGAAGAGGAAAGTTGGAATACTTGGTTACAACTGGCAAAATACAGGGAAAGAGATATCGTGCACGACAAAGAGAGAAAATACTGGATAGCTTGGTTATGCGTGATGCACGGCAGATAGAAGTTTGTGGAAGGACATGATCGCCTGCGCCAACCGGTATTGCACATGACATGATGATGTTAATTGTAAAATTGTGTTTATTCCATTTATGAATTTAGCCCGGACAGCGGCATGTGTCTTACTATCTTGGATATTTAACTGTTTTGGGTTCTTTTACGTGCGGAATTGAACAAGGGGCGATAATTAATCTTTGCTTAAAACAATTGATTTTGTTTGCGCTAATCAGTGGGGGAATGAGAGTTCATATAAGAGAGAAATCAAGAAAATGATCTATTAGAGATCACAGTTTAAATATTAGTGTTGACATTAAATTCAATAAAATATTAAAGTTGAAGGAATACATCTGAAGACAGTTCAGATATACAACAACCTGGGACATACTATAATTGACAGACAAACAACAATAGAAAAAAAACGAAGAACAATATATGGTCCGAAGTGGGATCGAACCCGTACTCAGTGGCACCGCGCCTTGCCACGAGAAGCCGAACGCTTGGCACACTGCCACGCAGCCAACTATAGCATAGGGTAACGATCACAGACCGGAAATAAATTGTATATTTGTACTTTCCTATTAATGCAAGTATCTCCCAGTATTTAGTTGGCTGCGTGGCAGTGTGCCAAGCGTTCGGCTTCTCGTGGCAAGGCGCGGTGCCACTGAGTACGGGTTCGATCCCACTTCGGACCATATATTGTTCTTCGTTTTTTTCTATTGTTGTGTGTCTGTCAATTTTTCCGAGTGCTAACACATACTTCTTTGTTCTATTATTCCCTATTATCGCATCGGAAGTTCCCCATATAATAATATTTATGTATTATTATTTGTACCCGACATACTATAACCAGTGATGGAAAATGTAAAATTCAAATAAACAAAAGAATAGGTATGGCAAAAAGTAATTTTAATGTCATGAAAAATATCTATCTATTGACCAACAGGATTCATTAAAATGTGAAGAGCTGTAGGGACACTAAGAAGAACATTGATAAGAGAAGCAAAGTTGACAGGCATAGACTCATTAGATAAGATCGAATATCTTGACAAGAATAGAGATGGGTGGCGACAAACACTACAAGACCTATATGACGTCACATGGTGTGGCAGGATCCAGAATCGAGAAGCTTGTTCTCCTATGTTCTGCTGGTAGCCTACAGATAAGCAACGACACAAAGAGAAAGACAAACAACAACAACGACACAAAGTGAAAGACAAACAACAACAAAGACATAAAGAGACAGACAAACTACAACGACACAAAGAGAAAGACAAAGAACAACAACAACGACACAAAGAGAAAGACAAACAACACTGACGACACAAAGAGACAGACAAACTACAACAACAACGACGGAAAGAGAAAGCCATACAACAACGACACAAAGAGAAAGCGAAACAACAACGACACAAAGAGAAAGCGAAACAACAACGACACAAAGAGAAAGCCATACAACAACAACAACGACACAGATAAAGCCAAACAACAACAACAACAACGACACAAAGAGAAAGACAAACAACAACAACAACAACAACAACGACACAAAGAGAAAGCCAAACAACAACAACGACACAAAGAGAAAGATAATGTACCCACCAGCCATTTCGTTGACAATGACTTCAACAACATCAACATGTCCCTTGGAGGCCGCCACATGTAGCGGAGTCTGCCCCTGGGGGTTTCTGGCGTTGAGACGTGTTGGGTCCGACTTGAGGATTCGAACCACTTCCTTGACGTTTCCATTTTGTGCGCACTGAAAAATAGGATCGGAGATGACTTCTAAGGTGGGGGCGTTAACACGATCAAGCTCTTGCCTCAGACTCGAAACATCAGGAACGCCACCGTGTCTCATTGAACTGTACACCGTTGAGGGCATTGAAAGGTGATACCACAGAAGTATGTAAGGGAAGTAATCCAGGCACTCACTTTTCCTGAATTTTTCCAATCTTCGGGATTAAAACAGAACGTATTTTTGGATATACAAGAGTTGTTTCCCACAACTTAAACACCCAAATAAGTACAATTAATTTGAATTGATTACAGTATATACCAGTGATATACTGCGAGATCAGATATTCCTAGATATCCGTGCACTGAAGATAACGAGAGAGAAATCACAACACTAAACTAAAAATAAGAACTAAATAAATAAACGAACTTTGCACTACATTTCACAGTTATCTCCCATTTATATTCTTTTTTTACTTCGCTTTCTGTCAATTTATAAATATTGAGTAAATTGGCATACATTAACTACTTTATTTTCAAAGCTATTATTTGTTACTAATTACTTTTATTCGTTTATTTGGAGATTATATTCCAAATCATATCCTGATAAATTATACATATTTTTGTAATATGCTTCAAACAATATACTCATTAATTTACGTTACTAATATTATCAATAATATTAACAATAATACAACTATAGCCAACACAATAATTTTCTGGTGATAACTGAAAGCTGAAGAACCGGGGAAAACTAACAGTTTCATAAATAAGAGGGAAGTTAATTAAATTGCTATAACTTCATACACATGAATAGGTAAAGTGCTAGAACTAACATGCAACATTTACACTGAAACGAGCAGCTGTGCTGCACCAACGCTAAATGAAAATTGACTAATTGTCAAATGAGAGCAAGAAATTCTTCTCGAAATATTTGCAAATGTTTGATCAACGTTTCTATGGAAACTATTTGTAATCAGACGAGAATAAACAAAATAAAATCATAGCTGGTATCACAGTTATTTCACAATAGTCGGTATCTGGCACCCGATATCTGGCACCGGTGCTTGCGCCATTATGATCTATAACTAATGAGATGGAGGCAGGAGATTGGCTCCAGTGGCTCCAGTGTTGACTTCTACCCTGCTCTCGACTTCAGTGGCCGGTTAAGCGCATATCACATTAACGTTTTAGCCAGATTTTTGGCAAAGCCGCTTGTTAACAATTTGTCGCTATTTATGAGCCAAAATTCGACGTTTGGGGGGTCGTTGTTTACATAGAAAATAGGGTAGTTAAAAAGAGAAAAGGCAAGTGACAACTAAATCAAACGTAGTAAAAGTCAGTTTAATATAAGTTAGGGGAAGACAAGAAACACATAAAGCGGGTTGGTGGTTCGATGAAGCAATCTCGCTGCAATTTTGATGCTTAATCAAAAACCAAGGTGCTTAATCTGAGCTAATGAGAAAGATTATGCCAACTCAGGTTCCTGTATCTATTTGTTTAATCATGATACTGTAATATATGCAAATGATTGTGCAAGTGCTTCTAAATGAACACTCTGACATGATCATTTCGTGCCGGATGCACTGGTCATGCAGCCTTTATTATATATTTCAATTTAAACTTCACATCAGACCCAATAAATGGGACACATAGCGGTGTGTGTATATGTATGTCTTTGTATGTGTGTAATTCTTGCACCTTTTTATTGTGTTTTGTTGTGATTACTTTGTTGTCTGTTTCCAGTTAGCATACTTGATTTGTTACTGTTAACATATAGGTGGTCTGGGAATGTGATAATGTTAGTGTTTCACCGTCATAATCAGGTTGCATATCTTCTGCAGAAAGTTTTACTCACAAACTGTCTACAGGCATCTCTTCTCCCTACTTTTCCACCTCTTCTGTTGTCAAATTCAAGTTCTCTGTGATGTCCTAGAACCACCTTGGTTACCAAGTTCTCTGTGATGTCCTGGAACCACCTTGGTCACCATGGTCTCTGTGATGTCCTAGAACCACCTTGGTCACCAAGGTCTCTGTGATGTCCTAGAACCACCTTGATCACCAAGGTCTCTGTGATGTCCTAGAACCACCTTGATCACCAAGGTCTCTGTGATGTCCTAGAACCACCTTGATCACCAAGGTCTCTGTGATGTCCTAGAACCACCTTGATCACCAAGTTCTCTGTGATGTCCTAGAACCACCTTGGTCACCAAGGTCTCTGTGATGTCCTAGAACCACCTTGGTCACCAAGGTCTCTGTGATGTCCTAGAACCATTTTGATCACCAAGGTCTCTGTGATGTCCTAGAACCACCTTGGTCACCAAGGTCTCTGTGAGTCCTAGAACCACCTTGGTCACCAAGGTCTCTGTGATGTCCTAGAACCGCCTTGTTCACCAAGGTCTCTGTGATGTCCTAGAACCACCTTGATCACCAAGGTCTCTGTGATGTCCTAGAACCACCTTGGTCACCAAGGTCTCTGTGATGTCCTAGAACCACCTTGGTCACCAAGGTCTCTGTGATGTCCTTGAACCACCTTTGTCACCAAGGTCTCTGTGATGTCCTAGAACCGCCTTGGTCACCAAGGTCTCTGTGATGTCCTAGAACCACCTTGGTCACCAAGGTCTCTGTGATGTCCTAGAACCACCTTGGTCACCAAGGTCTCTGTGAAGTCCTAGAACCACCTTGGTCACCAAGGTCTCTGTGATGTCCTAGAATCACCTTGGTCACCAAGGTCTCTGTGATGTCCTAGAACCACCTTGATCACCAAGGTCTCTGTGATGTCCTAGAACCACCTTGGTCACCAAGGTCTCTGTGATGTCCTAGAACCACCTTGGTCACCAAGGTCTCTGTGATGTCCTAGAACCACCTTGGTCACCAAGGTCTCTGTGATGTCCTGGAACCACCTTGGTCACCAAGGTCTCTGTGATGTCCTGGAACCACCTTGGTCACCAAGGTCTATGTGATGTCCTGGAACCACCTTGGTCACCAAGGTCTCTGTGAAGTCCTAGAACCACCTTGGTCACCAAGGTCTCTGTGATGCCCTGGAACCACCTTGGTCACCAAGGTCTCTGTGATGCCCTGGAACCACCTTGATCACCAAGGTCTCTGTGATGTCCTAGAACCACCTTGGTCACCAAGGTCTCTGTGATGTCCTAGAACCATTTTGATCACCAAGGTCTCTGTGATCTCCTGGAACCACCTTGGTTAACAAGGTCTCTGTGATGTCCTGGAACCACCTTGGTCACCAAGGTCTCTGTGATGTCCTGGAACAACCTTGGTCACCAAGGTCTCTGTGATGTCCTGGAACCACCTTGGTTAACAAGGTCTATGTGATGTCCTCGAACCACGTTTGTCACCAAGGTCTCTGTGATGTCATGGAACCACCTTGTTTACAAAGGTCTCTGTGATGTCCTGGAATCACATTGGTTACCAAGGTCTCTATGATGTCCTGGAAAAAAAAACCTTGGTCACCAATGTCTCTGTGATGTCATGGAACTAACTTGGTCCCCATGTCTCTGTGATGTCCTGGAAAAAAAACCTTCGTCACCAAGGTCTCTGTGATGTCCTGGAACCACCTTGGTCACCATGGTCTCTGTGATGTCAAGGAACCACCTTGGTTACCAAGGTCTCTGTGATGTCCTAGAACCACCTTGGTCACCAAGGTCTCTGTGATGTCCTAGAACCACCTTGATCACCAAGGTCTCTGTGATGTCCTAGAACCACCTTGGTCACCAAGGTCTCTGTGATGTCCTAGAACCACCTTGGTCACCAAGGTCTCTGTGATGTCCTAGAACCACCTTGGTCACCAAGGTCTCTGTGATGTCCTGGAACCACCTTGGTCACCAAGGTCTCTGTGATGTCCTGGAACCACCTTGGTCACCAAGGTCTATGTGATGTCCTGGAACCACCTTGGTCACCAAGGTCTCTGTGAAGTCCTAGAACCACCTTGGTCACCAAGGTCTCTGTGATGCCCTGGAACCACCTTGGTCACCAAGGTCTCTGTGATGCCCTGGAACCACCTTGATCACCAAGGTCTCTGTGATGTCCTAGAACCACCTTGGTCACCAAGGTCTCTGTGATGTCCTAGAACCATTTTGATCACCAAGGTCTCTGTGATCTCCTGGAACCACCTTGGTTAACAAGGTCTCTGTGATGTCCTGGAACCACCTTGGTCACCAAGGTCTCTGTGATGTCCTGGAACAACCTTGGTCACCAAGGTCTCTGTGATGTCCTGGAACCACCTTGGTTAACAAGGTCTATGTGATGTCCTCGAACCACGTTTGTCACCAAGGTCTCTGTGATGTCATGGAACCACCTTGTTTACAAAGGTCTCTGTGATGTCCTGGAATCACATTGGTTACCAAGGTCTCTATGATGTCCTGGAAAAAAAAACCTTGGTCACCAATGTCTCTGTGATGTCATGGAACTAACTTGGTCCCCAATGTCTCTGTGATGTCCTGGAAAAAAAACCTTCGTCACCAAGGTCTCTGTGATGTCCTGGAACCACCTTGGTCACCATGGTCTCTGTGATGTCAAGGAACCACCTTGGTTACCAAGGTCTCTGTGATATCTAGAACCACCTTGGTCACCAAGGTCTCTGTGATGTCCTGGAATCACATTGGTCACCAATGTCTCTGTGATGTCCTTGAACCATCTTGGTCACCAAGGTCTCTGTGATGTCCTAAAACCACCTTGATCACCAAGGTCTCTTTGATGTCCTGGAACCACCTTGGACATCAAGGTCTCTGTGATGTCCTAGAACCACCTTGGTCACAAAGGTCTATGTTATGTCCTGGAACCACCTTGGTACCAAGGTCTCTTTGATGTCCTGGAACCACCTTGGTCACCAAGGTCTCTTTGATGTCCTGGAACCACCTTGGTCACCAATGTCTCTTTGATGCCCTGGAACCACCTTGGTCTCCAAGGTACCTATGATGTCCTAGAACCACCTTGGTCACCAATGTCTCTTTGATGTCCTGGAACCACCATGGTCACCAAGGTCTCTGTGATGTCCTAGAACCACCTTAGTCACCAAGGTCTCTTTGATGTCCTGGAACCACCTTGGTCACCAAGGTCTCTGTGATGTCCTTGTGAAAAAGGGTATAGAAGGGGTATGGTGGAAACAGGCTATAGCAATAGTAAGTTTGAAACAGGAGATAGCAGCGATAGGAAATTAGTGAGTGAAGGGCAGAATGTAAACAAAGGGGGGATAATTAGGAAGGAGAGCTGATAGGTGTTCAAGGGCTCGAGAAGGGTGTGAGTAAGCAAGAATCACGGGGGGGGCAGGAAAAAAGCCAGAGGTGAGTGAACAAAGGAGAAAATTGAGAGGTTACTGTTAAGAGATCAGTGTGCGCAAGACAGGTTGGTGAGAGTAGAGTTGTGAACATTCGATTCAGAAGTGTGTTCAGATGCGGACGTCTGTAGAAATACAGTCGGTACCGTGAACTAGTTAGGTTGGTGAGAAAGTTAGTAGCTATGTTAGTTGGAGGGCGACAGCCCCTCAAGTGAGTTGTGTGAGTTTCCTGGACACTGGACAGTTAGATGTGATTAGTTGTGATGCCAGATTAAGTTAGGCACAGTAGGGCTGTACTATGAATAACAGATAAATGTTCATGTTACAATTATCGCAAGAACTTGATTGTGAATCAGGTGGGTACAGCATCATGAGATTTAGGGGATATGTGTGATCGCCTACATCGGAAGATTGAATATAAATCATTCCATCGAGACATTAGCAGAGCGTGGAGAGCTCACCACATGTCTAGAGACGTATATATTAATTGTGAGTGTTCTCACCGCAACTTCGGTGAATTAGAGTAGAGATAGTCATGGAGAGAATTGACTACGAAGCTGGTAGCTTCTGATAACTCAGAGACTTTGAATCATTGTGAGTATTCAATTTCACCTAGAACAGATGTGAATTATTATGAGTGTTCCACTTAGCGTAGAACAGAGACTTTGAATCATCATGAGTGTATACTTAGCATAGAGCAGAGACGGTGGAGTTAATTTAACTGTGAGTGTCATTGGCACTAAACACGTGCAGAGACTGTTGTAGTATTGCAGGTCTCACTCATGTTGAGGAGACAAACATTATTGAGCATTGAACGTGTTGTCAGTGCGAGAGTCAGGTCGGAATGAGAGGTCACTATAAGAGTGACAGTGGACATTTTGTAAATTTCTGGGAATAGATTTGTTCGTGTTTAATAAACGTTTAACTGTTAACTCCAATGGTGTTGAAACATGTTGGAAATGCTAGCTGTGTTCTTGTTGTCTTGTCCTGACGGCGAACGGATTAGGTTGTCCTGAACCATAGATTGAACAGCGCGAAGTACTGCTAACGGTCAACAGGTGGTCAAGTCGTAACAGGTGGTCAAGTCGTAACAGGTGGTCAAGTCGTTGGCCAGTGCAACCGGCTGGTGTTCTAGCAGCGGTTAGGATTCACGAGGGCTCAGATCTCAACGAGCTTCCGTCCAGATATCCACAAAGGAAGGTCGAAGGAGGGTCAGACCGCCTTTAGCGGTAAGACGAGTTCTTAAAGTCAAGCAGGGGATGGCTCAAAATGGAGTGAGCTGTTTGTCTGCATCTTCTGTGTAAGGCTTATCGGAGGCAAGGCGTGGCAAGTCCTTCCTCCAGGAAAGCAGAGAAGCGGTCAAGTCAATGCGGGCAAGAGGGACTTGCCTACGACACTTCCGACAGTCCATATCGGCAGTGAAGGAGCGTCACAGGCGAGGCAAGGCCTGCGTCCACCACGTGTAGGGTGCATAGGGGGCGTTGATGTGGTGGTCACCATGTCGTCCTAGTGCATACAGTACAGGGCAGGCTTCTGGGAGAAGTCGGTTCAACTAGTGTGATCACGCCTTCCTGTGTTCATAAACCTGTTACATTATAGGTTAAAAGCTGCTACACTTGAACCACCTTGGTCACCAAGGTCTCTGTGATGTCCTAGAACCAACATGGTCATCAAGGTCTGTTTGATGTCTTGGAGCCACCTTGGTCACCAAGGTCTCTGTGATGTACTTGAACCACCATGGTCACCAAGGTCTCTTTGATGTCCTGGAACCACCTTGGTCACCAAGGTCTCTGTGATGTCCTTGAACCACCTTGGTCACCAAGGTCTCTGTGATGTCCTTGAACCACCATGGTCACCAAGGTTTCTGTGATGTCCTTGAACTACCTTGGTCACCAAGGTCTCTGTGATGTACTTGAACCACCATGGTCACCAAGGTCTCTTTGATGTCTTGGAACCACCTTGGTCACCAAGGTCTCTGTCATGTCCTAGAACCACCTTGGTCACCAAGGTCTCTGTGATTTCCTTGAACCACCTTGGTCACCAAGGTCTCTGTGATGTCCTGAAACCACCTTGGTCACCAAGGTCTCTGTGATGTCCTGAAACCACCTTGGTCACCAAGGTCTCTGTGATGTCCTGAAACCACCTTGGTCACCAAGGTCTCTGTGATGTCCTGAAACCACCTTGGTCACCAAGGTCTCTTTGATGTCCTGAAACCACCTTGGTCACCAAGGTCTCTGTGATGTCCTGAAACCACCTTGGTCACCATGGTCTCTGTGATGTCCTGAAACCACCTTGGTCACTAGTATTTGATTTTGTGGAATCAGTTCACCATCAAGTGTCACGCCTTCTGGCACAGTTGATTATGGTATCTTCTCAATTCTCTATCTCATTCTCTGTTTATCAGTTCTATTGTTGATCTTCTACTCGTCTCACTTGTTTTACATCCACTGTCTCTGCTTGTTTCGATTTTTTCCTGTTGGCAAAATATATTCCATTTGTTCCACCATGATCCTAAAATAATAATTCTACCTGTAGTTGGATATTAGCTTTTGGCTGATTTTTTTCCCTCTTTAAGAAAATCATCATTATCTTTTTAGCTGGCCGTGTTGTTCTCGGTATTCTTTTGTTAAAAAAAAGAAACAACATACAATTGTATGGTCGCCATCGATTTCCTTGTCACGTGGGATAGGACATTGTACTAAAAGAATGACTATCAGTTTTTATTTTGATTGCAGCTCTCTTTAATTACATTAAATGTATACGTCCTGACCCACTACAAATCCGCACTGTTTGTCTTCCATTTCTAGTTCGATGCGGTTGATAGTTCCCTCATAGTGATCTGCAATGTTTTAGCGACATGACTAACACTCTAATAGTACAATGGTCTTTGCTTGTGTAGCACCTCTTTGTGGAAATATTCTATATGTTTTGTGTTATCGTTTTAGTATGTGAACATATATTATATAAGTAAAAAAAAAAGAAAATACCCCTGTCACGCCAAGTGGTGTATAGGGAATATGGTGTTAGCGACCATAAATTTTACAGACCTTCGGCACATGATTTTTTGGGGTAATGTGGTCGGTATTACGCCCGTGCCGCTTTACTTTCCCAAAAACAAATCCAGTACCCATTAAAGGCTGGGTGAAATGGAAGCCGTCGGTTGGGATCGAACCCTACCACTTGTCCTTTGTAGTCCAGTTCACTAACCACTGAGCTGTCACGGCTATATATTATATGGTTTGTCTTAATTATTCTGTGAACATATATTATATGTTTGGTATTATTTATTCTGTGAACAGATATTATATGTTTGGTATTATTTATTCTGTCAACAGATATTATATGTTTGGTATTATTTATTCTGTGAACAGATATTATATGTTTGGTATTATTTATTCTGTGAACAGATATTATATATTCTACCTTTCAGCTCCCTGTGGAGCATAGGTCTTCAACAAACACTTTCAAAGCCTTCCTGTTTCTTGCCATTCTTTTAAGATCGTTCCATGTCTTCCCCATCATCTTCATCTATGCTTCTATCTGTATTCTCCAAGAATTCCTTTGTCTCCCTATTTGTCATTTTCCCTGGGGATTCTAAAAAACGGCCTGTTGTGTAAAACTCTCAGTTGGCTTCCGCAGTGTGTCCTATCCGGATATATTATATGGGTCGTTTTTCTTTTTCTGCGACATTGTAGACATAGGTTGTTCTAGTTATTGTGTGAACACGTAGACAAAGGCTGTTTTAAGCAATATGTGAACACGTAGACACAGGCTGTTTTAAGCAATATGTGAACACGTAGACACAGGCTGTTTTAAGCAATATGTGAACACGTAAACACAGGCTATTTTAAGCAATATGTGAACACGTAGACACAGGCTGTTTTAAGCACTATGTGAACTTGTAATCATATATCAAGTTTTCAAGGCCAGTGTTTAGTGGTTATAATTTTTCCCTTTAATCAAAATAATCTTAATCTTGTTGTCCTGTTTGTTGTCCTCATTTGACTTTCAGCATTGAGGGACAATGGAGAACTCGTAAAATTACTGTTTGATTAATCTAACACTAAATGCTTTGTTCGACGTCAGATCTTTCCCTTGTCCATTTCTTGCTAGGTAGCCTTAATCTACCTCTTCTGTTGTTACAACTTCATGTTAATACATTATGTAGAATGTTATGGTTATGGTTAGACGAAGGCCTCGGTATCTGTGCGAACGAATAAAAATCCATAATTGCTGAACCGCCCGTGCCAGTGGAATCATCCTAATTAAAACTCATCTCATTAAAGGATCCAAACAACGAAAGGCAGCTGCCGTCCCCATCATAGCAGCTACGGTACACGCCAAAAGACATAAGGCCAAGCGACACCGTAAGTAAACGCAACTGAACTTTTTTTCGTCATACGATATTATCATTCATCGTAAGCAATCGGGACATCGAAACACAATCCGGATGAAACACACAGCTCACGGTGTGCACAGAGCACTAAACTCAGTAGCTCCAGCAGCAAGCCAGACTTGGAATATGAGGAAACTGCAACAAGGAACACTTTAAGACTGAGCCTCAATGGTTCTTACCGCCTATCAGCCATATTGACCGGTATTCCAATGATGACGTATATTGCAATCAACACAGAACACACTATTGTGTACACTGTAGAGGATGTCAGATCACATCCACGTGATCCGCTTCACCGGCGAAGATCCCAACAGTGGAACTTCCTATCTACACACTTATCGGCATTGGAAAGATAGAATTAACCATCTTTCCGACAAATAACGTAACATTGAACTTTGACGGAAACATGACTGCGCCATCTTGGAACCGGAATGTAGAATGTTCCTTGCCGGTAACCTCCATCCTAACCATTTAATTCGGTTATCTCTTCATGGAACTCACAACTAATGTTATACCAACATTTCATTTGTTTCTTGATTTCTTATTTTATCTTGAAGTATTCTTCCAACAATTATCATTTCAGTACTTGTGACTTGTTTTCTAGATGTAGTCTAGTCTTTCAACAAGAACAACAAAACTAAAACGTCAGTTAATGTCAACTGTGGTGCATTCACTTGTTTCATCCTTACTTTAACTTGATACATGAGTTTATGTGATGTCAACTGTGGTGCATTCTTTATTCACTTGTTTCATCCTTACTATAACTTGATACATGAGTTTATGAGATGTCAACTGTGGTGCATTCTTTATTCATTTGTTTCATCCTTACTTTAACTTGATCGATTTCGTTCGATATGTTATCCTGAAATTGCTCATGTCTAAAAAATGTGGTCTCCTGGTGTTTTGAAAAAAAACACAACTAGTACACAATGTAACAAGTTAATGGTTGCTCATTAAATTGCAAGTGAGGAGTTTATGAGTGCGTGGAGCTGCTTCAGTTGATGACAGGATCAGTGAACCATAACTGATTAAGACCAAGATCCACCTCCTGGTATTCTTGGAAATAGACTAGCAAATTTGATCACATGAGATTGGACCAAAGATGGAAGGCAACCTGCAACTTAAACATGTCATGCCTGCACTGAATATCATCATCGTGTGTCATTGCGATTGGTACAGATGATCATGGCTTTCCTCAATTCTCTATTCACAGTACGTCGTATCAATTCTGATTTTGACTGATGTACCATGATTCCAAGCTATCTAGTATCTTCCTTCTTTGTCGTTTGCGATCTCTCTATTCCTCTATTTTGCCAGTTGTAGCTAAATATTTCAACTTCCATCTTCTATCTATTGACCTTTCGAACCGTAGCCGGCCCAAAGGACGTAGACCAAGATACTCCCTCTCTTATCTGCATTTATGTTCTAGCAGTTTTCAATTCTTTTAAAGATATTTTATCAAATTTCAACATTTATATCTGTTCTGTGCAAGCAGCTCTATCTCATCGAGGGAGCCGATTCCTGCTGCTCTTACCTCTCTCATCAATGTTCGTCTCAGTGTCTCTCTGGGTCTTCCTCTTTTCCTCTTACCTGTTGTTTTACACATGAGGACTTGCTTTGCTATTCGGATATTATCTCTCCTCATCACATGTCCAACGTATGACCATCGTCTTTTCTTTATTACTGAAGATATTAGTGGTTGATTGGCGATTTCTCTTATTTCCTCGTTTGTTTTGAATTCGTTCCACGCTATACCAAGTATTTTCCTTTGACATTAATTTTCGAATGCTTTCAACTTTGTTTCTATATCTCTTGTTGTTTTCCAGCTTTCACACGCATACGTAAGGGTTGATAGTACATTTGATTTGAATAGTCTAAGTTTTGTGTTTGTGCTGATGAGTGATTTGATTTCCACAACTTTTCAAGGCTTCTGAAAGACATTGCTGCTTTAGCTATTCTGATTCTAATTTCTTTACTTGTATCCCCTTCCCGATCAATGTGCCTTCCAAGATAGATAAAGTGATCGATCACTTCCACTGGTTTATTTTCCATGTATATTTTGACATCTGTTGGAATTAAGCTTTTCATGACTTTAGTCTTTTCATGATTGATCTCAAACCAAATTTTGCTGGCTATTGATGATAGTTCATTTGTGTTTTCCTGCATCGTTTATAAAAACTGCTGATGAGAACTATGTCACCAGCAAAGTCGAGGTCCTCCAAATGGTCTCCTTGTAAACATTCGATGCCTTTATTACCAGTGCAGCATTTCTTCATTATGAAGTCCATAACAACTCCAAATAACAAGGGCGATAAAATACATCCTTGTTCAGCCCCTTGTTTCATCTTAGTCTCTTAATAAACGTAAGCCTCTTATTAAAATGAAATGGCCTTCTTGACAGATGAAAATCAACAACTGATGATAGAAAGATAGTCAACCAAAACAAAGCAGTTGTAAGGGATGAGTTCAAGACGTAGACATTCATCAAATTGTATTTTTAAAAATTGTGCTTTCCTAACAGCCAATATTAAAAGCATTACATCTTTTCCACTTTCTGTGTGCTCTTTGAGCTTATAATTTTATTTACCTCCAGCACTTTCTGTCTCATTCTTTGATTTTATACATTTATTTAACCGTAGCACTTTCTGTCTCATTCTTTGATTTTATACATTTATTTAACCGTAGCACTTTCTGTCTCATTCTTTGATCTTATACTTTTATTTAACCGTAGCACTTTCTGTCTCTTCTTTGATCTTATACTTTTATTTAACCGTAGCACTTTCTGGCGATATTTCACGAAATCCAATAAGTTGTCTTATGTCCGAGTCCTCCCCGCCCTACTTCGAAGTTATAACCATTCGTATCCCAGAAGTATAAAAATGGCACCGGTCGACGTCAACGCAGACAATCAAGAACAGGTATGGAACACGTTGTATAATAGCAAACGCAACTTTAAATTTGAAAGACCCCTGTACAAGCCCGGTGATCGAGTTAGACTGGTCCTGGGCAGAGCCAATTTTAAAAAGGGTTATGCCCCGGCTTGGACGGAGGAACTGTTTTCCATCAGTCGAGTAAATGAAACAAACCCCGTTACATATGTGTTGAAAGACGATAAGGGCGATGAGATAGAGGGGTCATTCTACACACCGGAAATTCAAAAAGTTGGAGACAAACACGAGTACAGAATCGAGAGTGTCATAACCGAGCGTCGCACATCCTTTGGGCGAAAGGAGTGTTTAGTCAAATGGTTTGGGTACGATTCCTCATTTAACACTTGGATACCGTCCAAGGACATTGTCAGATATAAAAACTAGAGATGCGAGAAGAAGAAGAAGAAGTGGTAACTTTTGGTGGAGAGCCCGATTTGCGAGCCGTAAACTCGGGAGTCGGGAGAGACGGCGAACCACGCTGGTTGGGGTCGATGTTTGGGAAACTATCCCCCTACTTAGAACTTGTCTTTATTTGTCAAGTGGTAGTTATATATACAGTTGTAGCGGTCTCGCTGTTCAATCTGACCACCGAAAAGCCAGACGCGAAGGAGGGAAAACTGTGGATAGCCCTACTGAGCAGCTGTTTGGGTTACATGCTACCGAATCCAAACTTGGAGAGGCGACGGTGAAACGAGTAAAAAAAATGAGTTTTTAATGTCACCCTGCCCAGCAACGCATCTATGGAACTTTTTAAGGATAATAACCCAGGTCACTTTTTCGTTAAACTTCCTCAGACCATTGACATTTCGACGCAGTATGAGATCGCACTGGTGGAGATACAGTTTCCGCTAAATTATTTCAATGTAATAGAGGGTGATGTCTGGATTCGCTACGAATCTCTCGATAACGACGATATTTGCGACGCCAGATTTTATTTCAACGTGACATTGGAACCTGGGTTATACACGAAACCCGATGCGTTCATCGGCGCGTTGAACGCGTCGATCGTAAAAGCGGAGGATGAGTCGTACAGGGGAGTGAAAGGGAAAAAAATGAGATTCATTTACGCAAAAGAGGTGAATAAAGCCATCTTGAAACTTTACGAGAAAGGAGTCAGTGTTACCATAAGCGACACTTTGAAAAACATGTTAGCCTTCCCCACGACCTCAATATCAGACACGGCTCCCGATATCTTCAGCGTGGGTGTAATGGACTTGGAAAGTGTTGCGAAGAATGTCTACGTCTACTGCGATCTCGTTTCCCCCAGACCGGTCGGGGATGTGATGGTGCCTCTCCTCAGGAGCGTGCCTGTTCTCAATAGAAATCACACCTCGGTGTTTCAGATCTACGATAAGCCTCACTACCTACCCCTGAGTCGATTTTCCTTCGATACCGTCGAGATCCTTTTAGCCAACGAACACGGAAAAACCATTCCATTCACCAGCGGGACGTCGGTGCTAACGGTACACTTTCGAGTCAAGAAGCATCTCGAGATGGTATAATGGTGAAACACACTCCCCTTCATAGAGATGTTGAGTTATACGAAGACTTTTACTGTTGTCAGGCGGGTGATGGGATGCCCGTGTTTATAGGAGGTCGAAGTCAGAGCGGTCGAGGAATCGGTAGTTTCTTTGGTGGAATCGGGAGGGCTATTTTACCCTGGTTAAAAACCGGCGGTAAGGCCTTGCTCAGAGAAGGCTTGGGTACCGGTCTGCAGGTCGCACAGGACGCATTGGCCGGGAAAAATGTCGGTGAAGCTTTCAAAGAACGAGCTAAGGAGGCCGGTCAGCGGTTGCTACACGGGGCCGTAGACCACCTGCGTGATAACAACCAATCAGGAAGTGGTTTACGTCAAAGCAGAAAGCGAGTTATGAAGCTACCTCCACCAGGAGAACCCGTTACGAAGAGGATAAAACCGACAGCTGGACGGTTCCCCCTTCATTCGGTGCACAACAGAGGGAAGAAGACGAAGACGAGGGTGGCAAAGGATATTTTCGACTAATAATGTCCCTCGTTCACCCCAAATCGTGCGAATGTCTTCACTCTGGTTTGGATTTATTTAGCGTTCCACCCACACAGACATCTCTAGACTCTGGCCAGTTTATTGAAATTCGTCCGATCGCAGCTTTGTCGCATAGCGCACCGATAGAGTTTTTCATTTCTGGAAACAGCGAGGAGTATCTAGATCTTTTCAACACGTTTTTACATCTGCGGGTCAAGATCACCCTCCCGAATGGTGATAGTGTACCACCCGATGCTGAGGTAGGACCGGTCAACAATTATCTTCACAGTCTATTTTCACAAGTCGACGTATCGCTAAACGACACGTTGGTTACACCGTCGGAGAATACCTATCCTTTTAGAGCGGTGTTTGAGGCCACGCTAAATTACGGAGAGGATGCGAAAACGGGATACTTGACGGCCGCTCTGTTCTACAAAGACACAGCTAGCCACCATGACGATTTGAAAGAAAATGAGGGTTTTAAAACACGGCGCGATTTGACTTCGGGTAGTAAAGAGGTTGAAATGATGGGTCGTTTGCACTCTGATGTCTTTGTGCAGGATCGTTACATGTTAAACAGAGTCGATGTAAAGATAAAACTCACGCCCTCTAAGGATGTGTTCAGCCTCGCGGCTCACGATAGCTATGTGGGTTATAAGAGTGTTATCACCTACGCCGCGCTCGTGGTCAGGAAAGCTAAGCTAAACCCCGCGATTTCTCTGGCCCACGAAAAGGCTCTCTTAAGCGGGAATGCGCGGTACCCGATCAAGAGGGTTACCATCAAGACATTTTCCATCGCTAGCGGGATGCTTTCCCACAGTCAAGACAATTTATTTTTGTCTCAAACACCGACCCGTATAGTGATAGGTCTGATTACGGCCAGTGCTTTTAATGGTGTTTACACAGCTAACCCGTTCAATTTTCAACACTTTGGTCTGATTTATATGAACCTGACGGTCGACGGGAAATGTATCTCGGGAAAGCCTCTAACTATGGACTTTGAACGAAATCAATACGCGAGAGCTTTCTTCGGCACAAATCTGGCCATGGGTCTGATTGGTAAAGACGCTGGGAATAAGGTTGATTATAGAGAATTCAAGGACGGATACTGTCTATTTGGTTTTGACCTCTCGTCCAGCCTACTGGACGGCTCCCATTTTGAGCTAGCCACAAGCGGACCCTTGTCGATAGAACTCAAATTTTCCGCTCCCACCACTACTCCCCTACAAGTTATCGTCTACGCCGAGTTGGACTCGGTGCTCGAGGTGTCCAAGACAAGGCAGATTCTAACAGACTTCGCCGTTTGAGAGAGAAAGACGAAGAAGAATATGAACACGAGGGAGATTTACAACCTTTTAATGTCGGATATTTTCGTTCGACGTTGTTCCCTTGTTAGTGTCATTCCACGAAACCACTTACCGCCGAGCATCGACCCAACGGCGACCGCGGCCTTTGTCATAAACACCGACCCTGCCCACGAACCCGGAGAGCATTGGGTGGCCCTATTTTACAACGGACTCGGCGAATGTGAGTATTTCGACTCCTACGGTTTGCCTCCCAGACACGTGGATATTTTAAACTTTATAGAGCAAAACTCACACGTTCCATTCGTCTACAACCCGCGGGTGTTGCAAGATTTGTTTAGCAACACGTGCGGTCTATATTGTGTTTATTATATACTTCTTAAGTGTCCTAGCGCAAAACTTAACAGAATTCTCATGCCTTTTTCATCGAGACAGCACGTAAACGACCGTATCATTTATCGTTTGCTCGCCCCGTGGATACTTCGGCTTCGAGGGGCCCGTCCAGACGCTTAAAATTATCAACAACCGGACAGTAATATATATATATATATATATATATATATATATATATATATATATGTGCGGTATATTTGTTGTATTAATAAAGTTGTGAAATATAGAACGAATTTTGTTTTGGTTTACCATGAATGTGTGTGAGAGAGAGAGAGAGAGAGAGAGAGAGATGGTTGATACTTTGTGTGGCTTGATGATAGGCCATGAAGGGTGATGTTGAGGCACATGATGATGATATGAAGGGTGATTATGAGGGTGGCACATGATGATAGTGTTGAGGCACATGCTGATAGTGTTGAGGCACATGATGATAGTGTTGAGGCCATGAAGGGATAGTGTTGAGGCACATGATGATAGTGTTGAGGCACATGATGATAGGCCATGAAGTGATAGTGTTGAGGCACATGATGATGATTTTTATTTGACTTGAGTTAGCTTGGATATGCAATAGAGAGAGAGAGAAGAGAGAAAAAAAATCGCTATAATCTGGTACATGACGCTAACGATACTAATAATTGCTTGTCAGCATTTTTTTTACTTGTCGCCTCCTGTTGACCCACACATGATGATAACCAATAAAGGCACCTTTCCCCACCCGCACGCCACGCGACGACCCGCCATCCGACCCGCGAGATACCGCCATCCCCCTTTTAGAACCGCTGTCGCCCGATTTTAGAACCGCTGTCGCCCGATTTTAGAACCCCCCGAGATAACCGGCGAGCTAGCGACGCGCCGATCACCGTCACGCACCAACGCACACCACCGAGATAAGCCGATTACCGATCACGACCACCGAGATAATAAGCCGATTATCGGACTTTGGCACGGGTTTTGGTGCATGTTTCGTGCGGTTTCGGTGCCAAATCTATAGTCTTTCGGTGCATGTGCGTGCACTTTTGGGGTGGGTTCACAGCCACAACTACTACTTGTGTCACATATTTACACCCCAGAAAGAAACACTAAATATAACAACATCATGTGCCGTCTGTGATATTAATGACCACAGACCAGGAACCTCTAGTATGATTGATACAACTGTTGCACCAAGCATTTCATCAGCAGAGCCATATCTATGGAATGTTAATCTGACATTGTTTTTGAATGATGTCCAAGTTAATGAGACATCAGAATCGTGTGGCGGCAGCTACAAGAAGGGAGCGGAGAACATAAAGTCCTGCTGCTATAAAGGAGACTTGCCTTGCTATCCCAGAAATGCCTTAAATGGGATCACTGTAGTTGAAAACTCCTCTTGTGTAAACTACACATTCACATCTAAGAGTGAATCAGTGAAGGTCACAAAATCATATTCTCTCTGTGGTTTTACTAACTACAGGTCATGTGGCTTCTGTTGGATTGGAAATCATAACTTACCACCACTGTGTGTCTATATGTTTGGAATTGGAGTCATCAGTGTGGCCTAACATCATCAAGTGCTATGACGATCATCATTTTCGGGAGGACGTGAACTCCCATGGTATATGGTGGATAGGCGGTAGGAACCATTGAAGGCTATGTCTGAAAAGTGTTCCTTGTTGCAGTTTCCTCATATTCCAGGTCGGGCTTGTTGCAGGAGCTACTGAGTTAAGTGTTCTGTGCACACCGTGAGCTGTGTGTTTCATCCGTTTTGATCCTGCTTCGATATCTCGCTTGTTTACGATGAATGATGATATCGTATGACAGGGAACAGTTGGCTGTGTTCACTATCTGCGCGGTTTCGCATTATGTCTTTTGGCGTGTGCTGAGACTGCTACGATGGGGACTACAGTTACCTTTCTTTGTTTGGGAGATGAGTTAGTAATTCGGATGATTCCACTGGCACGGGCGGTTGAGTAATTATGGATTTTAATTCGTTTGCTGTGATACCGGGGCCTTCCATAACCAGTAACCAATAAACATTAACTTTCTGTCTTCTTTGATCTTATACTTTTATTTAACCGTAACACTTTCTGTCTCTTCTTTGATCTTATACTTTTATTTAACCGTAACACTTTCTGTCTCTTTATTTGATCTTATATTTTTATTTAACCGTAACACTTTCTGTCTCTTTCTTTGATCTTATATTTTTATTTAACCGTAACACTTTCTGTCTCTTTCTTTGATCTTATACTTTTATTTAACTGTATCATTTTCTGTCTCTCCTTTGATCGTATACTTTTATTTAACCGTAACACTTTCTGTCTCCTTTGATCTCATACTTTTATTTAACCGTAGTACTTTCTGTCTCTTTCTTTGATCTTATAATTTTATTTAACTGTAACACTTTCTGTCTCCTTTGATCATATACTTTTATTTAACCGTAGCACTTTCTCTCTCCTTCTTTGATCTTATACTTTTATTTAACTGTAACACTTTCTGTCTCCTTTGATCATATACTTTTATTTAACCGTAACACTTTCTGTCTCTTTCTTTGATCTAATACTTTTAATTAACCGTAACACTTTCTGTCTCTTTCTTTGATCTAATACTTTTATTTAACCGTAACACTTTCTGTCTCTTTCTTTGATTTTATACATTTTTTTAACCGTAACACTTTCTGTCTCTTCTTTGATCTTATACTTTTATTTAACTGTAACACTTTCTGTCTCCTTTGATCTTATACTTTTATTTAACCGTAGCACTTTCTGTCTCCTTTGGTCTTACACTTTTATTTAACAGTAACACTTTCTGTCTCTTTCTTTGATCTAATACTTTTATTTAACCGTAACACTTTCTGTCTCTTCTTTGATCTTATACTTTTATTTAACCGTAACACTTTATGTCTCTTTATTTGATCTTATATTTTTATTTAATCGTAACACTTTCTGTCTCTTTCTTTGATCTTATATTTTTATTTAACCGTAACACTTTCTGTCTCTTTCTTTGATCTTATACTTATATTTAACTGTATCATTTTCTGTCTCTCCTTTGATCGTATACTTTTATTTAACCGTAACACTTTCTGTCTCCTTTGATCTCATACTTTTATTTAACCGTAGTACTTTCTGTCTCTTTCTTTGATCTTACACTTTTATTAACCGTAACACTTTCTGTCTCCTTTGATCATATACTTTTATTTAACCGTAGCACTTTCTGTCTCCTTTGATCATATACTTTTATTTAACCGTAACACTTTCTGTTTCTTTCTTTGATCTAATACTTTTAATTAACCGTAACACTTTCTGTCTCTTCTTTGATCTTATACTTTTATTTAACTGTAACACTTTCTGTCTCCTTTGATCTTATACTTTTATTTAACCGTAGCACTTTCTGTCTCCTTTGGTCTTACACTTTTATTTAACAGTAACACTTTCTGTCTCTTTCTTTGATCTAATACTTTTATTTAACCGTAACACTTTCTGTCTCTTTCTTTGATCTAATACTTTTATTTAACCGTAACACTTTCTGTCTCCTTTGATCTTATACTTTTATTTAACCGTAGCACTTTCTGTCTCCTTTGGTCTTACACTTTTATTTAACCGTAGCACTTTCTGTCTCCTTTGGTCTTACACTTTTATTTAACCGTAACACTTTCTGTCTCCTTTGATCTTATACTTTTATTTAACCGTAACATTTTCTGTCTCTTCTTTGATCTTATACTTTTATTTAACCGTAACACTTTCTGTCTCCTTTGATCTTATACTTTTATTTAACCGTAACACTTTCTCTCTCATTCTTTGATTTTCTACTTTTATTTAACCGTAACACTTTCTCTCCCCTTCTTTGATCATATACTTTTATTTAACCGTAACACTTTCTCTCTCCTTCTTTGATCTTATACTTTTATTTAACCGTAACACTTTCTGTCTCCTCTTTGATCTTATACTTTTATTTAACCGTAACACTTTCACTCCCCTTCTTTGATCATATACTTTTATTTAACCGTAACACTTTCTCTCTCCTTCTTTTATCTTATACTTTAATTTAACTGTAACACTTTCTGTCTTCTTTGATCTTATACTTTTATTTAACTGTAACACTTTCTGTCTTTTTTGATCTTATACTTTTATTTAACCGTAACACTTTCTGTCTCTTCTTTGATCTTATACTTTTATTTAACTGTAACACTTTCTGTCTTCTTTGATCTTATACTTTTTTTTAACTGTAACACTTTCTGTCTTCTTTGATCTCATACTTTTATTTAACAGTAACACTTTCTGTCTTCTTTGATCTTATACTTTTATTTAACTGTAACACTTTCTGTCTTTTTTGATCTTATACTTTTATTTAACCGTAGCACTTTCTGTCTTCTTTTATCTTATACTTTTATTTAACCGTAGCACTTTCTGTCTATGACGTCATGGAACGCACCAAAATGGCAGCTTATTTATATTCGAGCTATGGACTAAGCAATGTTTACATTGAACACCACGATATATGTTATTGCAGCGAGTTGGCAGATTTTTGAAAATGTTTTCAAGGGTTTGAACATACATGTTTGTTCACAGTTCGTTAACCTTCGCTGTAGATAAAGTCGTTAATTCGATGGCTTCGTTTCGGACGTTTGGTAGCTACGGACCTAACTTGTGCAAACGGATGGCATTGGCAAGGATCATTTTGAATCTATGAAGTGGGCTCATTTTGTGTTTAACTCAAAAGCATATGTACTTTTTAACCAAAGACCTTTTTTTGGGTACTCAATGAAGATATCCCCGATGGAAGAATAAATTGTACTATTAGTCCCATAAATGATTCGCTTCCAGAGGTTTATGATGTAAACAAAGCAGTTTTGTCATTGCAGGTGAATAATGTCCACACCTATAATTGGTCAGGATTGTGTAGCAGCAGCAGCTTTATAGCGAACACAGAAAACATCACAGGATTGTGCTGTTCTGAAACAGCTATGCCATGCTACCCTAGAATTGGCTTTAATGGGATTACTGTGACCACAAACCACTCTCCATGTGTGTGTCACATATTTACACCCCAGAAAGAAACACTAAATATAACAACATCATGTGCCGTCTGTGATATTAATGACCACAGACCAGGAGCCTCTAGTATGATTGATACAACTGTTGCACCAAGCATTTTATCAGCAGAGCCATATCTATGGAATGTTAATCTGACATTGTTCTTGAATGATGTCCAAGTTAATGAGACATCAGAATCGTATGGCGGCAGCTACAAGAAGGGAGCGGAGAACATAAAGTCCTGCTGCTATAAAGGAGACTTGCCTTGCTATCCCAGAAATGCCTTAAATGGGATCACTGTAGTTGAAAACTTCTCCTCTTGTGTAAACTACACATTCACATCTAAGAGTGAATCAGTGAAGGTCACAAAATCATATTCTCTCTGTGGTTTTACTAACTACAGGTCATGTGGCTTCTGTTGGATTGGAAATCATAACTTACCACCACTGTGTGTCTATATGTTTGGAATTGGAGTCATCAGTGTGGCCTAACATCATCAAGTGCTATGACGATCATCATTTTCGGGAGGACGTGAACTCCCATGGTATATGGTGGATAGGCGGTAGGAACCATTGAAGGCTATGTCTGAAAAGTGTTCCTTGTTGCAGTTTCCTCATATTCCAGGTCGGGCTTGTTGCAGGAGCTACTGAGTTAAGTGTTCTGTGCACACCGTGAGCTGTGTGTTTCATCCGTTTTGATCCTGCTTCGATATCTCGCTTGTTTACGATGAATGATGATATCGTATGACAGGGAACAGTAGGCTCTGTTCACTATCTGCGCGGTTTCGCATTATGTCTTTTGGCGTGTGCTGAGACTGCTACGATGGGGACTACAGTTACCTTTCTTTGTTTGGGAGATGAGTTAGTAATTCGGATGATTCCACTGGCACGGGCGGTTGAGTAATTATGGATTTTAATTCGTTTGCTGTGATACCGGGGCCTTCCATAACCAATAACCAATAACCAATAACTTTCTGTCTTCTTTGATCTTATACTTTTATTTAACCGTAGCACTTTCTATCTCTTCTTTGATCTTATTCTTTTATTTAACCGTAACACTTTCTGTCTCTTTCTTTGATCTTATACTTTTATTTAACTGTAACATTTTCTGTCTCTTCTTTGATCTTATACTTTTATTTAACCGTAACACTTTCTGTCTCTTCTTTGATCTTATACTTTTATTTAACCGTAAC
This sequence comes from Megaustenia siamemsis, assembly GCA_032433765.1. NCBI lineage: Eukaryota > Metazoa > Mollusca > Gastropoda > Stylommatophora > Ariophantidae > Megaustenia > Megaustenia siamemsis. The sequence continues at coordinate 57,153,461 of JAVIAB010000160.1, read as the reverse complement.
ACTTTCTGTCTCTTTATTTGATCTTATATTTTTATTTAACCGTAACACTTTCTGTCTCTTTCTTTGATCTTATATTTTTATTTAACCGTAACACTTTCTGTCTCTTTCTTTGACTTATACTTTTATTTAACTGTATCATTTTCTGTCTCTCCTTTGATCTTATACTTTTATTTAACCGTAACACTTTCTGTCTCTTTCTTTGATCTTATACTTTTATTTAACTGTAACACTTTCTGTCTCCTTTGATCATATACTTTTATTTAACAGTAACACTTTCTGTCTCTTTCTTTGATTTTATACTTTTATTTAACCGTAACACTTTCTCTCTCCTTCTTTTATCTTATACTTTAATTTAACTGTAACACTTTCTGTCTTCTTTGATCTTATACTTTTATTTAACTGTAACACTTTCTGTCTTTTTTTATCTTATACTTTTTTTTAACCGTAACACTTTCTGTCTCTTCTTTGATCTTATACTTTTATTTAACTGTAACACTTTCTGTCTTCTTTGATCTTATACTTTAATTTAACTGTAACACTTTCTGTCTTCTTTGATCTTATACTTTTATTTAACTGTAACACTTTCTGTCTTCTTTGATCTCATACTTTTATTTAACAGTAACACTTTCTGTCTTCTTTGATCTTATACTTTTATTTAACTGTAACACTTTCTGTCTTTTTTGATCTTATACTTTTATTTAACCGTAGCACTTTCTGTCTTCTTTTATCTTATACTTTTATTTAACCGTAGCACTTTCTGTCTATGACGTCATGGAACGCACCAAAATGGCAGCTTATTTATATTCGAGCTATGGACTAAGCAATGTTTACATTGAACACCACGATATATGTTATTGCAGCGAGTTGGCAGATTTTTGAAAATGTTTTCAAGGGTTTGAACATACATGTTTGTTCACAGTTCGTTAACCTTCGCTGTAGATAAAGTCGTTAATTCGATGGCTTCGTTTCGGACGTTTGGTAGCTACGGACCTAACTTGTGCAAACGGATGGCATTGGCAAGGATCATTTTGAATCTATGAAGTGGGCTCATTTTGTGTTTAACTCAAAAGCATATGTACTTTTTAACCAAAGACCTTTTTTTGGGTACTCAATGAAGATATCCCCGATGGAAGAATAAATTGTACTATTAGTCCCATAAATGATTCGCTTCCAGAGGTTTATGATGTAAACAAAGCAGTTTTGTCATTGCAGGTGAATAATGTCCACACCTATAATTGGTCAGGATTGTGTAGCAGCAGCAGCTTTATAGCGAACACAGAAAACATCACAGGATTGAGCTGTTCTGAAACAGCTATGCCATGCTACCCTAGAATTGGCTTTAATGGGATTACTGTGACCACAAACCACTCTCCATGTGTGTGTCACATATTTACACCCCAGAAAGAAACACTAAATATAACAACATCATGTGCCGTCTGTGATATTAATGACCACAGACCAGGAGCCTCTAGTATGATTGATACAACTGTTGCACCAAGCATTTCATCAGCAGAGCCATATCTATGGAATGTTAATCTGACATTGTTCTTGAATGATGTCCAAGTTAATGAGACATCAGAATCGTGTGGCGGCAGCTACAAGAAGGGAGCGGAGAACATAAAGTCCTGCTGCTATAAAGGAGACTTGCCTTGCTATCCCAGAAATGCCTTAAATGGGATCACTGTAGTTGAAAACTTCTCCTCTTGTGTAAACTACACATTCACATCTAAGAGTGAATCAGTGAAGGTCACAAAATCATATTCTCTCTGTGGTTTTACTAACTACAGGTCATGTGGCTTCTGTTGGATTGGAAATCATAACTTACCACCACTGTGTGTCTATATGTTTGGAATTGGAGTCATCAGTGTGGCCTAACATCATCAAGTGCTATGACGATCATCATTTTCGGGAGGACGTGAACTCCCATGGTATATGGTGGATAGGCGGTAGGAACCATTGAAGGCTATGTCTGAAAAGTGTTCCTTGTTGCAGTTTCCTCATATTCCAGGTCGGGCTTGTTGCAGGAGCTACTGAGTTAAGTGTTCTGTGCACACCGTGAGCTGTGTGTTTCATCCGTTTTGATCCTGCTTCGATATCTCGCTTGTTTACGATGAATGATGATATCGTATGACAGGGAACAGTAGGCTGTGTTCACTATCTGCGCGGTTTCGCATTATGTCTTTTGGCGTGTGCTGAGACTGCTACGATGGGGACTACAGTTACCTTTCTTTGTTTGGGAGATGAGTTAGTAATTCGGATGATTCCACTGGCACGGGCGGTTGAGTAATTATGGATTTTAATTCGTTTGCTGTGATACCGGGGCCTTCCATAACCAATAACCAATAACCAATAACTTTCTGTCTTCTTTGATCTTATACTTTTATTTAACCGTAGCACTTTCTATCTCTTCTTTGATCTTATTCTTTTATTTAACCGTAACACTTTCTGTCTCTTTCTTTGATCTTATACTTTTATTTAACTGTAACATTTTCTGTCTCTTCTTTGATCTTATACTTTTATTTAACCGTAACACTTTCTGTCTCTTCTTTGATCTTATACTTTTATTTAACCGTAACACTTTCTGTCTCTTTATTTGATCTTATATTTTTATTTAACCGTAACACTTTCTGTCTCTTTCTTTGATCTTATATTTTTATTTAACCGTAACACTTTCTGTCTCTTTCTTTGACTTATACTTTTATTTAACTGTATCATTTTCTGTCTCTCCTTTGATCTTATACTTTTATTTAACCGTAACACTTTCTGTCTCTTTCTTTGATCTTATACTTTTATTTAACTGTAACACTTTCTGTCTCCTTTGATCATATACTTTTATTTAACCGTAGCACTTTCTCTCTCCTTCTTTGATCTTATACTTTTATTTAACTGTAACACTTTCTGTCTCCTTTGATCATATACTTTTATTTAACCGTAACACTTTCTGTCTCTTTCTTTGATCTTATACTTTTATTTAACCGTAACACTTTCTGTCTCTTTCTTTGATCTAATACTTTTATTTAACCGTAACACTTTCTGTCTCTTTCTTTGATCTTATACATTTTTTTAACCGTAACACTTTCTGTCTCTTCTTTGATCTTATACTTTTATTTAACTGTAACACTTTCTGTCTCCTTTGATCTTATACTTTTATTTAACCGTAGCACTTTCTGTCTCCTTTGGTCTTACACTTTTATTTAACAGTAACACTTTCTGTCTCTTTCTTTGATCTAATACTTTTATTTAACCGTAACACTTTCTGTCTCTTCTTTGATCCTATACTTTTATTTAACCGTAGCACTTTCTGTCTCTTTCTTTGATCTTATACCTTTATTTAACTGTAACACTTTCTGTCTCTTTCTTTGATCTTACACTTTTATTTAACCGTAACACTTTCTGTCTCCTTTGATCTTCTACTTTTATTTAACCGTAACATTTTCTGTCTCTTCTTTGATCTTATACTTTTATTTAACCGTAACACTTTCTGTCTCCTTTGATCTTATACTTTTATTTAACCGTAGCACTTTCTTATTTCCTTCTTTGATCTTATACTTTTATATAACCGTATCACTTTCTCTCTCCTTCTTTGATCTTATACTTTTATTTAACAGTAACACTTTCTGTCTCCTTTGATCTTATACTTTTATTTAACCGTAACACTTTCTCTCTCATTCTTTGATTTTATACTTTTATTTAACCGTAACACTTTCTCTCCCCTTCTTTGATCATATACTTTTATTTAACCGTAACACTTTCTCTCTCCTTCTTTGATCTTATACTTTTATTTAACCGTAACACTTTCTGTCCTTTTTGATCTTATACTTTTATTTAACCGTAACACTTTCTCTCCCTTCTTTGATCATATACTTTTATTTAACCGTAACACTTTCTCTCTCCTTCTTTGATCTTATACTTTTATTTAACCGTAACACTTTCTGTCTCCTTTGATCCTATACTTTTATTTAACCGTAACACTTTCTGTCTCCTTTGATCTTATACTTTTATTTAACCGTAACACTTTCTGTCTCTTCTTTTATCTTATACTTTTATTTAACCGTACCACTTTCTGTCTTCTTTGATCCTATACTTTTATTTAACCGTAACACTTTCTGCCTCCTTTGATCTTATACTTTTATTTAACCGTAGCACTTTCTGTCTCCTTCTTTGACCTTATACTTTTATTTAACCGTAGCACTTTCTGTCTCTTCTTTGATCTTATACTTTTATTTAACCTTAACACAGAAAAAAAAATTACAGAAATACATTAAACTGTTTTCGAGGTAATTAATAAACTCTGAGGGCACGAATTTGTGAATAAACTATAAGATGGTAGCTCGTTAATTATTGTGACAATAGACATGCTGAGCCAAATAGATCCGTTGAAGATGTATCACATCGGCTTGTTTTTCTTTTTTTCTTTTAATTATTTTTAACCCATTACTCGTATTAGGAAATAAAGTACTGTATATGATGTTTCTATAGCAGACGAAAGTTGATGTCACAGAATGGCAGCATTGTTGATGATGTACACTCAAATATTTCACCCAAGAAAGTGATAAAACCGTCACTCTTTTAAATTGTTATTGCCGTCATCTGTCAAGTACAGAAATTGTTATTGCCGTCATCTTTCATGTACATAAATTGTTATTGCCGTCATCTGTCAAGTAGAGAAATGGTTATTACCTCATCTTTCATGTACAGAAATTGTTATTGCCGTCATCTGTCATGTACAGAAATTGTTATTGTCGTCATCTGTCATGCACAGAAATTGTTATTGTCGTCATATGTCAAGTACAGAAATTGTTATTGCCGTCATCTGTCATGTACAGAAATTGTTATTGTCTTCTTCTGTCATGCACAGAAATTATTATTTTCGTCATCTGTCATGTACAGAAATTGTTATTGTCGTCATCTGTCATGTACAGAAATTGTTATTGTCGTCATCTGTCATGTACAGAAATTGTTATTGCCGTCATCCTTCATGTACAGAAATTGTTATCGCCGTCATCTGTCCTTTACTAAAATTGTTATTGCCGTCATCTTTCATGTACAGAAATTGTTATTGTCGTCATCTGTCATGTACAGAAATTGTTATTGTCGTCATCTATCATGTACAGAAATTGTTATTGGCGTCATTTTTCATGTACAGAAATTGTTATTGCCGCCATCTGTCATATACAGAAATTGTTATTGTCGTCATTTTTCATATACAGAAATTGTTATTGTCGTCATTTTTCATGTACAGAAATTTTTATTGTCGTCATCGGTCATGTACAGAAATTGTTATTTCCGTCATCTGTCATGTACTGAAATTGTTATTGTCGTCATCTTTCATGTACAGAAATTGTAATTGCCGCCATCTGTCATGTACAGAAATTTTTATTGTCGTCATCGGTCATGTACAGAAATTGTTATTTCCGTCATCTGTCATGTACTGAAATTGTTATTGTCGTCATCTTTCATGTACAGAAATTGTAATTGCCGCCATCTGTCATGTACAGAAATTGTTATTGTCGTAATTTTTCATGTACAGAAATTGTTATTGCCGTCATCTTTCATGTACAAAAATTGTTATTGTCGTCATCTTTCTTGTACAAAAATTCTTATTGCCGTCATCGTTCCTGTACAGAAATTGTTATTATCGTCATCTTTCATGTACAGAAATTGTTATTATCGTCATCTTTCTTGTACAAAAATTGTTATTGCCGTCATCTTTCATGTACAAAAATTGTTATTGCCGTCATCTTTCATGTACAGAAATTGTTATCGCCGTCATCTTTCATGTACAAAAATTGTTATTGCCGTCATCTTTCATGTACAGAAATTGTTATCGCCGTCATCTTTCATGTACAGAAATTGTTATTGCCGTCATCTTTCATGTACAGAAATTGTTATTGCCGTCATCTTTCATGTACAGAAATTGTTATCGCCGTCATCTTTCATGTACAGAAATTGTTATTACCGTCATCTTTCATGTACAGAAATTGTTATTGCCGTCTTCTTTCATGTACAGATATTGTTATCGCCGTCATCTTTCATGTACAGAAATTGTTATCGCTGTCATCTTTCCTGTACTAAAATTATTATTGCCGTCATCTTTCCTGTACTAAAATTGTTATTGTCGTCATCTTTCCTGTACTAAAATTGTTATTGCCATCATTTTTCCTGTACTAAAATTGTTATTGCCGTCATCTTTCCTGTACTAAAATTGTTATTGTCGTCATCTTTCCTGTACTAAAATTGTTATTGCCGTCATCTTTCCTGTACTAAAATTGTTATTGCCGTCATCTTTCATGTACTAAAATTTTTATTGCCGTCATCTTTCCTGTACTAAAATTGTTATTGCCGTCGGCTTTCATGTACAGAAATTGTTATCGCCGTCATCTTTCCTGTACTAAAATTGTTATTGCCGTCATCTTTCCAGTACTAAAATTGTTATTGCCGTCGGCTTTCATGTACAGAAATTGTTATCGCCGTCATCTTTCCGGTACTAAAATTGTTATTGCCGTCATCTTTCATGTACAGAAATTGTTATTGCCGTCATCTTTCATGTACAGAAATTGTTATTGCCGTCATCTTTCATGTACATAAATTGTTATTGCCGTCATCTTTCATGTACAGAAATTGTTATTGCCGTCATCTTTCATGTACAGATATTGTTATTGCCGTCATCTTTCATGTACAGAAATTGTTATTGCCGTCATCTTTCAAATACAGAAATTGTTATTGCCGTCATCTTTCATGTACATAAATTATTATTGCCGTCATCTTTCATGTACAGAAATTGTTATTGCCGTCATCTTTCATGTACAGAAATTGTTATTGCCGTCATCTTTCATGTACAGAAATTGTTATTGCCGTCATCTTTCATGTACAGAAATTGTTATTGCCGTCATCTTTCATGTACAGAAATTGTTATTGCCGTCATCCTTCATGTACAGAAACTGTTATCGCCGTCATCTGTCCTTTACTAAAATTGTTATTGCCGTCATCTTTCATGTACAGAAATTGTTATTGTCATCATCTTTCATGTACAGAAATTGTTATTGCCGTCATCTTTCATGTACAGAAATTGTTATTGCCGTCATCTTTCAGGTACAGAAATTGTTATTGTCGTCATCTTTCATGTACAGAAATTGTTATTGCCGTCATCTTTCATGTACAGAAATTGTTATTGCCGTCATCTTTCATGTACAGAAATTGATATTCCCGTCATCTTTCATGTACAGAAATTGTTATTGTCGACATCTTTCATGTACAGAAATTGTTATTGCCGTTATCTTTCCTGTACAGAAATTGTTATTGCCGTCATCTTTCATGTACAGAAATTGTTATTGCCGTCATCTGTCAAGTACAGAAATTGATATTCCCGTCATCTTTCATGCACAGATATTGTTATCGCCGTCATCTTTCATGTAGAGAAATAGTTATCGCCGTCATCTTTCCTGTACTAAAATTGTTATTGTCGTCATCTTTCCTGTACTAAAATTGTTATTGTCGTCATCTTTCCTGTACTAAAATTGTTATTGCCATCATTTTTCCTTTACTAAAATTGTTATTGTCGTCATCTTCCCTGTACTAAAATTGTTATTGCCGTCATCTTTCATGTACTAAAATTTTTATTGCCGTCATCTTTCCTGTATTAAAATTGTTATTGCCGTCATCTTTCATGTACATAAATTGTTATCGCCGTCATCTTTCCTGTACTAAAATTGTTATTGCCGTCATCCTTCCTGTACTAAAATTGTTATTGCCGTCATCTTTCCTGTACTAAAATTGTTATTGCCGTCGGCTTTCATGTACAGAAATTGTTATCGCCGTCATCATTCCTGTAGTAAAATTGTTATTGCCGTCATCTTTCATGTACAGAAATTGTTATTGTCGTCATCTTTCCTGTAGTAAAATTGTTATTGCCGTCATCTTTCCTGTACTAAAATTGTTATTGCCGTCATCTTTCATGTACAGAAATTGTTATTGCCGTCATCTGTCAAGTACAGAAATTGTTATTGCCGTCATCGTTCCTGTAGTAAAATTGTTATTGCCGTCATCTGTCAAGTACATAAATTGTTATTGCCGTCATCGTTCCTGTAGTAAAATTGTTATTGCCGTCATCTTTCCTGTACTAAAATTGTTATTGCCGTCATCTGTCAAGTACAGAAATTGCTATTGCCGTCATCTTTCATGTACAGAAATTGATATTGCCGTTATCTTTCTTGTACAGAAATTGCTATTGTCGTCAACTTTCTTGTACAGAAATTGCTATTACCGTCATCTTTCATGTATAGAAATTTCTATTGTCGTCATCTTTCATGTACAGAAATTGCTATTGCCGTCATCATTCTTGTACTAAAATTGTTATTGCCGTCATCCTTCCTGTACTAAAATTGTTATTGCCGTCATCTTTCATGCACTAAAATTGTTATTGCCGTCATCATTCTTGTACTAAAATTGTTATTGCCGTCATCATTCTTGTACTAAAATTGTTATTGCCGTCATCTTTCATGCACTAAAATTGTTATTGCCGTCATCACTCTTGTACTAAAATTGTTATTGCCGTCATCTTTCATGCACTAAAATTGTTATTGCCGTCATCATTCTTGTACTAAAATTGTTATTGCCGTCATCATTCTTGTACTAAAATTGTTATTGCCGTCATCATTCTTGTACTAAAATTGTTATTGCCGTCATCATTCTTGTACTAAAATTGTTATTGTCGTCATCACTCTTGTACTAAAATTGTTATTGCCGTCATCATTCTTGTTCTAAAATTGTTATTGCCGTCATCATTCTTGTACTAAAATTGTTATTGCCGTCATCATTCTTGTACTAAAATTGTTATTGTCGTCATCATTCTTGTACTAAAATTGTTATTGTCGTCATCATTCTTGTACTAAAATTGTTATTGTCGTCATCTTTCATGCACTAAAATTGTTATTGCCGTCATCATTCTTGTACTAAAATTGTTATTGCCGTCATCATTCTTGTACTAAAATTGTTATTGCCGTCATCATTCTTGTACTAAAATTGTTATTGCCATCATCTTTCCTGTACTAAAATTGTTATTGCCGTCATCATTCTTGTACTAAAATTGTTATTGCCGTCATCATTCTTGTACTAAAATTGTTATTGTCGTCATCATTCTTGTACTAAAATTGTTATTGCCGTCATCATTCTTGTACTAAAATTGTTATTGTCGTCATCTTTCCTGTACTAAAATTGTTATTGCCGTCATCACTCTTGTACTAAAATTGTTATTGCCGTCATCACTCTTGTACTAAAATTATTATTGCCGTCATCTTTCATGCACTAAAATTGTTATTGCCGTCATCTTTCATGCACTAAAATTGTTATTGCCGTCATCTTTCATGTACAAAAATTGTTATTGCCGTCATCTTTCATGCACTAAAATTGTTATTGCCGTCATCACTCTTGTACTAAAATTGTTATTGCCGTCATCTTTCATGTACAAAAATTGTTATGGCCGTCATCTTTCATGCACTAAAATTGTTATTGCCGTCATCACTGTTGTACTAAAATTGTTATTGCCGTCATCTTTCATGTACAGAAATTGTTATTGCCGTCATCTTTCATGTACAGAAATTGTTATTGCCGTCATCTTTCATGTACAGAAATTGTTATTGCCGTCATCTTTCATGTACAGAAATTGTTATTGCCGTCATCTTTCATGTACAGAAATTGTTATTGCCGTCATCTGTCAAGTACAGAAATTGATATTCCCGTCATCTTTCATGTACAGAAATTGTTATTGTCGACATCTTTCATGTACAGAAATTGTTTTTGCCGTTATCTTTCCTGTACAGAAATTGTTATTGCCGTCATCTTTCATATACAGAAATTGTTATTGCCGTCATTTGTCAAGTACAGAAATTGATATTTCCGTCATCTTTCATGCACAGATATTGTTATCGCCGTCATCTTTCATGTAGAGAAATAGTTATCGCCGTCATCTTTCCTGTACTAAAATTGTTATTGTCGCCATCTTTCCTGTACTAAAATTGTTATTGCCGTCATCTTTCATGTACTAAAATTGTTATTGCCGTCATCTTTCCTGTAGTAAAATTGTTATTGCCGTCATCTTTCCTGTACTAAAATTGTTATTGCCGTCATCTTTCATGTACAGAAATTGTTATTGCCGTCATCTGTCAAGTACAGAAATTGTTATTGCCGTCATCGTTCCTGTAGTAAAATTGTTATTGCCGTCATCTGTCAAGTACATAAATTGTTATTGCCGTCATCGTTCCTGTAGTAAAATTGTTATTGCCGTCATCTTTCCTGTACTAAAATTGTTATTGCCGTCATCTGTCAAGTACAGAAATTGCTATTGCCGTCATCTTTCATGTACAGAAATTGATATTGCCGTTATCTTTCTTGTACAGAAATTGCTATTGTCGTCAACTTTCTTGTACAGAAATTGCTATTACCGTCATCTTTCATGTATAGAAATTTCTATTGTCGTCATCTTTCATGTACAGAAATTGCTATTGCCGTCATCATTCTTGTACTAAAATTGTTATTGCCGTCATCCTTCCTGTACTAAAATTGTTATTGCCGTCATCTTTCATGCACTAAAATTGTTATTGCCGTCATCATTCTTGTACTAAAATTGTTATTGCCGTCATCATTCTTGTACTAAAATTGTTATTGCCGTCATCTTTCATGCACTAAAATTGTTATTGCCGTCATCACTCTTGTACTAAAATTGTTATTGCCGTCATCTTTCATGCACTAAAATTGTTATTGCCGTCATCATTCTTGTACTAAAATTGTTATTGCCGTCATCATTCTTGTACTAAAATTGTTATTGCCGTCATCATTCTTGTACTAAAATTGTTATTGCCGTCATCATTCTTGTACTAAAATTGTTATTGTCGTCATCACTCTTGTACTAAAATTGTTATTGCCGTCATCATTCTTGTTCTAAAATTGTTATTGCCGTCATCATTCTTGTACTAAAATTGTTATTGCCGTCATCATTCTTGTACTAAAATTGTTATTGTCGTCATCATTCTTGTACTAAAATTGTTATTGTCGTCATCATTCTTGTACTAAAATTGTTATTGTCGTCATCTTTCATGCACTAAAATTGTTATTGCCGTCATCATTCTTGTACTAAAATTGTTATTGCCGTCATCATTCTTGTACTAAAATTGTTATTGCCGTCATCATTCTTGTACTAAAATTGTTATTGCCATCATCTTTCCTGTACTAAAATTGTTATTGCCGTCATCATTCTTGTACTAAAATTGTTATTGCCGTCATCATTCTTGTACTAAAATTGTTATTGTCGTCATCATTCTTGTACTAAAATTGTTATTGCCGTCATCATTCTTGTACTAAAATTGTTATTGTCGTCATCTTTCCTGTACTAAAATTGTTATTGCCGTCATCACTCTTGTACTAAAATTGTTATTGCCGTCATCACTCTTGTACTAAAATTATTATTGCCGTCATCTTTCATGCACTAAAATTGTTATTGCCGTCATCTTTCATGCACTAAAATTGTTATTGCCGTCATCTTTCATGTACAAAAATTGTTATTGCCGTCATCTTTCATGCACTAAAATTGTTATTGCCGTCATCACTCTTGTACTAAAATTGTTATTGCCGTCATCTTTCATGTACAAAAATTGTTATGGCCGTCATCTTTCATGCACTAAAATTGTTATTGCCGTCATCACTGTTGTACTAAAATTGTTATTGCCGTCATCTTTCATGTACAGAAATTGTTATTGCCGTCATCTTTCATGTACAGAAATTGTTATTGCCGTCATCTTTCATGTACAGAAATTGTTATTGCCGTCATCTTTCATGTACAGAAATTGTTATTGCCGTCATCTTTCATGTACAGAAATTGTTATTGCCGTCATCTGTCAAGTACAGAAATTGATATTCCCGTCATCTTTCATGTACAGAAATTGTTATTGTCGACATCTTTCATGTACAGAAATTGTTTTTGCCGTTATCTTTCCTGTACAGAAATTGTTATTGCCGTCATCTTTCATATACAGAAATTGTTATTGCCGTCATTTGTCAAGTACAGAAATTGATATTTCCGTCATCTTTCATGCACAGATATTGTTATCGCCGTCATCTTTCATGTAGAGAAATAGTTATCGCCGTCATCTTTCCTGTACTAAAATTGTTATTGTCGCCATCTTTCCTGTACTAAAATTGTTATTGCCGTCATCTTTCATGTACTAAAATTGTTATTGCCGTCATCTTTCCTGTACTAAAATTGTTATTGCCGTCATCTTTCATGTACATAAATTGTTATCGCCGTCATCTTTCCTGTACTAAAATTGTTATTGCCGTCATCCTTCCTGTACTAAAATTGTTATTGCCGTCATCTTTCCTGTACTAAAATTGTTATTGCCGTCCGCTTTCATGTACAGAAATTGTTATCGCCGTCATCTTTCCTGTACTAAAATTGTTATTGCCGTCATCTTTCCTGTAGTAAAATTGTTATTGCCGTCATCTGTCAAGTACAGAAATTGATATTGCCGTTATCTTTCTTGTACAGAAATTGATATTGCCGTTATCTTTCTTGTACAGAAATTGCTATTGTCGTCAACTTTCTTGTACAGAAATTGCTATTACCGTCATCTTTCATGTAAAGAAATTTCTATTGTCGTCATCTTTCATGTACAGAAATTGCTATTGCCGTCATCATTCTTGTACTAAAATTGTTTTTGCCGTCATCACTCTTGTACTAAAATTGTTATTGCCGTCATCATTCTTGTACTAAAATTGTTATTGCCGTCATCACTCTTGTACTAAAATTGTTATTGCCGTCATCTTTCCTGTACTAAAATTGTTATTGCCGTCATCACTCTTGTACTAAAATTGTTATTGCCGTCATCACTCTTGTACTAAAATTGTTATTGCCGTCATCTTTCATGCACTAAAATTGTTATTGCCGTCATCACTCTTGTACTAAAATTGCTATTGCCGTCATCTTTCATGCACTAAAATTGCTATTGCCGTCATCTTTCATGCACTAAAATTGTTATTGCCGTCATCTTTCATGCACTAAAATTGTTATTGCCGTCATCACTCTTGTACTAAAATTGCTATTGCCGTCATCACTCTTGTACTAAAATTGTTATTGCCGTCATCTTTCATGCACTAAAATTGTTATTGCCGTCATCTTTCATGTACTAAAATTGTTATTGCCGTCATCACTCTTGTACTAAAATTGTTATTGCCGTCATCTTTCATGCACTAAAATTGTTATTGCCGTCATCACTCTTGTACTAAAATTGTTATTGCCGTCATCTTTCATGCACTAAAATTGTTATTGCCGTCATCTTTCATGTACTAAAATTGTTATTGCCGTCATCTTTCATGCACTAAAATTGTTATTGCCGTCATCTTTCATGTACTAAAATTGTTATTGCCGTTATCTTTCATGTACAGATATTGTTATTGCCGTCATCTTTCCTGTACTAAAATTGTTGTTGTCGTCATCTTTCCTGTACTAAAATTGTTATTGCCGTCATCTTTCATGTACAAAAATTTTTTTGCTGTCATGTTTCATGGACTAAAATTGTAATTGTTTTCATCTGTCATGTACTAAAATTGTTATTGTCATGTTTCCTGTACTAAAATTGTTATTGTCGTCATCTTTCCTGTACTCAAATTGTTATTGTCTTCATCTTTCCTGTACTAAAATTGTTATTGTCTTCATCTTTCCTGTACTAAAATTGTTATTGTCGTCATCTTTCATGTACTAAAATTGTTATTGTCGTAATCTTTCATGTACAAAAATTGTTATTGTCGTCATCTTTCATGTACTAAAATTGTTATTGTCGTCATCTTTCATGTACTAAAATTCTTATTTTCGTCATCACTCTTGTACTAAAATTGTTATTGTCGTAATCTTTCATGTACTAAAATTCTTATTTTCGTCATCACTCTTGTACTAAAATTGTTATTGTCGTCATCTTTCATGTACTAAAATTCTTATTTTCGTCATCACTCTTGTACTAAAATTGTTATTGTCGTCATCTTTCATGTACTAAAATTCTTATTTTCGTCATCACTCTTGTACTAAAATTGTTATTGTCGTAATCTTTCATGTACTAAAATTGTTATTGCCGTCATCTTTCCTGTACTAAAATTGTTATTGTCGTCATCTTTCCTGTACTAAAATTGTGATGGTCGTCATCAGTCATGTACTAAAATTGTTATGGTCGTCATCTTTCCTGTACTAAAATTGTTATTGTCGTCATTTTTACAATACTAAAATTGTTATTACCGTTATCTTTCCTGTAGTAACATTGTTATTGTCATCTTTCCTGTACTAATATTGTTATTTGTCATCTTTCCTGAACTAAATTTGTTATTGTCGTCATCTTTCCTTTTCTAAATTGTTATTGCCGTCATCTTTCCTATACTAAAATTGTTATTGTCATCTTTCATGTATTAAAATTGTTATTGTCAACTTTCCTGTACTAAAATTGTTATTGTCGTCATCTTTCCTTTTCTATAATTGTTTTTGTCATCTTTCCTGTACCAAAATTTGTATTGACATCTTTCCTATACTAAAATTGTTATTGTCATCTTTCCTGTACACACAATTTTATTGTCATCTTTCCTATACTAAAATTGTTATTGTCATCTTTCCTGTACACACAATTTTATTGTCATCTTTCCTATACTAAAATTGTTATTGACATCTTTCATGTACTAAAATTGTTATTGACATCTTTCATGTACTAAAATTGTTATTGTCATCTTCCTGTACTAAAATTGTTATTGTCATCTTTCCTGTACTAACACTGTTATTGTCGTCATCTTTTCTGTACTAACACTGTTATTGTCGTCATCTTTCCAGTACTGAAATTGTTATTGTCGTCATCTTTCCTGTACTAAAATTGTTATTGTCGTCATGTTTCCTGTACTAAAATTGTTATTGTCGTCATGTTTCCTGTACTAAAATTGTTATTGTCGTCATGTTTCCTGTACTAAAATTCTTATTGTCGTCATCTTTCCAGTACAAAAATTGTTATTGTCGTCATATTTCCTGTACTAAAATTGTTATTGTCGTCATCTGTCATGTACAAAATTGTTATTGCCGTCATCTTTCCTGTACTAAAATTGTTATTGCCGTCATCTTTCATGTACTAAAATTGTTATTGCCGTCATCTTTCATGTACTAAAATTGTTATTGCCGTCATCTTTCCTGTACTAAAATTGTTATTGCCGTCGGCTTTCATGTACAGAAATTGTTATCGCCGTCATCTTTCCTGTACTAAAATTGTTATTGCCGTCAGCTTTCATGTACAGAAATTGTTATTGCCATCATCTTTCCTGTACTAAAATTGTTATTGCCGTCATCCTTCATGTACAGAAATTGTTATCGCCGTCATCTTTCCTGTATTAAAATTGTTATTGCCGCCATCTTTCATGTACAGAAATTGTTATTGCCATCATCTTTCCTGTACTAAAATTGTTATTGCCGTCATCATTCTTGTACTAAAATTGTTATTGCGTCATCATTCTTGTACTAAAATTGTTATTGCCGCCATCTTTCATGTACAGAAATTGTTATTGCCATCATCTTTCCTGTACTAAAATTGTTATTGCCGTCAACTTTCATGCACTAAAATTTATTGCCGTCATCTTTCATGCACTAAAATTGTTATTGCCGTCATCTTTCATGCACTAAAATTGTTATTGTCGTCATCTTTCCTGTACTAAAATTGTTATTGTCGTCATCTTTCATGCACTAAAACTGTTATTGCCGTCATCTTTCATGCACTAAAATTGTTATTGCCGTCATCTTTCATGCACTAAAATTGTTTTTGCCGTCATCTTTCATGCACTAAAATTGTTATTGCCGTCATCTTTCATGTACAGAAATTGTTATTGTCGTCATCGTTCCTGTACAGAAATAGTTATTGCCGTCATCGTTCCTGTACAGAAATAGTTATTGTCGTCATCGTTCCTGTACAGAAATAGTTATTGCCGTCATCGTTCCTGTACAGAAATAGTTATTGCCGTCATCGTTCCTGTATAGAAATTGTTATTGCCGTCATCTTTCATGTACAGAAATTGCTATTGCCGTCATCTTTCATGTACATAAATTGTTATTGTCGTCCTCTTTCACGTACAGAAATTTCTGTTGCCGTCATCTTTCTGGTACTAAAATTGTTATTGCCGTCATCTTTCATGTACAGAAATTGTTATTGCCGTCATCTTTCCTGTACTAAAATTGTTATTGTCGTCATCTTTCCTGTACTAAAACTGTTATTGTATTCATCATTCTTGTACTAAAATTGTTATTGTCTTCATCATTCTTGTACTGAAATTGTTATTGTCGTCATCGTTCCTGTACAGAAATAGTTATTGCCATCATCGTTCCTGTACAGAAATAGTTATTGCCGTCATCTTTCATGCACTAAAATTGTTATTGCCGTCATCTTTCATGCACTAAAATTGTTATTGCCGTCATCACTCTTGTACTAAAATTGTTATTGCCGTCATCTTTCATGCACTAAAATTGTTATTGCCGTCATCTTTCATGCACTAAAATTGTTATTGCCGTCATTTTTCATGTACAGATATTGTTATTGCCGTCATCTTTCATGCACTAAAATTGTTATTGCCGTCATCTTTCATGCACTAAAATTGTTATTGTCGTCATCTTTCCTGTACTAAAACTGTTATTTTTTGTCATCATCATTCCTGTACTAAAATTGTTATTGCCGTCATCTTTCATGCACTAAAATTGTTATTGCCGTCATCACTCTTGTACTAAAATTGTTATTGCCGTCATCTTTCATGCACTAAAATTGTTATTGCCGTCATCTTTCATGCACTAAAATTGTTATTGCCGTCATCTTTCATGCACTAAAATTGTTATTGCCGTCATCACTCTTGTACTAAAATTGTTATTGCCGTCATCTTTCCTGTACTAAAATTATTATTGTCGTCATCTTTCCTGTAGTAAAATTGTTATTGCCGTCATCTTTCATGTACAAAAATTGTTATTGTCGTCATATTTCCTGTACTAAAATTGTTATTGTCGTCATCTGTCATGTACAAAATTGTTATTGCCGTCATCTTTCCTGTACTAAAATTGTTATTGCCGTCATCTTTCATGTACTAAAATTGTTATTGCCGTCATCTTTCATGTACTAAAATTGTTATTGCCGTCATCTTTCCTGTACTAAAATTGTTATTGCCGTCGGCTTTCATGTACAGAAATTGTTATCGCCGTCATCTTTCCTGTACTAAAATTGTTATTGCCGTCAGCTTTCATGTACAGAAATTGTTATTGCCATCATCTTTCCTGTACTAAAATTGTTATTGCCGTCATCCTTCATGTACAGAAATTGTTATCGCCGTCATCTTTCCTGTATTAAAATTGTTATTGCCGCCATCTTTCATGTACAGAAATTGTTATTGCCATCATCTTTCCTGTACTAAAATTGTTATTGCCGTCATCATTCTTGTACTAAAATTGTTATTGCGTCATCATTCTTGTACTAAAATTGTTATTGCCGCCATCTTTCATGTACAGAAATTGTTATTGCCATCATCTTTCCTGTACTAAAATTGTTATTGCCGTCAACTTTCATGCACTAAAATTGTTATTGCCGTCATCTTTCATGCACTAAAATTGTTATTGCCGTCATCTTTCATGCACTAAAATTGTTATTGTCGTCATCTTTCCTGTACTAAAATTGTTATTGTCGTCATCTTTCATGCACTAAAACTGTTATTGCCGTCATCTTTCATGCACTAAAATTGTTATTGCCGTCATCTTTCATGCACTAAAATTGTTATTGCCGTCATCTTTCATGCACTAAAATTGTTATTGCCGTCATCTTTCATGTACAGAAATTGTTATTGTCGTCATCGTTCCTGTACAGAAATAGTTATTGCCGTCATCGTTCCTGTACAGAAATAGTTATTGTCGTCATCGTTCCTGTACAGAAATAGTTATTGCCGTCATCGTTCCTGTACAGAAATAGTTATTGCCGTCATCGTTCCTGTATAGAAATTGTTATTGCCGTCATCTTTCATGTACAGAAATTGCTATTGCCGTCATCTTTCATGTACATAAATTGTTATTGTCGTCCTCTTTCACGTACAGAAATTTCTGTTGCCGTCATCTTTCTGGTACTAAAATTGTTATTGCCGTCATCTTTCATGTACAGAAATTGTTATTGCCGTCATCTTTCCTGTACTAAAATTGTTATTGTCGTCATCTTTCCTGTACTAAAACTGTTATTGTTTTCATCATTCTTGTACTAAAATTGTTATTGTCTTCATCATTCTTGTACTGAAATTGTTATTGTCGTCATCGTTCCTGTACAGAAATAGTTATTGCCATCATCGTTCCTGTACAGAAATAGTTATTGCCGTCATCTTTCATGCACTAAAATTGTTATTGCCGTCATCTTTCATGCACTAAAATTGTTATTGCCGTCATCACTCTTGTACTAAAATTGTTATTGCCGTCATCTTTCATGCACTAAAATTGTTATTGCCGTTATCTTTCATGCACTAAAATTGTTATTGCCGTCATTTTTCATGTACAGATATTGTTATTGCCGTCATCTTTCATGCACTAAAATTGTTATTGCCGTCATCTTTCATGCACTAAAATTGTTATTGTCGTCATCTTTCCTGTACTATAGCTTGTTTCATAAGTCGTGCCCACCTTTTAAAATCAATATCTTTTAAACCGCTTTTGTAATTTTTTCAAAATGTGCATGTAAAGTTATAATGAGTAGAACCCAACAGGGAATTAATTTCATTAAAAACAAACATTTGGTTATTATTATTGCTTATTTGATTTATATAAATTTATAACGACCCATTGATGTAGTCAAAACTTAGTGTTTACGGTATTTAAGTTAAAAATAGCGATTACAAATCCAAACACGGTCCAATTTACGATTTTTCACGCTTTAAACGTGAGCTGTCTGACACAATTAGACACTTATAGAAAACACGAGGCATTGTGTGTTCCATTTCCGTTCATTCATAGGTGTAGACGTGGAACGCTAACATTTATCATGAGTCTTAAAATGAAATTCTGCAGTTTACAAAACATCGCAATAAAAATGTATGACTATTTTTGCAAAGAGGCTAAACGAGGAAGATTATTTAATTCTTTAGAAAACCCTGAGAATAGGACAAGATACATTTTGGATTTATCTAAACGGTCATTTAATCGCCGGATTCAAGCACGTGACCGTCAATGTTCCAAATATACAAAATCACAAGGAAGAGCAAAATTGTTGGATAATTTCGACAGTGAACTTATTAGAAGTGAAATTCGCAAAATGTTGGGTATGAATGAAACTGTTACAATAAGAAAATTAAAAGTATCGCTGAAAAACAACAACAGTATTGAAATATCAAAGTCTACATTATGGAGGAATGTGAGAGCTGCAGGCTTTACATTCAGAAAGTATTCCAATGGACGAAACATCATCTGTGAGAAGCCACATATAGTAGTCATGAGAAGCAAGTACTTACGTGAAGTTAAAGAGATGCGCAAGCAAGGTTATGATATTGTGCACTTGGATGAAACATGGATCAATGCTCACCACACTAACCAAAGGGAATTGCAGTCATCAGATGGAAAGATTAAGAGATTAATACCTAGCAGCAAAGGACAGCGCTTGATAATTGCTCATGCAGGTAGTCGACAACATGGACTAATACAGAATGCAGAGCTCATGTTTCTTTCAAAATCCATAGGTAATCGGGATTATCACTCTGAGATGAATGGTCACATATTTAGACATTGGATTGAAAATTCTGTTCTCCCATCACTAGATCGACCATCTTGCCTAAAAATGAACAATGCAGCGTACCACAACATTGTTGCACTTGAAGATAAAGTCCCGACGTCATCCAGTACAAAAGATGCTATTAAGATATGGCTCACAAAGGAGCACATACAATTTAATAACATGTACTTAAAACCTGAATTATTATCTCTAGTAAAACAAAAACAGAGGACAAAGATTTTTCAAATAGATAAGATTATCCAAGAGCACGGTCATATAAGTTTGAGGCTGCCACCTTACCATGCTCATTTAAATCCAATAGAACTAATCTGGGCAAAATTAAAAGGACAAGTGGCAGATGAAAATACAACATTCAAAATATGCGATGTAAAGACTCTTTCTAATCTCGCTTTATTAAATATAGACAAAGATTATCTAATAATCAAAGATTAGCTAAATGTGAAGACCACGTCTTAAAACAGGAAGAAAAATATTGGAAAAATGATGGTTTGTGGAATGTTCAACCCCAAACAGTTATTAATCTTTTAGACTCGTCTGATTCAGAGTGAAAGTATATAGCCCCCACAATGTTGGCCCCTATATTTTTCAAATCCTTGAGTGTTCTCACTTTCGAGCCGTAACCGGCCCATAGGGCGTAGACCAAGATACACCTTCTCCTATATGAATTTTTGTTCTAGCAGTTTTCTTTTAAAGATATTTTATCAAATCTCGCCATCTGTCTCTGTTCTGTGCAAGCAGTTCTATCTCATTGAGGGAGCCGATTCCTGCTGCCCTATATTACCTTAAATTATTTCAACAAACGGTCCTTTTCAGGACCACACAACTATGAAAATTGGACATACAGGTATACCTTGATATTATCGTCCGTCCTCGAACTGAGCAGACAATAATTATCCTGGTGTTTTGTTTTATCCAGTTATTTCCCCATTACGGCCACGCCTTTATCTAGTGAAAATTAATCGTAGACCAGCAACTACGGTAATTTCTATTCTTTAGGGCTTCACAATTTACAATTTTGACAAACATCAAAGAAATATCGCCGCTTTAAGAAAACTGCAGCTGCAAGATATTTGTTAAATATAGATTTAAAGGGTCTTTTGCATTCTAATAACATTTGGAAAATTTCAAAAGTATTTAACAAACGGTTAGAGAGTAATAGCGTTTTGAAGTTGGGCAAATGTTTTGAAACGAGCTATAAAACTGTTATTTTTTGTCTTCATCATTCCTGTACTAAAATTGTTATTGCCGTCATCTTTCATGCACTAAAATTGTTATTGCCGTCATCACTCTTGTACTAAAATTGTTATTGCCGTCATCTTTCATGCACTAAAATTGTTATTGCCGTCATCTTTCATGCACTAAAATTGTTATTGCCGTCATCTTTCATGCACTAAAATTGTTATTGCCGTCATCACTCTTGTACTAAAATTGTTATTGCCGTCATCTTTCCTGTACTAAAATTGTTATTGTCGTCATCTTTCCTGTAGTAAAATTGTTATTGCCGTCATCTTTCATGAACAAAAATTTTTTTGCTGTCATTTTTCATGGACTAAAATTGTAATTGTTTTCATCTGTCATGTACTAAAATTGTTATTGTCGTCATGTTTCCTGTACTAAAATTGTTATTGTCGTCATCTTTCCTGTACTAAAATTGTTATTGTCTTCATCTTTCCTGTACTGAAATTGTTATTGTCTTCATCTTTCCTGTACTAAAATTGTTATTGTCGTCATCTTTCATGTACTAAAATTGTTATTGTCGTCATTTTTCATGTACTAAAATTGTTATTGTCGTCATCTTTCATGTACTAAAATTGTTATTGTCGTCATCTTTCATGTACTAAAATTGTTATTTTCGTCATCTTTCCTGTACTAAAATTGTTATTGTCGTCATCTTTCCTGTACTAAAATTGTTATAGTCGTCATCAGTCATGTACTAAAATTGTTATGGTCGTCATCTTTCATGTACTAAAATTGTTATTGTCGTCATCTTTACTATACTAAAATTGTTATTACCGTTATCTTTCCTGTAGTAACATTGTTATTGTCATCTTTCCTGTACTAATATTGTTATTTGTCATCTTTCCTGAACTAAATTTGTTATTGTCGTCATCTTTCCTTTTCTAAAATTGTTATTGCCGTCATCTTTCCTATACTAAAATTGTTATTGTCATCTTTCATGTATTAAAATTGTTATTGTCAACTTTCCTGTACTAAAATTGTTATTGTCGTCATCTTTCCTTTTCTATAATTGTTTTTGTCATCTTTTCTGTACCAAAATTTGTATTGACATCTTTCCTGTACCAATATTTGTATTGACATCTTTCCTGTACACACAATTTTATTGTCATCTTTCCTATACTAAAATTGTTATTGTCATCTTTCCTGTACACACAATTTTATTGTCATCTTTCCTATACTAAAATTGTTATTGACATCTTTCATGTACTAAAATTGTTATTGACATCTTTCATGTACTAAAATTGCTATTGACATCTTTCATGTACTAAAATTGTTATTGTCATCTTTCCTGTACTAACACTGTTATTGTCGTCATCTTTTCTGTACTAACACTGTTATTGTCGTCATCTTTCCAGTACTGAAATTGTTATTGTCGTCATCTTTCCTGTACTAAAATTGTTATTGTCGTCATGTTTCCTGTACTAAAATTGTTATTGTCGTCATGTTTCCTGTACTAAAATTGTTATTGTCGTCATGTTTCCTGTACTAAAATTGTTATTGTCGTCATCTTTCCAGTACAAAAATTGTTATTGTCGTCATCTTTCCAGTACTAAAATTGTTATTGTCGTCATCTTTCCTGTACTAAAATTGTTATTGTCGTCATCTGTCATGTACAAAATTGTTATTGCCGTCATCTTTCCTGTACTAAAATTGTTATTGTCGTCATCTTTCCTGTACTAAAATTGTTATTGTCGTCATCTTTCATGTACAAAATTGTTATTGCCGTCATCTTTTCTGTACTAAGATTGTTATTGTCGTCATCTTTCCTGTACTAAAATTGTTATTGCCGTCATCTTTCATGTACTAAAATTGTTATTGCCGTCATCTTTCCTGTACTAAAATTGTTATTGCCGACATCATTCCTGTTCTAAAAGTGTTATTACCGTCATCTTTCCTGTTCTAAAAGTGTTATTGCCGTCATCTTTACTATACTAAAATTGTTATTGTCGTCATTTTTCATGTACTAAAATTGTTATTGTCGTCATCTTTCATGTACTAAAATTGTTATTGTCGTCATCTTTCATGTACTAAAATTGTTATTTTCGTCATCTTTCCTGTACTAAAATTGTTATTGTCGTCATCTTTCCTGTACTAAAATTGTTATAGTCGTCATCAGTCATGTACTAAAATTGTTATGGTCGTCATCTTTCATGTACTAAAATTGTTATTGTCGTCATCTTTACTATACTAAAATTGTTATTACCGTTATCTTTCCTGTAGTAACATTGTTATTGTCATCTTTCCTGTACTAATATTGTTATTTGTCATCTTTCCTGAACTAAATTTGTTATTGTCGTCATCTTTCCTTTTCTAAAATTGTTATTGCCGTCATCTTTCCTATACTAAAATTGTTATTGTCATCTTTCATGTATTAAAATTGTTATTGTCAACTTTCCTGTACTAAAATTGTTATTGTCGTCATCTTTCCTTTTCTATAATTGTTTTTGTCATCTTTTCTGTACCAAAATTTGTATTGACATCTTTCCTGTACCAATATTTGTATTGACATCTTTCCTGTACACACAATTTTATTGTCATCTTTCCTATACTAAAATTGTTATTGTCATCTTTCCTGTACACACAATTTTATTGTCATCTTTCCTATACTAAAATTGTTATTGACATCTTTCATGTACTAAAATTGTTATTGACATCTTTCATGTACTAAAATTGCTATTGACATCTTTCATGTACTAAAATTGTTTTTGTCATCTTTCCTGTACTAACACTGTTATTGTCGTCATCTTTTCTGTACTAACACTGTTATTGTCGTCATCTTTCCAGTACTGAAATTGTTATTGTCGTCATCTTTCCTGTACTAAAATTGTTATTGTCGTCATGTTTCCTGTACTAAAATTGTTATTGTCGTCATGTTTCCTGTACTAAAATTGTTATTGTCGTCATGTTTCCTGTACTAAAATTGTTATTGTCGTCATCTTTCCAGTACAAAAATTGTTATTGTCGTCATCTTTCCAGTACTAAAATTGTTATTGTCGTCATCTTTCCTGTACTAAAATTGTTATTGTCGTCATCTGTCATGTACAAAATTGTTATTGCCGTCATCTTTCCTGTACTAAAATTGTTATTGTCGTCATCTTTCCTGTACTAAAATTGTTATTGTCGTCATCTTTCATGTACAAAATTGTTATTGCCGTCATCTTTTCTGTACTAAGATTGTTATTGTCGTCATCTTTCCTGTACTAAAATTGTTATTGCCGTCATCTTTCATGTACTAAAATTGTTATTGCCGTCATCTTTCCTGTACTAAAATTGTTATTGCCGACATCTTTCCTGTTCTAAAAGTGTTATTACCGTCATCTTTCCTGTTCTAAAAGTGTTATTGCCGTCATCTTTACTATACTAAAATTGTTATTGCCGTCATCTTTACTATACTAAAATTGTTATTGTCGTCATCTTTACTATACTAAAATTGTTATTGTCGTCATATTTCCTGTACTAAAATTTTTACTGTCATCTTTCCTGTACTAAAATTGTTATTGCCGTCATCTTTCCTGTACTAAAATTGTTATTGTCGTCATTTTCCTTTTCTAAAATTGTTATTGTCATCTTTCCTGTAACAAAATTGTTATTGACATCTTTCCTGTACTAAAATTGTTATTGACATCTTTCATGTACTAAAATTGTTATTGTCATCTTTCTGTACTAAAATTGTTATTGTCATCTTTCCTGTACTAAAATTGTTATTGATATCTTTCATGCTCCTAAATTGTTATTGTCATCTTTCCTGTACTAAAATTGTTATTGTCGTCATCTGTCATGTACAAAAATTGTTATTGCCGTCATCTTTCCTGTACTAAAATTGTTATTGCCGTCATCTTTCCTGTACTAAAATTGTTATTGCCGTCATCTTTCCTGTACTAAAATTGTTATTGCCGTCATCTTTCCTGTACTAAAATTGTTATTGCCGTCATCTTTCCTGTTCTAAAAGTGTTATTGCCGTCATCTTTCCTGTACTAAAATTGTTATTGTCGTCATCTTTCCTGTACAAAAATTGTTATTGCCGTCATCTTTCCTGTTCTAAAAGTGTTATTGTCGTCATCTTTACTACACTAAAATTGTTATTGCCGTCATCTTTCTTGTACTAAAATTGTTATTGCCGTCATCACTCTTGTACTAAAATTGTTATTGCCGTCATCATTCTTGTACTAAAATTGTTATTGCCGTCATCATTCTTGTACTAAAATTGTTATTGCCGTCATCTTTCATGCACTAAAATTGCTATTGCCGTCATCACTCTTGTACTAAAATTGTTATTGCCGTCATCTTTCATGCACTAAAATTGTTATTGCCGTCATCATTCTTGTACTAAAATTGTTATTGCCGTCATCTTTCTTGTACTAAAATTGTTATTGCCGTCATAACTCTTGTACTAAAATTGTTATTGTCGTCATCTTTCATGCACTAAAATTGTTATTGCCGTCATCTTTCATGCACTAAAATTGTTATTGCTGTCATCACTCTTGTACTAAAATTGTTATTGTCGTCATCTTTCATGCACTAAAATTGTTATTGCCGTCATCTTTCATGCACTAAAATTGTTATTGCCGTCATCTTTCATGCACTAAAATTGTTATTGCCGTCATCTTTCATGCACTAAAATTGTTATTGCCGTCATCATTCTTGTACTAAAATTGTTATTGCCGTCATCTTTCATGCACTAAAATTGTTATTGTCGTCATCTTTCATGTACTAAAATTGTTATTGTCGTCATCTTTCATGCACTAAAATTGTTATTGCCGTCATCACTCTTGTACTAAAATTGTTATTGCCGTCATCATTCTTGTACTAAAATTGTTATTGCCGTCATCTTTCATGTACTAAAATTGTTATTGCCGTCATTTTTCATGTACAGATATTGTTATTGCCGTCATCTTTCCTGTACTAAAATTGTTATTGTCGTCATCTTTCCTGTACTAAAATTGTTATTGCCGTCATCTTTCATGTACAAAAATTTTTTTGCTGTCATTTTTCATGGACTAAAATTGTAATTGTTTTCATCTGTCATGTACTAAAATTGTTATTGTCGTCATGTTTCCTGTACTAAAATTGTTATTGTCGTCATCTTTCCTGTACTAAAATTGTTATTGTCTTCATCTTTCCTGTACTAAAATTGTTATTGTCTTCATCTTTCCTGTACTAAAATTGTTATTGTCGTCATCTTTCATGTACTAAAATTGTTATTGTCGTAATCTTTCATGTACAAAAATTGTTATTGTCGACATCTTTCATGTACTAAAATTGTTATTGTCGTCATCTTTCATGTACTAAAATTCTTATTTTCGTCATCTTTCCTGTACTAAAATTGTTATTGTCGTCATCTTTCCTGTACTAAAATTGTTATAGTCGTCATCAGTCATGTACTAAAATTGTTATGGTCGTCATCTTTCCTGTACTAAAATTGTTATTGTCGTCATTTTTACTATACTAAAATTGTTATTACCGTTATCTTTCCTGTGGTAACATTGTTATTGTCATCTTTCCTGTACTAATATTGTTATTTGTCATCTTTCCTGAACTAAATTTGTTATTGTCGTCATCTTTCCTTTTCTAAAATTGTTATTGCCGTCATCGTTCCTATACTAAAATTGTTATTGTCATCTTTCATGTATTAAAATTGTTATTGTCAACTTTCCTGTACAAAAATTATTATTGTCGTCATCTTTCCTTTTCTATAATTGTTTTTGTCATCTTTCCTGTACCAAAATTTGTATTGACATCTTTCCTGTACCAATATTAATATTGACATCTTTCCTGTACACACAATTTTATTGTCATCTTTCCTATACTAAAATTGTTGTTGTCATCTTTCCTGTACACACAATTTTATTGTCATCTTTCCTATACTAAAATTGTTATTGACATCTTTCATGTACTAAAATTGTTATTGACATCTTTCATGTACTAAAATTGTTATTGTCGTCATCTGTCATGTACAAAATTGTTATTGCCGTCATCTTTCCTGTACTAAAATTGTTATTGTCGTCACCTTTCATGCACTAAAATTGTTATTGCCGTCATCACTCTTGTACTAAAATTGTTATTGCCGTCATCATTCTTGTACTAAAATTGTTATTGCCGTCATCTTTCATGCACTAAAATTGTTATTGCCGTCATCACTCTTGTACTAAAATTGTTATTGCCGTCATCTTCCATGTACTAAAATTGTTATTGCCGTCATTTTTCATGTACAGATATTGTTATTGCCGTCATCTTTCCTGTACTAAAATTGTTATTGTCGTCATCTTTCCTGTACTAAAATTGTTATTGCCGTCATCTTTCATGTACAACAATTTTTTGCTGTCATTTTTCATGGACTAAAATTGTAATTGTTTTCATCTGTCATGTACTAAAATTGTTATTGTCGTCATGTTTCCTGTACTAAAATTGTTATTGTCGTCATCTTTCCTGTACTAAAATTGTTATTGTCTTCATCTTTCCTGTACTAAAATTGTTATTGTCTTCATCTTTCCTGTACTAAAATTGTTATTGTCGTCATCTTTCATGTACTAAAATTGTTATTGTCGTAATCTTTCATGTACAAAAATTGTTATTGTCGACTTCTTTCATGTACTAAAATTGTTATTGTCGTCATCTTTCATGTACTAAAATTCTCATTTTCGTCATCTTTCCTGTACTAAAATTGTTATTGTCGTCATCTTTCCTGTACTAAAATTGTTATAGTCGTCATCAGTCATGTACTAAAATTGTTATGGTCGTCATCTTTCCTGTACTAAAATTGTTATTGTCGTCATTTTTACTATACTAAAATTGTTATTACCGTTATCTTTCCTGTAGTAACATTGTTATTGTCATCTTTCCTGTACTAATATTGTTATTTGTCATCTTTCCTGAACTAAATTTGTTATTGTCGTCATCTTTCCTTTTCTAAAATTGTTATTGCCGTCATCGTTCCTATACTAAAATTGTTATTGTCATCTTTCATGTATTAAAATTGTTATTGTCAACTTTCCTGTACAAAAATTATTATTGTCGTCATCTTTCCTTTTCTATAATTGTTTTTGTCATCTTTCCTGTACCAAAATTTGTATTGACATCTTTCCTGTACCAATATTAATAGTGACATCTTTCCTGTACACACAATTTTATTGTCAACTTTCCTATACTAAAATTGTTGTTGTCATCTTTCCTGTACACACAATTTTATTGTCATCTTTCCTATACTAAAATTGTTATTGACATCTTTCTTTTACTAAAATTGTTATTGACATCTTTCATGTACTAAAATTGTTATTGTCATCTTCCTGTACTAAAATTGTTATTGTCATCTTTCCTGTACTAACACTGTTATTGTCGTCATCTTTTCTGTACTAACACTGTTATTGTCGTCATCTTTCCAGTACTGAAATTGTTATTGTCGTCATGGTTCCTGTACTAAAATTGTTATTGTCGTCATGTTTCCTGTACTAAAATTGTTATTGTCGTCATCTTTCCAGTACAAAAATTGTTATTGTCGTCATCTTTCCTGTACTAAAATTGTTATTGTCGTCATGGTTCCTGTACTAAAATTGTTATTGTCGTCATGTTTCCTGTACTAAAATTGTTATTGTCGTCATCTTTCCAGTACAAAAATTGTTATTGTCGTCATCTTTCCTGTACTAAAATTGTTATTGTCGTCATCTGTCATGTACAAAATTGTTAATGCCGTCCTCTTTCCTGTACTAAAATTGTTATTGTCGTCACCTTTCCTGTACTAAAAATTGTTATTGCCGTCATCTTTCATGTACTAAAATTGTTATTGCCGTCATCTTTCCTGTACTAAAATTGTTATTGCCGTCATCTTTCATGTACAGAAATTGTTATTGCCGTCATCTTTCCTGTACTAAAATTGTTATTGCCGTCGGCTTTCATGTACAGAAATTGTTATCGCCGTCATCTTTCCTGTACTAAAATTGTTATTGCCGTCATCTTTCATGTACAGAAATTGTTATTGCCATCATCTTTCCTGTACTAAAATTGTTATTGCCGTCATCCTTCATGTACAGAAATTGTTATCGCCGTCATCTTTCCTGTATTAAAATTGTTATTGCCGTCATCTTTCATGTACAGAAATTGTTATTGCCGCCATCTTTCATGTACAGAAATTGCTATTGCCGTCATCTTTCCTGTACTAAAATTATTATTGCCGTCATCGTTCATGTACATAAATTGTTATTGTCGTCCTCTTTCACGTACAGAAATTTCTGTTGCCGTCATCTTTCTGGTACTAAAATTGTTATTGCCGTCATCTTTCATGCACTAAAATTGTTATTGCCGTCATTTTTCATGTACAGATATTGTTATTGCCGTCATCATTCTTGTACAAAAATTATTATTGCCGTCATCATTCTTGTACTAAAATTGTTATTGCCGTCATCTTTCATGCACTAAAATTGTTATTGCCGTCATCACTCTTGTACTAAAATTGTTATTGTCGTCATCTTTCATGCACTAAAATTGTTATTGCCGTCATTTTTCATGTACAGATATTGTTATTGCCATCATCTTTCCTGTACTAAAATTGTTATTGTCGTCATCTTTCCTGTACTAAAATTGTTATTGCCGTTATCTTTCATGTACAAAAATTTTTTTGCTGTCATTTTTCATGGACTAAAATTGTAATTGTTTTCATCTGTCATGTACTAAAATTGTTATTGTCGTCATGTTTCCTGTACTAAAATTGTTATTGTCGTCATCTTTCCTGTACTAAAATTGTTATTGTCTTCATCTTTCCTGTACTGAAATTGTTATTGTCTTCATCTTTCCTGTACTAAAATTGTTATTGTCGTCATCTTTCATGTACTAAAATTGTTATTGTCGTCATCTTTCATGTACTAAAATTGTTATTGTCGTCATCTTTCATGTACTAAAATTGTTATTGTCGTCATCTTTCATGTACTAAAATTGTTCTTTTCGTCATCTTTCCTGTACTAAAATTGTTATTGTCGTCATTTTTCCTGTACTAAAATTGTTATGGTCGTCATCAGTCATGTACTAAAATTGTTATGGTCGTCATCTTTCCTGTACTAAAATTGTTATTGTCGTCATCTTTACTATACTAAAATTGTTATTACCGTTATCTTTCCTGTAGTAACATTGTTATTGTCATCTTTCCTGTACTAATATTGTTATTTGTCATCTTTCCTGAACTAAATTTGTTATTGTCGTCATCTTTCCTTTTCTAAAATTGTTATTGCCGTCATCTTTCCTATACTAAAATTGTTATTGTCATCTTTCATGTATTAAAATTGTTATTGTCAACTTTCCTGTACTAAAATTGTTATTGTCGTCATCTTTCCTTTTCTATAATTGTTTTTGTCATCTTTTCTGTACCAAAATTTGTATTGACATCTTTCCTGTACCAATATTTGTATTGACATCTTTCCTGTACACACAATTTTATTGTCATCTTTCCTATACTAAAATTGTTATTGTCATCTTTCCTGTACACACAATTTTATTGTCATCTTTCCTATACTAAAATTGTTATTGACATCTTTCATGTACTAAAATTGTTATTGACATCTTTCATGTACTAAAATTGCTATTGACATCTTTCATGTACTAAAATTGTTATTGTCATCTTCCTGTACTAAAATTGTTATTGTCATCTTTCCTGTACTAACACTGTTATTGTCGTCATCTTTTCTGTACTAACACTGTTATTGTCGTCATCTTTCCAGTACTGAAATTGTTATTGTCGTCATCTTTCCTGTACTAAAATTGTTATTGTCGTCATGTTTCCTGTACTAAAATTGTTATTGTCGTCATGTTTCCTGTACTAAAATTGTTATTGTCGTCATGTTTCCTGTACTAAAATTGTTATTGTCGTCATCTTTCCAGTACAAAAATTGTTATTGTCGTCATCTTTCCTGTACTAAAATTGTTATTGTCGTCATCTGTCATGTACAAAATTGTTATTGCCGTCATCTTTCCTGTACTAAAATTGTTATTGCCGTCATCTTTACTGTACTAAAATTGTTATTGCCGTCATCTTTACTGTACTAAAATTGTTATTGCCGTCATCTTTCCTGTACTAAAATTGTTATTGCCGTCATCTTTCATGTACTAAAATTGTTATCGCCGTCATCTTTCCTGTACTAAAATTGTTATTGCCGTCATCTTTCATGTACTAAAATTGTTATTGCCGTCATCTTTACTGTACTAAAATTGTTATTGCCGTCATCTTTACTGTACTAAAATTGTTATTGCCGTCATCTTTACTATACTAAAATTGTTATTGCCATCATCTTTACTGTACTAAAATTGTTATTGCCGTCATCTTTACTGTACTAAAATTGTTATTGCCGTCATCTTTACTGTACTAAAATTGTTATTGCCGTCATCTTTCCTGTACTAAAATTGTTATTGCCGTCATCTTTACTGTACTAAATATGTTATTGCCGTCATCTTTACTGTACTAAAATTATTATTGCCGTCATCTTTACTGTACTAAAATTGTTATTGCCGTCATCTTTACTGTACTAAAATTGTTATTGCCGTCATCTTTACTGTACTAAAATTGTTATTGCCGTCATCTTTACTGTACTAAAATTGTTATTGTCGTCATCTTTCATGTACTAAAATTGTTATTACCGTCATCTTTACTGTACTAAAATTGTTATTGCCGTCATCTTTACTGTACTAAAATTGTTATTACCGTCATCTTTACTGTACTAAAATTGTTATTACCGTCATCTTTACTGTACTAAAATTGTTATTACCGTCATCTTTACTGTACTAAAATTGTTATTGCCGACATCTTTCCTGTTCTAAATGTGTTATTGCCGTCATCTTTACTATACTAAAATTGTTATTGCCGTCATCTTTACTGTACTAAAATTGTTATTGCCGACATCTTTCCTGTACTAAAATTGTTATTGTTGACATCTTTCCTGTTCTAAAAGTGTTATTGCCGTCATCTTTACTTTACTATACTAAAATTGTTATTGTCGTCATCTTTACTATACTAAAATTGTTATTGTCGTCATCTTTCCTGTACTAAAATTTTTACTGTCATCTTTCCTGTACAAAAATTGTTATTGCCGTCATCTTTCTATTCTATTCTATTGACCTTTCGAGCCGTAACCGGCCCATAGGGCGTAGACCAAGATACACCTTCTCCTATATGAATTTTTGTTCTAGCAGTTTTCTTTTAAAGATATTTTATCAAATCTCGCCATCTGTCTCTGTTCTGTGCAAGCAGTTCTATCTCATTGAGGGAGCCGATTCCTGCTGCTCTTGCCTCTCTCATCAATGTTCTTCTCAGTGTCTCCCTGGGTCTTCCTCTTTTTCTTTTTCCTGTTGTTTCCCATATGAGGGCTTGCTTTGCTATTCGATTATTATCTCTTCTCATCACATGTCCAACGTATGACCATCGTCTTTTCTTTATTACTGAAGATATTAGTGGTTGATTGGCGATTTCTCTAATTTCCTCGTTTGTTTTGAATTCGTTCCATTCTATACCAAGTATTTTCCTTAGACATTTATTTTCGAATGCGTTCAACTTTACTATACTAAAATTGTTATTGCCTTCATCTTTACTATACTAAAATTGTTATTGTCGTCATCTTTACTATACTAAAATTTGTTATTACCGTCATCTTTCCTGCACTAAAATTTTTACTGTCATCTTTCCTGTACTAAAATTGTTATTGTCGTCATTTTTCCTTTTCTAAAATTGTTATTGTCACCTTTCCTGTAACAAAATTGTTATTGACATCTTTCCTGTACTAAAATTGTTACTGACATCTTTCATGTACTAAAATTGTTATTGTCATCTTTCTGTACTAAAATTGTTATTGTCATCTTTCCTGTACTAAAATTGTTATTGATATCTTTCATGCTCCTAAATTGTTATTGTCATCTTTCCTGTACTAAAATTGTTATTGTCGTCATCTGTCATGTACAAAAATTGTTATTGCCGTCATCTTTCCTGTACTAAAATTGTTATTGCCGTCATCTTTCCTGTACTAAAATTGTTATTGTCGTCATGTTTCCTGTACTAAAAGTGTTATTGCCGTCATCTTTCCTGTACTAAAATTGTTATTGTCGTCATCTTTCCTGTACAAAAATTGTTATTGCCGTCATCTTTCCTGTTCTAAAAGTGTTATTGTCGTCATCTTTACTATACTAAAATTGTTATTGCCGTCATCTTTCCTGTACAAAAATTGTTATTGTCGTCATCTTTACTATACTAAAATTGTTATTGTCGTCATCTTTACTATACTAAA
Source organism: Megaustenia siamemsis (assembly GCA_032433765.1). NCBI lineage: Eukaryota > Metazoa > Mollusca > Gastropoda > Stylommatophora > Ariophantidae > Megaustenia > Megaustenia siamemsis. Next base: position 57,120,178 of record JAVIAB010000160.1, on the reverse strand, counting down.
ATTGTTATTGTCGTCATTTTTCCTTTCTAAAATTGTTATTGACATCTTTCCTGTACTAAAATTGTTATTGACATCTTTCCTGTACTAAAATTGTTATTGTCATCTTCCTGTACTAAAATTGTTTTTGTCATCTTTCCTGTGCTAAAATTGTTATTGTCGTCATCTTTCCTGCACTAAAATTGTTATGTTCATCTTTCCTGAACCAAAATTGTTATTGACATCTTTCCTGTACTAAAATTGTTATCGCCGTCATCTTTCCTGTACTAAAATTGTTATTGCCGTAATCTTTCATGTACTAAAATTGTTATTGCCGTCATCTTTACTGTACTAAAATTGTTATTGCCGTCATCTTTACTGTACTAAAATTGTTATTGTCGTCATCTTTACTGTACTAAAATTGTTATTGCCGTCATCTTTACTGTACTAAAATTGTTATTGCCGTCATCTTTCCTGTACTAAAATTGTTATTGCCGTCATCTTTCCTGTACTAAAATTGTTATTGCCGTCATCTTTACTGTACTAAAATTGTTATTGCCGTCATCTTTCCTGTACTAAAATTGTTATTGCCGTCATCTTTACTGTACTAAAATTGTTATTGCCGTCATCTTTACTGCACTAAAATTGTTATTGCCGTCATCTTTCCTGTACTAAAATTGTTATTACCGTCATCTTTACTGTACTAAAATTGTTATTACCGTCATCTTTACTGTACTAAAATTGTTATTGCCGTCATCTTTACTGTACTAAAATTGTTATTACCGTCATCTTTACTGTACTAAAATTATTATTGCCGTCATCTTTACTGTACTAAAATTGTTATTACCGTCATCTTTACTGTACTAAAATTGTTATTACCGTCATCTTTACTGTACTAAAATTGTTATTACCGTCATCTTTCATGTACTAAAATTGTTATTACCGTCATCTTTCATGTACTAAAATTGTTATTACCGTCATCTTTACTGTACTAAAATTGTTATTGCCGTCATCTTTACTGTACTAAAATTGTTATTGTCGTCATCTTTACTGTACTAAAATTGTTATTGCCGTCATCTTTACTGTACTAAAATTGTTATTGCCGTCATCTTTACTGTACTAAAATTATTATTGCCGTCATCTTTACTGTACAAAAATTGTTATTGCCGTCATCTTTACTGTACTAAAATTGTTATTGCCGACATCTTTCCTGTACTAAAATTGTTATTGTTGACATCTTTCCTGTTCTAAAAGTGTTATTGCCGTCATCTTTACTTTACTATACTAAAATTGTTATTGTCGTCATCTTTACTATACTAAAATTGTTATTGTCGTCATCTTTCCTGTACTAAAATTTTTACTGTCATCTTTCCTGTACAAAAATTGTTATTGCCGTCATCTTTCTATTCTATTCTATTGACCTTTCGAGCCGTAACCGGCCCATAGGGCGTAGACCAAGATACACCTTCTCCTATATGAATTTTTGTTCTAGCAGTTTTCTTTTAAAGATATTTTATCAAATCTCGCCATCTGTCTCTGTTCTGTGCAAGCAGTTCTATCTCATTGAGGGAGCCGATTCCTGCTGCTCTTGCCTCTCTCATCAATGTTCTTCTCAGTGTCTCCCTGGGTCTTCCTCTTTTTCTTTTTCCTGTTGTTTCCCATATGAGGGCTTGCTTTGCTATTCGATTATTATCTCTTCTCATCACATGTCCAACGTATGACCATCGTCTTTTCTTTATTACTGAAGATATTAGTGGTTGATTGGCGATTTCTCTAATTTCCTCGTTTGTTTTGAATTCGTTCCATTCTATACCAAGTATTTTCCTTAGACATTTATTTTCGAATGCGTTCAACTTTACTATACTAAAATTGTTATTGCCTTCATCTTTACTATACTAAAATTGTTATTGTCGTCATCTTTACTATACTAAAATTTGTTATTACCGTCATCTTTCCTGCACTAAAATTTTTACTGTCATCTTTCCTGTACTAAAATTGTTATTGTCGTCATTTTCCTTTTCTAAAATTGTTATTGTCATCTTTTCTAAAATTGTTATTGACATCTTTCCTGTACTAAAATTGTTACTGACATCTTTCATGTACTAAAATTGTTATTGTCATCTTTCCTGTACTAAAATTGTTATTGATATCTTTCATGCTCCTAAATTGTTATTGTCATCTTTCCTGTACTAAAATTGTTATTGTCGTCATCTGTCATGTACAAAAATTGTTATTGCCGTCATCTTTCCTGTACTAAAATTGTTATTGCCGTCATCTTTCCTGTACTAAAATTGTTATTGCCGTCATCTTTCCTGTTCTAAAATTGTTATTGCCGTCATCTTTACTGTACTAAAATTGTTATTGCCGTCATCTTTCCTGTACAAAAATTGTTATTGTCGTCATCTTTACTGTACTAAAATTGTTATTGTCGTCATCTTTACTATACTAAAATTGTTATTGTCGTCATTTTTCCTTTCTAAAATTGTTATTGACATCTTTCCTGTACTAAAATTGTTATTGACATCTTTCATGTACTAAAATTGTTATTGTCATCTTCCTGTACTAAAATTGTTTTTGTCATCTTTCCTGTACTAAAATTGTTATTGTCGTCATCTTTCCAGCACTAAAATTGTTATGTTCATCTTTCCTGAACCAAAATTGTTATTGACATCTTTCCTGTACTAAAATTGTTATCGCCGTCATCTTTCCTGTACTAAAATTGTTATTGCCGTCATCTTTCATGTACTAAAATTGTTATTGCCGTCATCTTTACTGTACTAAAATTGTTATTGCCGTCATCTTTACTGTACTAAAATTGTTATTGCCGTCATCTTTACTGTACTAAAATTGTTATTGCCGTCATCTTTACTGTACTAAAATTGTTATTGCCGTCATCTTTACTGTACTAAAATTGTTATTGCCGTCATCTTTCCTGTACTAAAATTGTTATTGCCGTCATCTTTCCTGTACTAAAATTGTTATTGCCGTCATCTTTACTGTACTAAAATTGTTATTGCCGTCATCTTTCCTGTACTAAAATTGTTATTGCCGTCATCTTTACTGTACTAAAATTGTTATTGCCGTCATCTTTACTGTACTAAAATTGTTATTGCCGTCATCTTTCCTGTACTAAAATTGTTATTACCGTCATCTTTACTGTACTAAAATTGTTATTACCGTCATCTTTACTGTACTAAAATTGTTATTGCCGTCATCTTTACTGTACTAAAATTGTTATTACCGTCATCTTTACTGTACTAAAATTATTATTGCCGTCATCTTTACTGTACTAAAATTGTTATTACTGTCATCTTTACTGTACTAAAATTGCTATTACCGTCATCTTTACTGTACTAAAATTGTTATTACCGTCATCTTTCATGTACTAAAATTGTTATTACCGTCATCTTCCATGTACTAAAATTGTTATTACCGTCATCTTTACTGTACTAAAATTGTTATTGCCGTCATCTTTACTGTACTAAAATTGTTATTACCGTCATCTTTACTGTACTAAAATTGTTATTGCCGTCATCTTTACTGTACTAAAATTGTTATTGCCGTCATCTTTACTGTACTAAAATTATTATTGCCGTCATCTTTACTGTACTAAAATTGTTATTGCCGTCATCTTTACTGTACTAAAATTGTTATTGCCGTCATCTTTACTGTACTAAAATTGTTATTGCCGTCATCTTTACTGTACTAAAATTGTTATTGCCGTCATCTTTACTGTACTAAAATTGTTATTACCGTCATCTTTACTGTACTAAAATTGTTATTACCGTCATCTTTACTGTACTATAATTGTTATTGCCGTCATCTTTACTGTACTAAATATGTTATTGCCGTCATCTTTACTGTACTAAAATTATTATTGCCGTCATCTTTACTGTACTAAAATTGTTATTGCCGTCATCTTTACTGTACTAAAATTGTTATTGCCGTCATCTTTACTGTACTAAAATTGTTATTGTCGTCATCTTTCCTGTACTAAAATTTTTACTGTCATCTTTCCTGTACAAAAATTGTTATTGCCGTCATCTTTCTATTCTATTCTATTGACCTTTCGAGCCGTAACCGGCCCATAGGGCGTAGACCAAGATACACCTTCTCCTATATGAATTTTTGTTCTAGCAGTTTTCTTTTAAAGATATTTTATCAAATCTCGCCATCTGTCTCTGTTCTGTGCAAGCAGTTCTATTTCATTGAGGGAGCCGATTCCTGCTGCTCTTGCCTCTCTCATCAATGTTCTTCTCAGTGTCTCCCTGGGTCTTCCTCTTTTTCTTTTTCCTGTTGTTTCCCATATGAGGGCTTGCTTTGCTATTCGATTATTATCTCTTCTCATCACATGTCCAACGTATGACCATCGTCTTTTCTTTATTACTGAAGATATTAGTGGTTGATTGGCGATTTCTCTAATTTCCTCGTTTGTTTTGAATTCGTTCCATTCTATACCAAGTATTTTCCTTAGACATTTATTTTCGAATGCGTTCAACTTTACTATACTAAATTGTTATTGCCGTCATCTTTACTATACTAAAATTTGTTATTACCGTCATCTTTCCTGTACTAAAATTTTTACTGTCATCTTTCCTGTACTAAAATTGTTATTGTCGTCATTTTTCCTTTTCTAAAATTGTTATTGTCATCTTTCCTGTAACAAAATTGTTATTGACATCTTTCCTGTACTAAAATTGTTATTGACATCTTTCATGTACTAAAATTGTTATTGTCATCTTTCTGTACTAAAATTGTTATTGTCATCTTTCCTGTACTAAAATTGTTATTGATATCTTTCATGCTCCTAAATTGTTATTGTCATCTTTCCTGTACTAAAATTGTTATTGTCGTCATCTGTCATGTACAAAAATTGTTATTGCCGTCATCTTTCCTGTACTAAAATTGTTATTGCCGTCATCTTTCCTGTACTAAAATTGTTATTGCCGACATCTTTCCTGTTCTAAAAGTGTTATTGCCGTCATCTTTCCTGTACTAAAATTGTTATTGTCGTCATCTTTCCTGTATAAAAATTGTTATTGTCGTCATCTTTACTATACTAAAATTGTTATTGTCGTCATCTTTACTATACTAAAATTGTTATTGTCGTCATTTTTCCTTTTCTAAAATTGTTATTGTCATCTTTCCTGTAACAAAATTGTTATTGACATCTTTCCTGTACTAAAATTGTTATTGACATCTTTCATGTACTAAAATTGTTATTGTCATCTTCCTGTACTAAAATTGTTATTGTCATCTTTCCTGTACTAAAATTGTTATTGTCGTCATCTTTCCTGCACTAAAATTGTTATGTTCATCTTTCCTGTACCAAAATTGTTATTGACATCTTTCCTGTACTAAAATTTTTATTGTCATCTTTCCTGTACTAAAATTGTTATTGTCATCTTTCCTGTACTAAAATTGTTATTGTGGTTATATTTCATATACTAAAATTGTTATTGTCGTCTTTCCTGTACTAAAATTGTTATTGTCATCTTTCCTGTACTAAAATTCTTATTGACATCTTTCCTGTACTAAATTGTTATTGTCATCTTTCATATACTAAAATTGTTATTGAAATCTTTCCTGTACTAAAATTGTTATTGTCGTCATCTTTCATATACTAAAATTGTTATTGACATCTTCCCTGTACTAAATTGTTATTGTCATCTTTCATGTACTAAAATTGTTATAGTCGTCATTTTTCATATACTAAAATTGTTATTGACATGTTTCCTGTACTACAATTTTTATTGTCATCTTTCCTGTACTAAAATTTTTATTGTCATCTTTCCTGTACTAAAATTGCTATTGCCGTCATCTTTACTGTACTAAAATTGTTATTGCCGTTATCTTTCCTGTACTAAAATTGTTATTGTTGTCATCTTTACTGTACTATAATTGTTATTGCCATTATCTTTCCTGTACTAAAATTATTATTGCCGTCATCTTTTCTGTACTAAAATTGTTATTGTCGTCATCTTTCCTGTACTAAAATTGTTATTGTTGTCATCTTTTCTGTACTAACATTGTTATTGTTGTCATCTTTCCTGTACTAAAATTATTATTGCCGTTATCTTTCCTGTACTAAAATTATTATTGTCGTCATCTTTCCTGTACTAAAATTGTTATTGTTGTCATCTTTCCTGTACTAAAATTGTTATTGTTGTCCTCATTCCTGTACTAAAATTGTTATTGTTGTCATCTTTCCTGTACTAAAATTGTTATTGTTGTCATCTTTCCTGTACTAAAATTGTTATTGTCGTCATGTTTCCTGTACTAAAATTATTATTGTTGTCATCTTTCCTGTTCTAAAATTGTTATTGTCGTCATCTTTCCTGTACTAAAATTATTATTGTCGTCATTCCTGTACTAAAATTGTTATTGTTGTCATCTTTCCTGTACTAAAATTGTTATTGTCGTCATCTTTCCTGTACTAAAATTGTTATTGTCGTCATTCCTGTACTAAAATTGTTATTGTCGTCATCTTTCCTGTACTAAAATTGTTATTGTCGTCATTCCTGTACTAAAACTGTTATTGTCGTCATCTTTCCTGTACTAAAACTGTTAAAGCCGTTATCTTTCATGTACTAAAACTGTTATTGTCGTCATCTTTCCTTTACCTTAATTGTTATTGTCGTCATCTTTCCTGTACTTTAACTATTATTGCTTAAATCTTTCCTGTACTAAAACTGTTATTGCTGTCATTTTTCCTGAACTAAAACTATTATTGCTTTCATCTTTCCTGGACTAAAATTGTTATTGTCATTATCTTTCCTGTACTAACATTATTATTGATGTCATATTTCATGTACTGAAACTGTTATTGTCGTCATCTTTTCTGTACAGACATTGTTATTGTCGTCATTTATCTTGTACTAACATTTTTATTGATGTCATATTTCATGTACTGAAACTGTTATTTCCGTCATCTTTTCTGTACAGACATTGTTATTGTCGTCATTTATCTTGTACTAACATTTTTATTGATGTCATATTTCATGTACTGAAACTGTTATTTCCGTCATCTTTCATATACTAAAATGTCACACATTTTTTAGTATAGTTGTGAACTGGAACCACTTTCATATAAGAGCAATTATAAGGTTAACCTGATGGAGGTAAACTTAGACTACATTCATTCATAAATTCAGCAAGCGTTAGAACTAAATTAGGAACAAAACGCCGCTCTAGCTAAACAAAGAGTTGTCGGATGCACTTCGTTGTGAAATGTAAAACTTAAAACAAAATAACAAGAGACGGTGGAAGGAAACAAAAAAAAACGGATGTTTAAATTAGTGATAAGCTTCATAAATAGCCTTACCTTAAAGATTCTCAGAGGACTGTCCTGGATCAAACAAACTGGTCCATAAGCCTGGTCATCAACAACATAGGAGTCGAAAGTATCCGTTTTACTCATCTTTGAATTATGTCTCATTTTTGTGAACGCTAGAATTTTGTTGATCAGCATTGAGTTCTTCTTTGGTGGTTGTTTTACTGTTGTCACATCCAGCATTGGCATAGACTCCATGGAGATCTTGTGGGCAGAGAGTGAACTAACGTTCACCTTTTTGGCTGGTGTAAATGCAACGTCTCTTGCAAAATCTTTGCTGTCCTCGTCTCCGTGAATGAGATTGGACGCGTTGCTAGGGGTAACTGATATTATAGATATTTCGTTTGAGCCGACAAGAGTATTTACTCGGACTATTGATCTGTTGTGGTCTTCTTTTGGACTGACGTTTTGCATTCCGGAGCTGATTCGAGTTTCAGGCAAAGACAGGCTGGAGTGGCTGTTGTGCTTCATAATTGGCGAGCTTCCAGACTCGACCATAATGACAGCATCCTGCTTCTTGAGTTGTCGCTTATCGCAGAAATTCGGATTCGACATTTTCACTCTTTCAAAAGCCACCAATATAATTAATATGTGCAGTCAATGAAGCGATTAGGCATTCTAATATACGGCAAGAATTATATTTAGGAACAATAAATTGTCGTCACAGTAATATATATATTACCACTGTATTATCAACAGACTAATATATGATGTCACTGTGATATCTAATCACTGGAAAATAAAAGTTACAGTAATAAGAAAGCGCTTTCATGTTTAATTATTGAAATGCCTATTTAATGCAAGGTGTTACCAATAATACAGTAGTTACATATCTATGTAGCAAGTAACATATAGCTATTGAAATATGTAGGTAACAACACCATGGCAATCGCAAATAGATTTTCGAATATGTTGTTAGTAAAATGTAATGCATTTAAATATCTAGCCAGTAACATTAACATTTAGTAACATATATATATATATATATAGTGAGCCGCGATAGTGAACTGGACTACAAAGGACTAGAGGTCGGGTTCAATCATGATCAACGGCATCTGGGTTCACTCAGCCTTAAATGGGTAACGGATTTTTTTCAGGGAAAGTAAAGCGGCACGGGCGTAATACCGACCATATTACCCCAAAAATCATGTGCCGAAGGTCTGTAAAAATTAGGATCACTAACACCATATTCCCTATACGCCACTTGGCGTGACGGAGAACTTTACGTGAAATTTCTGACATTCTGTACAGTCAAAATTATGACATTCTACAGTCTGTTTTCTAACATTCTGCACAGTCAGTTATATGCAATTTTTTTTTAAATTAAAAATTATGACATTCACGATAATATTTTTTCTGACTTTCTAAACAATCACACAGAGTTTTTTTCGAGTGCTCGCTTTCTGTGCTATTAATTATATTGCTGATTTGGTAATGGCTCATAGTAAATCCCTAGACCAGCTGTACGCTAAACTAACGGTCTTATTCGCTCTGCGACGGGGATAATATGACGACTAATTGTGTGTTTATATGTTCGGAATTGGAGTCAACAACGATGACCTAACATCATCAAGCGCTATACATTTTTAAAGAAATATGACGATCATCATTTTCGGAGGGACGTGGGCTTCGGGGTATATGGTGGATAGGCGGCGGGAACCAGTGAAGGCTATGCATGAAAAGTGTAACTTTTTGCAGTTTCCTTATATTCCAAGTCCATGTGGGACTTGTTGGTCTCGAGGCAAAACGCCGGCCTCGAGACAGACAGGTTGTAGGTTCAAATCTCGGCTACACCGGTTGGGATTTTTATTTACGATTTCTCTCTGCGGACACCACCCCTGGTCTCAGCAGCGAGACCCGGCTTGAAACGTCAATTACTCATCGACGGAAAAATACATGAGTACCTCCGAAGTCGGTATTATCTGCCTGTGCGGCGAGGCACCCCTGTGCACACGGCTCCCAGGGAAAAATAGATTAACACGCAAAATTCAGTTCCTAGTCTCTAGGGACTTCGTCAGAGGTAAAAGCTGGCGAACGCAACAACAACAACAACATATTGCTGATTTAAAAAAAAAATCTACTTCCTGGTTTTCTGCATATTTAATTACTACTAAGTGAACTAAGTGTTCTATCTTCACCTCAGAAATACAATAAGAAATATCTGCTGATATAAACAAGTACTGGGCGTGGGCTAGCATGGCAATCATAGAAGAAACCGTTGACTAGACTGTAAAAACAGTAAATAAGAAGGGAACTTCTCGCATTAAACCACAATGAGCTGAAAACTAGTAATAAAGCAACACATAACTGGTGTCGTGAGTCGCAAGACGGGATAAGATTTACTGAAGAGGGGACCTGTGCATTTTCTGATGGTCCGGTCTGCATTCAGGATGATCTTGTGACTCATTGACTAGAAGCAAGCATCACGTTTATACAATTCCAATACAGCGCACATTCTAACTCTCAAAAATACAAGTAATTAATATCTTCACCCGGGGACTGGTTGATCTCGAGGCAAGACACCGGTCTTGAGACAGGGAGGTTGTGGGTTCGCATCCCGGCTGCACCAGTTTGAATTTTTATTTGTCATTTCTCTCTGCGGCAACCACCCCTGGTCTCAGCAGCGAGGCCCGGCTAAGGAAAATATGAGAACCTTCGAAGACGGAACTATCTAGTTCAACTAGCAGTTCTAGTTGTTACTAATAAATGTACCTCAATGTCCATCAAGGTCAAACCTACTACAACCGTACTACTGCATCTATCGACCTTACAGTGTGAATAAGAACTAGGTAGGCCATTTTAACAATCACCTCTCCGTTTTCATGGCAATAAAAGAACTACAGCTCGAACAACGTTCTAACATTTTATTGAAACATTATACATATAATATTATATGTATATATCATATAGGGAGAAGATAGGGAGAATGATCTATGAAGTGTCGAATAAGAATCACTGCGCTGTGCCTTTAAATACGAAAAAAAAATCTAAACAAAACTGCAAGAGAATTTAATTAACATCAAAACCATGTTTTTTTTAAAAAATAACTTATAATGCAAATAACCAAGATAAAATGATGTAATTATAATCCTGTTAATTTAGGGCAATAATTGAAGGAACCATATTTCTTTTATTTTACCTTTCAGCTCCCTGTAGAGCATAGGTCTTCAACAAACACTTTCCAAGACGTTCTGTTTCTTGTAATTCTTTTAAGATCGTTCCATGTCTTCCCCATCATCTTCATTTCTGCTTCTATCTGTCTTCTCAAAGAATTTCTTGGTCTTCCTCTTTGTGTTTTTGCCTGGGGATTCCAAAGCAGGGCCTGTTGTTGAATATTTTCAGTTGGCTTCCGCAGTATGTGTCCAATCCAGCACCATCGTCTTCGCTGTATCTCTCTATCCACTGGTATTTGACTGGTACATTTCCATAATTCTATGTTAGTGATTTTGTCCTGCCATTTCCTTCCTTTTATTCTGCGTAAGCATCCATTAATGAAGATCTGTATCTTCATGATTGTCATTTTAGTAAAGATATATTTTACATAGAGCAAATTGCGGTAATATTTATGTCGCAAATGATCAGGTTAAAGGTCAAAGTTACAGGTTCGGTTTCATGTCTGACCTCCTCAACTTTCAAATTCACCGTCGCCGCCGACTACCAATGTCAGACATGGACAATTCTTAAAAGAATCAAGTGTAAAATAATGTACAAAATAAAATATATAAGAAAATCTGTAAGCAAAACTAGAAGAGATAAAATTAAACGTGAGGATTCGAGAAAAATGGTGCGTGTGACACTGGCTACTGCCATTATTGACTATAGTGAACAAGAAAGAATTAAATGGTTTTGACATCTGACCAGAATGAAATAAAGCAAATCTGCAACTCGAAGGCATTAGAAAACATATTGTCACAAAACAAAGTGGAAACCAAAAAGAGAGGGATAGATGGAATCAAAGAGACATTATACAAGTAAATTTGACATGACAACTCATGCTACACAACTTAGCAAGTCTAGAAGATTTCACTTTCTCTCTGCGACGCTACACGACACAAGCAAAATAAAGAAAGAAAGAAAGAAAGAGAGAAATAAAAGAAAGAAAGAAAGAAAGAAAAAAAAGAAAGAAAGAATGTCATCCAAAAACCAATGTTGGTTTTAAATTGTTTTTGCCCAAACAAAGTGAAATAAACTAAATGTAACATACACTAGCACTAAAGTTAAAAAAAAAACATACAGTAAAACCGCATTAAACAAAAAATGGCTTAAAACCACAGACTAAGAAAGAACATTGTTTCAAGTGCATCTATAATAACCAAACTGAGAACATTTTAACTCAACATTTAAAGGTTCATATATCTGAAGAGGCAAGCAACCACATCGTGAACAAGTAAATAAGGTTAAGAATCAGATATTCCAACAAAGAAAACAATATAAAATTGTCAGGGTTAACTGCTTATAAGTGACAAATATGAAATAGTTTATTTTACGGTCATTAGTAACCTTTAAGAACGTTTTTTTTTTATTTTAGCGGTCTATAAATATCTATAGAGTGGACATTTTTATTTTTATTTTAGCGGTCTATAAGTAACATCTACACAGTTAAAAGTTGTCCAATTATCCAAGATGACAATCTATAAATAACATGTACACAGTTAAGAGTTGTCCAATTATTTAAGATGACTGTCTATAAATGACATCTATTCAATTAACAGTTGTTCAGTTATTTAAGATGACTGTCTATAAATGACATCTCTTCAATTAACAGTTGTTCAGTTATTTAAGATGACTGTCTATAAATGACATCTACTCAATTAACAGTTGTTCAGTTATTCAAGATGACCCTTTATAAATGACATCTACTCAATTAACAGTTGTTCAGTTATTCAAGATGACTGTCTATAAATGACATCTACTCAATTAAAAGTTGTTCAGTTATTTAAGATGACTGTCTATAAATGACATCTACTCTATTAACAGTTGTTCAGTTATTTAAGATGACTGTCTATAAATGACATCTACTCAATTAACAGTTGTTCAATTATTCAAGATGACTGTCTATAAATTCCATCAACGCAGCCAATAGTAATCTAATTGTTCACAAATAGGTACAAACAATTAACATACTATCAGCTCACTTTACACATATTTATGTGGGCACGATTATAAGAACTAGCATATTCTAATAATCTATGTACACTCGAAAAAAACAGATGTCCTTTTATTTAGTAAGTAAAGAAAATGTTCCCTCAACGCCTTGCTAGCTGTATAGGGTATATGGCGTTAGTGACCATAATTTTCTACGACCACGGCACATTTTTAGGAGAAGTGGTCGGTATCACGCCAGGCCTTCTTTATTTCTCAGAAAAACCTCTATCTTATAAGAAAAACTTTATATCTCTATCTATCTATCTATTGTCCTTTCGAGCCCAAGACGGCACATAGGGCAGAACCACAATCTCAAAAACAGAAACCTTGCGTGCCAAAGTGGCACATATTGCAGAGATCACTGCTCTAAATTATATGACGCTGTTTCCATAACAATACTTTTTTACAATGACAGCTTGTCAAGCCATCGATCAACGTCCTTAGTCGCCTCTTAAGACAGGCCTGGAAGTTCACAGTGTCACTATTCTTTACTTCCCTCATAATGAGGCCACGGGAACACACATGAATTATTTAACCTTTTATCTAGCTTACTAAAAATGTTATTAGATCTAACATACTACAAACAAATGTTCTTAGATCTAAAATACTACAAACAAATGTTCTTAGATCTAACATACTACAAACAAATGTTCTTAGATCTAACATACTACAGACAAATGTTCTCAGATCTAACATACTACAAACAAATGTTCTTAGATCTAACATACTACAAACAAATGTTCTTAGATCTAACATACTACAGACAAATGTTCTCAGATCTAACATACTACAGACAAATGTTCTTAGATCTAACATACTACAAACAAATGTTCTTAGATCTAACATACTACAAACAAATGTTCTCAGATCTAACATACTACAAACAAATGTTCTTAGATCTAACATACTACAAACAAATGTTCTCAGATCTAACATACTACAAACAAATGTTCTCAGATCTAACATACTACAAACAAATGTTCTTAGATCTAACATACTACAAACAAATGTTCTTAGATCTAACATACTGCAAACAAATGTTCTCAGATCTAACATACTACCGACAAATGTTCTTAGATCTAACATACTACAAACAAATGTTCTCAGATCTAACATACTACAAACAAATGTTCTTAGATCTAACATACTACAAACAAATGTTCTTAGATCTAACATACTACAGACAAATGTTCTCAGAACTAACATACTACAGACAAATGTTCTTAGATCTAACATACTACAAACAAATGTTCTTAGATCTAACATACTACAAACAAATGTTCTCAGATCTAACATACTACAAACAAATGTTCTTAGATCTAACATACTACAAACAAATGTTCTCAGATCTAACATACTACAAACAAATGTTCTCAGATCTAACATACTACAAACAAATGTTCTTAGATCTAACATACTACAAACAAATGTTCTTAGATCTAACATACTGCAAACAAATGTTCTCAGATCTAACATACTACCGACAAATGTTCTTAGATCTAACATACTACAAACAAATGTTCTCAGATCTAACATACTACAAACAAATGTTCTTAGATCTAACATACTACAAACAAATGTTCTCAGATCTAACATACTACAAACAAATGTTCTCAGATCTAACAGACTACAAACAAATGTTCTTAGATCTAACATACTACAGACAAATATTCTCAGATCTAACATACTACAGACAAATGTTCTTAGATCTAACATACTACAGACAAATGTTCTCAGATCTAACATACTACAAACAAATGTTCTCAGATCTAACATACTACAGACAAATGTTCTCAGATCTAACTTACTACAAACAAATGTTCTCAGATCTAACATACTACAAACAAATGTTCTTAGATCTAACATACTACAGACAAATGTTCTCGGATCTAACATACTACAGACAAATGTTCTTAGATCTAACATACTACAAACAAATGTTCTTAGATCTAACATACTACAAACAAATGTTCTTAGATCTATCATACTACAGACAAATGTTCTCAGATCTAACATACTACAGACAAATGTTCTCAGATCTAACATACTACAAACAAATGTTCTTAGATCTAACATACTACAAACAAATGTTCTTAGATCTAACATACAACAAACAAATGTTCTCAGATGTAACATGCTACAAACAAATGTTCTTAGATCTAACATACTACAAACAAATGTTCTTAGATCTAACATACAACAAACAAATGTTCTTAGATCTAACATACAACAAACAAATGTTCTTAGATCTAACATACTACAGACAAATGTTCTCAGATCTAACATACTACAAACAAATGTTCTTAGATCTAACATACTACAAACAAATGTTCTTAGATCTAACATACTACAAACAAATGTTCTTAGATCTAACATACTACAAACACTTGTTCTCAGATCTAACATACTACAAGCAAATGTTCTCAGATCTAACATACTACAAACAAATGTTCTTAGATCTAACATACTACAAACAAATGTTCTTAGATCTAACATACTACAAACAAATGTTCTGAGATCTAACATACTACCGACAAATGTTCTTAGATCTAACATACTACAAACAAATGTTCTCAGATCTAACATACTACAAACAAATGTTCTTAGATCTAGCATACTACAGACAAATGTTCTCAGATCTAACATACTACAAACAAATGTTCTCAGATCTAACATACTACAAACAAATGTTCTTAGATCTAACATACTACAGACAAATGTTCTCAGATCTAGCATACTACAGACAAATGTTCTCAGATCTAACATACTACAAACAAATGTTCTCAGATCTAACATACTACAGACAAATGTTCTTAGATCTAACATACTACAAACAAATGTTCTTAGATCTAACATACTACAAACAAAAGTTCTTAGATCTGACATTGTACAAACCCATGTTTTTAAAGCTAAAATACAATAAAAACTCTGTGCAAACTTTAAAAACATAAAAGAACAAGCATCTCTGCTACTTAAGTCAATAATATATACAAAAATACTAATATACCACTAATGTTATACATATATAATAATAATACCACACTCATACTTAATTTATTAATAGGAAACATTTCGACAACCAAACTATGAACCTTCTATGTAGACAAATTAATCAATTCAAATTTACCAAACTAGACAGAGACCCGCAAGATAAGTATGCTTATCTAAGCAATGGCTCAAAGAACGGAGATGCTAACATTCAATCTATGTAAACCGCTCTTGTCTTTTTGTTAGGGCTACCAGCACTACGATCGAACAATGTTCTTTAATGCTCTCATCTATTTCCCGACAACACAGGACGATCTGTGGAACAACGTCTTCGGCGAATAAAAAAGCCAGAACGATGGTGAATTATTGTGATCGATGGTGAATTATTGTGAACGATGGTGAATTGTTGTGAACAATGGTGAATTATTGTGAACGATGGTAGGATGTATATTTGACTTGTGGAAGGTTGCCTAGGCGGCGACATGCAGGCTACTTTTTCTATATTCAACTTCCAATGGTTCGTTTACGGCTTCAGTATAAATAACAATTAATACAGATACACTAAACGCAGAATAAAAGGAAGGAAATGGCAGGACAAAATCACTTGCATAGAAATATGGAAATGTACCAGTCAAATACCAGTGGATAAAGAGATACAGTAAAGACAATGGCGCTGGATAGGACACACACTGCGGAAGACAACTGAGAGTATTACACAACAGGCCCTTTTTTGAATCTCCAAGAGAAAAGCCAAAGAGGAAATCCAAGAAGTTCTTGGAGAAGACAGAAAGAAGCAGAGATGAAGATGATGGGGAAGACATGGAATGATCTTAAAATAATGGAAAGAAACAAAACGACTTGGAAAGTGTTAGTTGAAGACCTATGCTCCACAGGGAGCTGAAAGGTAGAAGAAGCAAAAGAATGGTTCTTTACGGCTTCAGTTTAAATAACAATTAATGTAGACACACTAAAAGCAAACAATATATCGATTATTTATATATTTAAACAAACACACAGATACACACACAGAAAGAGAGAGAGAAAGAGAGAGAGAGAGAGAAACACACTTTCTAAAAATGCAATGATATAAAAACGCAGAACAACAAACATGTTAATAATTGACGTGCTCCCATAAACAGTCACCGTTGTCGTCAGTTATTTAGACACACAATTAACGTGATAACTTTCGCAACGTAATCATGAGCCCACTGACTTTCTAATTACCAAACAACGACACGACAATCTAATTCAGTATTTTCATTTTCCTAGTGCTAATCTGGGGCCTCGGTGGCTGAGTGGTTAGTGTGCTCGGTGACTGAGTGGTTAGTGTGCTCGGTGGCTGAGTGGTTAGTGTGCTCGGTGGCTGAGTGGTTAGTGTGCTCGGTGGCTGAGTGGTTAGTGTGCTCGGTGGCTGAGTGGTTAGTGTGCTCGGTGGCTGAGTGGTTAGTGTGCTCGGTGGCTGAGTGGTTAGTGTGCTCGGTGGCTGAGTGGTTAGTGTGCTCGGTGGCTGAGTGGTTAGTGTGCTCGGTGGCTGAGTGGTTAGTGTGCTCGGTGGCTGAGCGGTTAGTGTGCTCGGTGGCTGAGCGGTTAGTGTGCTCGGTGGCTGAGTGGTTAGTGTGCTCGGTGGCTGAGTGGTTAGTGTGCTCGGTGGCTGAGTGGTTAGTGTGCTCGGTGGCTGAGTGGTTAGTGTGCTCGGTGGCTGAGTGGTTAGTGTGCTCGGTGGCTGAGTGGTTAGTGTGCTTGGTGGCTGAGTGGTTAGTGTGCTTGGTGGCTGAGTGGTTAGTGTGCTCGGTGGCTGAGTGGTTAGTGTGCTCGGTGGCTGAGTGGTTAGTGTGCTCGGTGGCTGAGTGGTTAGTGTGCTCGGTGGCTGAGTGGTTAGTGTGCTCGGTGGCTGAGTGGTTAGTGTGCTCGCTTCGGTGGCTGAGTGGTTAGTGTGCTTGGTGGCTGAGTGGTTAGTGTGCTCGGTGGCTGAGTGGTTAATGTGCTCGCTTCGGTGGCTGAGTGGTTAGTGTGCTCGCTTCGGTGGCTGAGTGGTTAGTGTCCTTGTTTCCTGACCAGAAGGGTCCGGGTTCGACCTCCAACAGTGACGGATTTTTTTCGGACTGAAAAAGCTCCGAAGTTCACCTAGCCTCTAAAACTGGGTGCCAGAGATTTTTCTGAGAAGTAAAGGCGGTGTGGCGTGATACCGACCAAACCACCCAAAAATGTGCCATTGTCATAGAAAAATATGGTCACTAACAACATATTCCCCATACGCCTAGCAAGGCGTGGAGGGAACCCTTACTTTAGCTTGTTTAACACTAATCTAAAGTCTGGTTATAAAGTGTTGCTAATGGCATATACATCTATGACAACATATAGTAATTGTTATATGTAGCAGACATATATGATGTGACACTGAAGGTAACATATAGCAACTTAACAATATATGTTGTTAATATGGCATTTAATCAACGTCAAGAACCATTGTAATACGAAGCCATTATAAAAATTAGTCATTGCGATATGAATACAATACCACATTTAGACGCTGAAATATAGTTTGTGTGTAGTCTGTTGAAGAGCTTGTTCTATCACACAACAAATTGTCAGCAAATTCCACTGAAGACAGATTCGAATAATATAATCAAACACGTCTAAATCTTGCCCAATGAAAGCTTCTCTGATGTAGAGAACTGAGTGATCTCATTTGAGAACTTGACGTGGCGTGATATCAGAGAACACAAACACAGATTGATTGTTCTATGATAGGATTGATGAAAGATTGAAATGACAGTTTTTAAATCCTGAGATCTCAAAGCAATGACAAAGCAGAAATATTCCGATTACAATAAAAAAATTGGAGAACAAAATAAATATAATCTGTTCAGAGGGTATATGTTTGGCAAACGAGGTAGAAACGGATAATTTTGGATCTAGTTACATGAATGTAGGTAAAAAAAAAAAATTAATATTTGTGCAAATAAACATTTATTGAAGCATTCCATTTTTTCTTTATCAAAGCCACGGACAAAGGGAGAAACTAGTCGTGCCCGAGGTTCGTCATGTCTGCCATCAACAAATATTTTAATGATTGATTGGAGAAAGTAATTGCGGTCGTAAGGAACATGTTCCTCATTATTTTAGTTTCTTCAAGGAATTGTAATAACAAAACATCTAAATATATATTAGCAGACCCCGATGAGGACATACAGCATCCAGATAACAACATATTGGTTGTAAATTCTGGACAGTCTAGTAAACAACAATGGAGTCAATTGGTTCATTTGAATCAAGATAGTACAGATAAAAACCCTATAATAATTTGCATAATGTACAGAGCAGTGAAGACATATTAAAAGATGTAAACATTTAAAGAAGTGGTTTACAAACATCTTACAGGGGAAATTGGAACACTAGGGCCACGCCCACAGTGGGCTGGGAAGAACAATAATGGAAGGCATGACTCCAGGAAGATGAGACAGGGGCAAACTAAGAAGAAGATAGTTTCAAGACACGAAAGTATCCTTGAACAGAAAAAGTGTGAGATCTGGTTAGTGACAGAGATTCTTTCAGACGGGGTGTAATGAGCGCAGCGTTCTACAAAGTAAACGGCAAACCAATGATCATACCCTGATGAAGACTTGATAGACCGAAACGTCGTTATTTAATTGTAAAGATTATCTACAGAGCTAAAACAAATACAAAATGATACGTGATTTTTTCCCAAGTGTTTCTCCATTATCGGGACTTGCTTCACTTCATTTCAAGGGAAGCAAATCGTTGTTATGTTCTCAAATGTTATACAAATGTGGCACATTGTACGGCGAATGAACATATAGACAACTCTAGTAGAACACAGGCTTAATTTGACGATGTTTTCCTATAATTAAATAATGACTTTGAGACCTGGTGTCCATTGTCATCTCTGTCAATAACTTAATTCCATTTGTTTGTTGCGTCATGGTTTAGTCGTCATTATATATTACTTTAGCTGCGTCAGCACCAATGTGTGTTACATTGTGTTATATCGTCACTATTTCTACATTATTGTGCCCTGTGACATTACAGTTATGTGCAATGTTGCCTTGTCATCGTAGCTATGTTTTACTTTGCGCCGAGTCATCATCACTTGTTAGTGTTAGATTCTGTTTTGTCGTCACTATTCTACGATGCTTTTTCTCTGTTTATTCACATATATATGTTACTTTGCTTATCGTCAGGTGTATGTGTTACTCTTCTTTATCGCCATATATTTATATTACTCTGCTTTATCGTCTCATTTATGTGCCACTTTGATTGATCGCTACATTTATATGTTACTTTGTTTTATCGCCATATTTATGTGTTACTTTGATTGATTGCTACATTTATATGTTACTTTGCTTTATCGTTATATTTATGTGTTACTTTGATTGATCCTTACATTTATATGTTACTTTTTCGTTGTGTGGTCACACGTGTGTGCTCTATTGTGCTTTGAGATGATTGTTCCGTGTTACAATATGATGTATTGCCACTCTTGTGTTCTGTTCTCATCGGTTATTCTATTCCAACCATTTCTCACTATACTTCTCTTCGATATCGCACCTTCTCTCTATAACTACATATCGCAAAACTCTGCTATCAATCCGACATTCGAGTATTAAGAGCCCTTTATGAAATGAAGAAACAAATATCGCCAATCGGCACACAAGCTTGAGAGGAAGAACTAACGTCAGCAAAAAGTTACAGTTTAACTTTACGATAAAGAGAACAGAGACTTCGTTAAGGCTGTATCATATCAAAAGACGATATATCAGATTAATTGTGTATGTAACTAGACAACCACAGACAGAGAGAGCATAAATACACAGAAACAGGAGACATCTCAATGAACCAGCTCCATTCATGAGACAGCAAACAGAGAGAGCATTAATACACAGAGACAGGAGACATCTCAATGAACCAGCTCCATGCACGAGACAGCAAACAGAGAGAGCATCAATACACAGAGACAGGAGACATCTCAATGAACCAGCTCCATGCACGAGACAGCAAACAGAGAGAGCATCAATACACAGAAACAGGAGACATCTCAATGAACCAGCTCCATGCATGAGACAGCAAACAGAGAGAGCATCAATACACAGAAACAGGAGACATCTCAATGAACCAGCTCCATTCATGAGACAGCAAACAGAGAGAGCATCAATACACAGAGACAGGAGACATCTCAATGAATCAGCTCCATGCATGAGACAGCAAACAGAGAGAGCATCAATACACAGAGACAGGAGCCATCTCAATGAACCAGCTCCATGCATGAGACAGCAAACAGAGAGAGCATCAATACACAGAGACAGGAGACATCTCAATGAACCAGCTCCATGCATGAGACAGCAAACAGAGAGAGCATCAATACACAGAGACAGGAGACATCTCAATGAACCAGCTCCATGCATGAGACAGCAAACAGAGAGAGCATCAATACACAGAGACAGGAGACATCTCAATGAACCAGCTCCATGCACGAGACAGCAAACAGAGAGAGCATCAATACACAGAGACAGGAGACATCTCAATGAACCAGCTCCATGCATGAGACAGCAAACAGAGAGAGCATCAATACACAGAGACAGGAGACATCTCAATGAACCAGCTCCATGCATGAGACAGCAAACAGAGAGAGCATCAATACACAGAGACAGGAGACATCTCAATGAACCAGCTCCATGCATGAGACAGCAAACAGAGAGAGCCTCAATACACAGAGACAGGAGACATCTCAATGAACCAGCTCCATTCATGAGACAGCAAACAGAGAGAGCATCAATACACAGAGACAGGAGACATCTCAATGAACCAGCTCCATGCATGAGACAGCAAACAGAGAGAGCATCTATACACAGAGACAGGAGACATCTCAATGAACCAGCTCCATGCATGAGACAGCAAACAGAGAGAGCATCAATACACAGAAACAGGAGACATCTCAATGAACCAGCTCCATGCATGAGACAGCAAACAGAGAGAGCATCAATACACAGAAACAGGAGACATCACAATGAACCAGCTCCATGCATGAGACAGCAAACAGAGAGAACGTCATTACACAGAGACAGGAGTCATCTCAATGAACCAGTTCCATGCATGAGACAGCAAACAGAGAGAGCATCAACACACAGAGAAAGGAGACATCTCATTGAACCAACTCCATGCATGAGACAGCAAACAGAGAGAGCATCAATACACAGAGACAGGTCGACATCTCAATGAACCAGCTCCATGCATGAGACAGCAAACAGAGAGAGCATCAACACACAGAGAAAGGAGACATCTCATTGAACCAACTTCATGCATGAGACAGCAAACAGAGAATTGAAAATAAAAATCCGTCAAGGAAGCTGAAGGGGGCAGGAAAGTAATCCTAACATGGGTAATGTACTGTTTATTGATAGTCCTTTTCTTTCTCTTCCAACCTCTCGCTCTCTCTCTATATATGTATATGTGTGTGTGTGTGTGTGTGTGTGTGTATGTATATATATATAAGGAAAATACTTGGTATAGCGTGGGACGAATTCAAAACAAACGAGGAAATTAGAGAAATCGCCAATCAACCACTAATATCTTCAGTAATAAAGAAAAGACGATGTTCATATATTTTACATGTGATGAGAAGAGATAATAACCGAATAGTAAAGCAAGCTCTCAGTGGGAAACAACAGGTAAGAGGAAAAGAGGAAGGCACAGAGAGACACTGAGAAGAATATTGATGAGAGAGGCAAGCGCAGCAGGAATCGGCTCCCTCAATGAGATAGAGCTGCTTGTAAGAACAGAGACAAATGGCGAGATTTGATACAATATCTTTAAAAGAATTGAAAACTGCTAGAACAAAAATTCAGATAAGAGAAGGACTATCTTGGTCTACGCCCTATGGGCCGGCTACGGCTCGAAAGGTCAATAGATAGATAGATAGATATATATACGAAGAATCACAAACATAAATTTGAGAGAATACAAATCAATTGAACTGATAAATAAAGAAAATATACAAGAATGTGTGACAAATGTAATAGGAAGTAGGCTTTGGAAATACACAGATGATGTGCTGAGAATGAATGAAGAAAGACTTCCCCATCGCTATCATGTGGTAACAATATGGTAAAAGGA
This sequence comes from Megaustenia siamemsis, assembly GCA_032433765.1. NCBI lineage: Eukaryota > Metazoa > Mollusca > Gastropoda > Stylommatophora > Ariophantidae > Megaustenia > Megaustenia siamemsis. The sequence goes on along the minus strand of JAVIAB010000160.1, from coordinate 57,097,605 downwards.
AACAAGGCAGACTAAGAGAAACGTTAGACAGAACAATTGCTAGGGAACGCTCAACCATGCGACTATGAAACAAGCATAAACTACCAGAAATAGCAACTAATCATCAATTGTGGTGAACTATGACTTCCGCCCTGTGTGTCGACTTCTGTCTCAGAGGAATATGATGATGATGATGTTGATGATGATGATGATGATGATATCTATATATTATATATTGGGATACTGGTGACGCCCACCTTGTGCTGCCGATGACATGTAGCCGGACATTGCGCTCCCAGACAATCCAAATATTTTCTCTGACAATTTTAAAAATATATTTTGTTTCCATAGATGTCTACAACAACTTGTTACATAAATAAACAAGAGAACAATGAATTGAGTATTATTTCTATTCACCGATTAAGAAGACTACAACTAAGGCAATGGTCTTAATACAGCAAACCTACAAGTGAGTATCGAGGAGACGGGAAGAAGTTAGAATGAGTTCAAGAACGTAGCCATCTTGGACATGTTATAACAAGTGATTGAAATGAGTTCAAGAACGTAGCTATCTTGGACATGTTATAACAAGTGATTGAAAAGGTAAGTCAGAAATATGAAATGAACCATAATGTCAAAACACAATCTAACAACACAAAATATACTTTATAATAGACACTATAAAAATAGACACTGAATGTGAAAACAGAGAAAACAAGTCCATGAAATGTATATCTATAGAACGATAGAAAGAACTGCGTGGATAGAAAATAAAACAGATAATAAAGTTCTGAAAAAGCTGAACATGAAATGAACACAATTCGAACAAGGCATATCGTTTTTGTAAGACACAGAAAGAAGCACAATAAATAACAGACAGAAAATTAGAGCAGAAAATATCAGGTAACAAGGTAGGGGCTAGACAAAAAATAAATGGATTGACATCAACTTTCTAAATTAGACCTTATAATCTTCTAAAAAATTCAAGACAAAATGAGGCGAGAACCCAACACAACTTTCTAAATTAGACATTATAATCTTCTAAAATATTCAAGAGAAATGAGATCCCGACACAGCTTTCTAAATTAGACATTATAATCTTGTAAAACATTCAAGAGAAATGAGACCCCGACACAGCTTTCTAAATTAGTCATTATAATCGTGTAAAACATTCAAGAGAAATGAGACCCCAACACAGCTTTCTAAATTAGACATTATAATCTTGTAAAACATTCAAGAGAAATGAGACCCCGACACAGCTTTCTAAATTAGACATTATAATCTTGTAAAATATTCAAGAGAAATGAGACCCCGACACAGCATTCTAAATTAGACACTATAATCTTGTAAAACATTCAAGAGAAACGATATCTCGACACAACTTTCTAAATTAGACATTATAATCTTGTAAAACATTCAAGAGAAATGAGACCTCGACACAACTTTCTAAATTAGACACTATAATCTTGTAAAACATTCAAGAGAAATGAGACCTCGACACAACTTTCTAAATTAGACATTATAATCTTGTAAAACATTCAAGAGAAATGAGACCTCGACACAACTTTCTAAATTAGACATTATAATCTTGTAAAACATTCAAGAGAAATGAGACCTCGACACAACTTTCTAAATTAGACATTATAATCTTGTAAAACATTCAAGAGAAATGAGACCTCGACACAACTTTCTAAATTAGACATTATAATCTTGTAAAATCTATCATTCTTCGGCGTCCTTCAGAGTGTCGCTATCAGTCTTCGGCGTCCTTCAGAGTGTCGCTATCAGTCTTCGACGTCCTTCAGAGTGTCGCTATCAGTCTTCGGCGTCCTTCAGAGTGTCGCTATCAGTCTTCGACATCCTTCAGAGTGTCGCTATCAGTCTTCGGCGTCCTTCAGAGTGTCGCTATCAGTCTTCGGCGTCCTTCAGAGTGTCGCTATCAGTCTTCGGCGTCCTTCAGAGTGTCGCTATCAGTCTTCGGCGTCCTTCAGAGGGTCGCTATCAGTCTTCGGCGTCCTTCAGAGGGTCGCTATCAGTCTTCGACGTCCTTCAGAGGGTCGCTATCAGTCTTCGGCGTCCTTCAGAGGGTCGCTATCAGTCTTCGGCGTCCTTCAGAGTGTCGCTATCAGTCTTCGGCGTCCTTCAGAGTGTCGCTATCAATCTTCGACATCCTTCAGAGGGTCGCTATCAATCTTCGACATCCTTCAGAGGGTCGCTATCAGTCTTCGACATCCTTCAGAGGGTCGCTATCAATCTTCGACATCCTTCAGAGGGTCGCTATCAATCTTCGACATCCTTCAGAGGGTCGCTATCAATCTTCGACATCCTTCAGAGGGTCGCTATCAGTCTTCGGCGTCCTTCAGAGTGTCGCTATCAATCTTCGACATCCTTCAGAGGGTCGCTATCAATCTTCGACATCCTTCAGAGGGTCGCTATAAAACTTCGATGTACGCCACTGGGTCGCTACCAGTCTTCCGCGTCCGTCAGATGGTCGCTATCAAACTGCGACGTCCGTCAGATGGTCGCTATCAAACTGCGACGTCCGTCAGATGGTCGCTATCAAACTGCGACGTCCGTCAGATGGTCGCTATCAAACTGCGACGTCCGTCAGATGGTCGCTATCAAACTGCCACGTCCGTCAGATGGTCGCTATCAAACTGCGACGTCCGTCAGATGGTCGCTATCAAACTGCGACGTCCGTCAGATGGTCGCTATCAAACTGCGACGTCCGTCAGATGGTCGCTATCAAACTGCGACGTCCGTCAGATGGTCGCTATCAAACTTCGACGTCCGTCAGATGGTCGCTATCAAACTTCGACGTACGTCACAGGGTCGCTACCAGTCTTCGACGTCCGTCAGATGGTCGCTATCAAACTTCGACGTACGTCACAGGGTCGCTACCAGTCTTCGACGTCCGTCAGATGGTCGCTATCAAACTTCGACGTACGTCACAGGGTCGCTACCAGTCTTCGACGTCCGTCAGATGGTCGCTATCAAACTTCGACGTCCGTCAGATGGTCGCTATCAAACTTCGACGTCCGTCAGATGGTCGCTATCAAACTTCGACGTCCGTCAGATGGTCGCTATCAAACTTCGACGTCCGTCAGATGGTCGCTATCAAACTTCGACGTACGCCACAGGGTCGCTACCAGTCTTCGACGTCCGTCAGATGGTCGCTATCAAACTGCGACGTCCGTCAGATGGTCGCTATCAAACTTCGACGTACGCCACAGGGTCGCTACCAGTCTTCGACGTCCGTCAGATGGTCGCTATCAAACTGCGACGTCCGTCAGATGGTCGCTATCAAACTTCGACGTACGCCACAGGGTCGCTATCAAACTTCGACGTCCGTCAGATGGTCGCTATCAAACTTCGACGTCCGTCAGATGGTCGCTATCAAACTTCGACGTACGCCACAGGGTCGCTATCAAACTTCGACGTCCGTCAGATGGTCGCTATCAAACTTCGACGACCTTCAGAGGGTCGCTATCAAACTTCGACGTACGCCACAGGGTCGCTATCAAACTTCGACGACCTTCAGAGGGTCGCTATCAAACTTCGACGACCTTCAGAGGGTCGCTATCAAACTTCGACGTACGCCACAGGGTCGCTATCAAACTTCGACGTCCGTCAGATGGTCGCTATCAAACTTCGACGACCTTCAGAGGGTCGCTATCAAACTTCGACGTACGCCACAGGGTCGCTATCAAACTTCGACGACCTTCAGAGGGTCGCTATCAAACTTCGACGACCTTCAGAGGGTCGCTATCAAACTTCGACGTCCTTCAGAGGGTCGCTATCAAACTTCGACGTACGCCACAGGGTCGCTATCAAACTTCGACGACCTTCAGAGGGTCGCTATCAAACTTCGACGTCCTTCAGAGGGTCGCTATCAAACTTCGACGTCCGTCAGAGGGTCGCTATCAAACTTGGAAGTGCTTCTACTCGTCTGTGATGCCGTAAAAGGTCTTAAGCTACAACAGAGTCGTCCCACGTAAAACATACAGTGATGAACTTCTCGGCACTTTGATGACGTCAACATTATAGAACGCTCTCATTACCTCCCCGAAATCAACTCACACAGTGTCCCCTATTTTTTCAACTGGTTGGACTACAACAAAGCGTTAGACTTAGACTGAAGACTTAACTAATTCCTACTCATTAAACCACACTGGCTAAATGCGTCACTGACGTTCCATGAATGTAAGTAACACTGAATTACTACTCAATATATCACACATCTCGTTATGCTTGCATGAATCAAATGTAACCACTCAAAGTAACAAAACAAGATCAAACAGCAAATGTTCCTACTCGATCAACAGTGATCAAATTTCAATCCGTTAACCACATCATAGCACACCGAAGCGGCACTGTTGACTTTCATGTCGGCGATCTACCAGGTAACTCAACTGAACATTTCACAGCAGGTATTAATATAGTCGTAACTACACCACTCCTCTTGCTATCTGTTCACTACAGCTCTTCTAGAACATTTCGACTGTGGGCGGAAATATAGCGCTAACTTAAATCTACAAAGGTGATCAAAGTAAATTAGCGATTGAGATAACATTCAAGTCAATAAGTAAGCAACAATGACATGTTCATAGTAACGAGTATAAAAATAAAGTGACGAGTGTAGCGATAATAGTACTGTGGAGTAACGAGTATGCATAAAAGCCAAGTAAAAACGTCACTTTCCATCACGTGAAATGAAATCGAAGGCTGGAGAATCATCAGTGATAATGTCGATGATAATACGATAACGAATACAGCAGAATGAGCGCTTAAAAGTTATCCTAAACAGGCTTCTGTTAGCTTTGGTAACTCCGAGTCTGGACTTGATAACGTTAGCAGTACCACTGGTTGTTGTGGAAACGAACGAAAATCGCGACTAAACCAAGTGCCTTTGTTATCAATACCTGTCAGTCTTTGATATCTCAGAGGTTCTCACACATTTATTGTGCATGGGGACATACTAACACGCACGGCAGTCGGTATTTGACTTCATCAGGTTAGATTAGTTGTCATGTCCAGTTATTAACTTGTGAAGAAACATAGATGTATGTACCTCTTCCCTTTTCTCTTCTCTTTTATTGCATCAAACGTTAGTGGAAGCTCTTTTTGAAATTCTGATAATAATTCTGACCAGAAATAATATATTTGATACAAGTTGATCTTGCGTCACTACCCTCTGCATTGGTTCTCTGCCTGGTTGAGTTGTAGACATCGCTGCTGTTTGAGGACTATACATCACGGTTCTCCACAGTTCGTAACAGGAACTGAAGTATTCCTCCTTGATAACCATTTCAAAAGGCAAGAATTAGTCTTCAATTGATGACCTGTAAGACTAGAACTATATGCCTAACATTTGGCATTGATCAGAAGAGAAACAATGCATTAGCTCCAGGCCGGAAACTCTGATAATAGAGTTGCCTAATACTTATGTGTACACATTAGATTCATCACTTCATCTCAGTGTATTATGAAATACTATATCGTTGCTTGCACAAAATGTAATTAACATTTAACAATTGAAATTGATTATAATTTAAGAAACTGGGAACGCTTTTAATATTATTGCTCTAAAAAATACAAATATAGATCGCAGTCTTTACACACACAACCACCCATACACACACACAAATCGACGCGTGCATACACTTACACACACGAACATTGTTCGCCTCTAGAACTGAAACAAGCTAAAGCCGTGAACTGAATTTCGTATTTAAAAAAATAAAAAAAAACAATGCTGGCAATAGTTGTCAAATAGAAATGTCACGAAGCACATAGTGGTCCCACGTGAGTCACTCCTAGGCAAGCGCCCCCCCCCCCCCCCCCCCCACGGTCTAATGGACACTCGTGCTGCGCATGACAGGAACACTCCAACAAGCACTACGATCTGTTGACATCCATGCTTCTGTAACTATTCCCCTTCAAATGAAACCATCGGAAACACAAACACAACAACAATAACCATTTCTCCTCTCCCTATTTACTAAACAAGTAATTAATAAGTTCCTGCCACGCCTAATTCTCGCAACGACACGGCGTACTTAGCTCTGTTTGAGCGACGCTGTTAGTGGTAGAAACTAAAAATGCCAGACAAGTAAACAAGCGCTAAAAGATAAAACAGAATCCATAAATTTGGTAGGAATTAAGTTTTAACATCGACGTTAAATATCGAGGCTGAAATGGTGGGTCATTCGTTATCTGTATGGGCAGACAACTCGAGACCGTCTAACTGTGAAACAGAGCGCAACAAACGTAATTATAGAAGTACCGTACTTTGTACCACACTTAGTTGATTTGTTTTCCGAAATCTGCTCATGAGTATGAAGCTCTTCAAATGTGGTAATGAGTATGAAGCTCTTCAAATATGGTAATGAGTGCCCGCGGAACGAACTGTTCTCTTTGGTCAAACCTCCTGAAGCTTCCAGAATAAAGATCATTAACAAAGACCCAGTAATAATGACTCATCAAAAAAAAAATAATAATTCTAAATTGCAGGAAAAAATCATATCTCTCTTCTTCCTCTTCTTTCTTCCTCATTTGTCTTTCAGCGTCGAGGGGAGATATAATTTGCGGTCTTTTACTTTTCGGTTCGCCTCTGTTACTGTTTTGTTGACTATTACTTCTATAGCTTGTTTCATAAGTCGTGCCCAACTTTTAAAATCAATATCTTTTAAACCGCTTTTTGTAATTTTTTCAAAATTTGCATGTAAAGTTATAATGATTAGAACCCAACAGGGAATTAATTTCATTAAAAACAAACATTTGGTTATTATTATTGCTTATTTGATTTATATAAATTTATAACGACCCATTGATGTAGTCAAAACTTAGTGTTTACAGTATTTAAGTTAAAAATAGCGATTACAAATCTATACACGGTCAAATTTACGATTTTTCACGCTTTAAACGTGAGCTGTCTGACAAAATTAGACACTTGTAAAAAACACGAGGCATTGTGTGTTCCATTTCCGTTCATTCATAGGTGTAGACGTGGAACGCTAACATTTATCATGAGTCTTAAAATGAAATTCTGCAGTTTACAAAACATCGCAATAAAAATGTATGACTATTTTTGCAAAAAGGCTAAACGAGGAAGATTATTTCATTCTTTAGAAAACCCTGAGAATAGGACAAGACACATTTTGGATTTATCTAAACGGTCATTTAATCGCTGGTTTCAAGCACGTGACCGTCAATGTTCCAAATATACAAAATCACAAGGAAGAGCAAAAATGTTGGATAATTTCGACAGTGAACTTATTAGAAGTGAAATTCGCAAAATGTTGGGTATGAATGAAACTGTTACAATAAGAAAATTAAAAGTATCGCTGAAAAAGAACAACAGTATTGAAATATCAAAGTCTACATTATGGAGGAATGTGAGAGCTGCAGGCTTTACATTCAGAAAGTATTCCAATGGACGAAACATCATCTGTGAGAAGCCACATATAGTAGTCATGAGAAGCAAGTACTTACGTGAAGTAAAAGAGGTGCGCAAGCAAGGTTATGATATTGTGTACTTGGATGAAACATGGATCAATGCTCACCACACTAACCAAAGGGAATGGCAGTCATCAGATGGAAAGATTAAGAGATTAATACCTAGCAGCAAAGGACAGCGCTTGATAATTGCTCATGCAGGTAGTCGACAACATGGACTAATACAGAATGCAGAGCTCATTTTTCTTTCAAAATCCATAGACAATCGGGATTATCACTCTGAGATGAATGGTCACATATTTAGACATTGGATTGAAAATTCTGTTCTCCCATCACTAGATCGACCATTTTGCCTAATAATGGACAATGCAGCGTACCACAACATTGTTGCACTTGAAGATAAAGTCCCGACGTCATCCAGTACAAAAGATGCTATTAAGATATGGCTCACAAAGGAGCACATACAATTTAATAACATGTACTTAAAACCTGAATTACTATCTCTAGTAAAGCAAAAACAGAGGACAACGATTTTTCAAATAGATAAGATTATCCAAGAGCACGGTCATATAAGTTTGAGGCTGCCACCTTACCATGCTCATTTAAATCCAATAGAACTAATCTGGGCAAAATTAAAAGGACAAGTGGCAGATGAAAATACAACATTCAAAATATGCGATGTAAAGACTCTTGCTAATCTCGCTTTATTAAATATAGACAAAGATTATTGGGCTAAATGTGAAGACCACGTCTTAAAACAGGAAGAGGAATATTGGAAAAATGATGGTTTGTGGAATGTTCAACCCTAAACAGTTATTAATCTTTTAGACTCGTCTGATTCAGAATGAAAGTATATAGCCCCCACAATGTTGGCCCCTATATTACCTTAAATTATTTCAACAAACGGTCCTTTTCAGGACCACAAAACTATGAAAATTGGACATACAGCTTGATATTATCGTCCGTCCTCGAACTGAGCAGACAATAATTATCCTGGTGTTTTGTTTTATCCAGTCATTTCCCCATTACGGCCACGCCTTTACCTAGTGAAAATTAATCGTAGACCAGCAACTACGGTAATTTCTATTCTTTAGGGCTTCACAATTTACAATTTTGACAAACATCAAAGAAATATCGCCGCTTTAAGAAAACTGCAGCTGCAAGATATTTGTTAAATATACATTTAAAGGGTCTTTTGCATTCTAATAACATTTGGAAAATTTCAAAAGTATTTAACAAACGGTTAGAGAGTAATAGCGTTTTGAAGTTGGGCATATGTTTTGAAACGAGCTATAGCTCCAATCCATCTGTTTCGTGGTCGACCCTATAGTCGGGTGTTATCGTAACGTTTATTGAGGGCTCGTTGTGTTGTGGTTTCATCATATCAATAATTCATTAATAGTAATTAGTTACTTCAGTCATGAAAGTCATGAAAAGTTTAATTCCAACAAGTGACAAAATATACATGGAAAACAAACCAGTAGAAGAGATCGATCACTTTATCTATCTTGGAAGTCACATTGATCGAGAAGGGGATACGAGCAAAGAAATTAGAATCAGACTGGCTAAAGCAGCAATGTCTTTCAGAAGCCTTGAAAAGTTGTGGAAATCAAAACTCATTAGCACAAACACAAAACTTAGGCTATTCAAATCAAATGTACTATCAACCCTTACGTATGCGTGTGAAAGCTGGAAAACAACAAGAGATATAGAAACAAAGTTGAACGCATTCGAAAATAAATGTCTAAGGAAAATACTTGGTATAGAATGGAACGAATTCAAAACAAACGAGGAAATTAGAGAAATCGCCAATCAACCACTAATATCTTCAGTAATAAAGAAAAGACGATGGTCATACGTTGGACATGTGATGAGAAGAGATAATAATCGAATAGCAAAGCAAGCCCTCATATGGGAAACAACAGGTAAAAGAAAAAGAGGAAGACCCAGGGAGACACTGAGAAGAACATTGATGAGAGAGGCAAGAGCAGCAGGAATCGGCTCCATCAATGAGATAGAACTGCTTGCACAGAACAGAGACAGATGGCGAGATTTGATAAAATATCTTTAAAAGAAAACTGCTAGAACAAAAATTCATATAGGAGAAGGTGTATCTTGGTCTACGCCCTATGGGCCGGTTACGGCTCGAAAGGTCAATAGATAGATAGATAGATAGAATTAGTTACTTCATCCCCATGTCAACACAAAGGGAAACACTATAGTGGCAAAAGATTTCTAGAGACGTGAGCCAGACACTGGGCACCTCGCAAATGATTATCACGGGTTGTACGATGCAGGGGAAAGAGGTTATTGCCCCAAGAGACGCCCTTGACTGGTTGATCGATCTCTGATCCATGAAGGAAGATAAATAAGATCACTTGTATTGATACATTAACCTAGTAAATGACAACTCTCATAAAACACCGTTACTCAAGAAATCGGCTTCTTCATTCCGTCTCCCAGTTACCGTTGTGTATCCGCTACAGAGGGGGCCTCGGTAGTCTAGTGAACACCACCCGACTCGATTACCGACGTTCGGACAACCCATGTTCGATTCCCGCTGGAAGCAGTGTGAGGTGTACATGTGTTTAGACAATAAAAAATACCCCCGCGAATGACCCAGCCGCTGGCAAAAATGGGTACCAGCGTAGTACTCTAAGAAGGTGAGGAATACCGCCTCGCATCGTGAGTTTCGATGCTTGAAGCGATACTATCCTGAAGATACCGAACATTCTAGACAGGCGGCCCAGCGCATGTGGATGACAACTCGCGTGCTAACACGCCGATTCAAGTCCTGTACTTTCCCTGACCTATTCTGTGACAGAGCGATCAGTCAGTCACGTCTCAACGCAATCGACTTTTGAAACAATATTCCACTGAACATGCGGCCTTTACTCTCAGTCCTATAACCCCCCACCACTGTAGACAACAAATATGGTATAAGTTTTAAAATAGCTTTTCTTTCTAGTTTAATTGTAAGTGTCAGAACCTAGTGGTATGGCATTGGCTCGGCGATGGTGAAAACGTGGTTTCAAACAGAGTTTGCTGCTCTCTACCCGATCTAAATGAAACAGGAAATAGGTACTTTGCTGAGTTTAATTAAGAAAAATACTAACAGGGAAAAAGAGCACTTATCTTTACACTTCCAAATGAAAAGGCCTAGTACGTCTAATTATTATTTTCCACTTCTCTATGATCTATACTACACTACATTACTTTATCATTATTTATGTTACAATAAATTACTTTATCAGCTCAGTGGTTAGTGAACTGGACTACAAAGGACAAGAGCTAGAGTTCGATCCGAACCAACGGCTCCGGTTCACCCAGCCTTTAATGGGTACCGAATTTTTTTCTGGGAAAGTAAAGCGGCACGGACGTAATACCGACCACATTACCACAAAAATCATGTGCTGAAGGTCTGTAAAATATATGGTCACTAACACCATATTCCCTATACGCCACTTGGCGTGACGGGGGTACTTTACTTTTTTTTTTACTACAATAGTTGATCAGTTTTGTTATACAACACTACATTAGTTTATCATTTATTTATGTTAAAGTACATTAGTTTATCATTTATTTATGTTACAGTACATTAGTTTATCATTTATTTATGTTACAGTACATTAGTTTATCATTTATTTATGTTACACTACATTAGTTTATCATTTATTTATATTACAGTACATTAGTTTATCATTTATTTATGATACAGTACATTAGTTTATCATTTATTTATGTTACAGTACATTAGTTTATCATTTATGTATGTTACAGTACATTAGTTTATCATTTATTTATGTTACAGTACATTAGTTTATCATTTATTTATGTTACAGTACATTAGTTTATCATTTATTTATGTTACAGTACATTAGTTTATCATTTATTTATGTTACAGTACATTAGTTTATCATTTATTTATGTTACAGTACATTAGTTTATCATTTATTTATGTTACACTACATTACTTTATCATTTAATTACATTACACTACATTACTTTATCATTTATTTATGTTACAGTACATTACATTATCATTTATTTATACAACACTACATTACATTATTATTTATTTATATTACAAAAACATTACTTAAACATTTTTTATATTACAAAACATTACATTATCATTAACTTATGCTACACTACATTAATTTATCATTAACTTATGCTACACTACATTACTTTATCATTAACTTATGCTACACTACATTACTTTATCATTTACTTATGCTACACTACATTAATTTATCATTAACTTATGCTACACTACATTAATTTATCATTAACTTATGCTACACTACATTAATTTATCATTAACTTATGCTACACTACATTACTTTATCATTAACTTGTGCTACACTACATTACTTTATCATTAACTTGTGCTACACTACATTACTTTATCATTTTTTGTTCTGCATTTTGTTCAGATTGGACAGTGAAATAAATTAGACGAAAGCCAGTAAAACAAACAATATCATCTCAAAGCCGTCGCTGTCAAACGGACAAAATGTTCGCCCCGAAACCTCCGACAGCTGCATTATAATGTATCAATAACTGTAACTAAAAATGGAACAAATAGATCAACATTCACTAAATGAATTTTTTTTCTTTTTTTTTTTTTCGTTCGCCAGCTTTTACCTCTCACGAAATCCCTAGAGACTAGGAACTGAATGTTGCGTGTTAATCCGTTTTTCCATGGCAGCCGTGTGTACACGGGTCCTCGCCACACAGGCAGATAACCTCCGTCTTTGGAGGTACTGATATTTTTTTTTTCAGTCGATGAGTAATTGACGTTTCAAGCCGGGCGTCGCTGCTGAGATCAGGGATGGTTGCCGCAGAGAGAAATCATAAATAAAAATCCCTACTGGTGCAGCCGGGATTTGAACTCACCTCTCAGTCTCGAGACCGGCGTCTTGCCTCAAGACCAACCAGTCCCCCGACTAAATGAATTACCAGTAGTTTACTGAAATATACAGGTGAAAATGTAATTAATTAATTAACAGTAATTTATTAAGTAGGGTTCTTCTCAATTAAAGAACAATAATTCCGTGAAGTGTTCCACTACATTCAATTCAATTAAGGCACACTAATTTTGCGAAACAAACATGGCAGAACATGGTCATAGATAATCTTGTAAACTCCAAAAAACTTGGTCATCACAATGGTTCTACGACCTCACATTGAACAATCATGTTTGATATAGTGTCAGTTTAATAAATAACATTATCATGGATTACATGCCTGCTGGTGTAGGAGATCATGTCCCTCCACAACTTTCTATCTCTACAGCTGTTTATCATTTCTTTTGTTGACTTCCTGTGGTTATTTACCAAGCCACTAACATAAACTGTTGTGCTGCCTATTGTGCTGCCTGTTGTACTGTCTGTTGTACTGTCTGTTGTACTGCCTATTGTCCTGTTGTTGTACTGTCTGTTATCCTGTTGTACTGTCTGTTATCCTGTTGTATTGCCTGTTGTCCTATTTGTTGTACTGCCTGTTATTCTGTTGTATTGCCTGTTGTACTGTCTGTTGTATTACCTGTTATCCTGTTATACTGTATATTGTACTGCCTGTTATTTTGTTGTACTGCCTGTTATCCTGTCTGTTGTACTGCCTGTTGTCCTGCCAGTTATTCTGTTATCCTGCCTGTTGTACTGCCTGTTGTCCTGCTGTTGTCCAGGATTAACAACCCTACTCAAGACAGTCTCCACCTATCTCTGAAGAACTCTTTTTTTCTGGACAGGACAATATTTTTTTTTAAATAAACAATTTCCCCCATTCGACACTGCAATCGTTCACTCCTCTACAACTTGTGACATTAACAAACGATGTAGATTTCCCCAAGATGTTTACTTATTAAATGAAAACAAACAATCGTCGAAAAATAGTCGCTGAACAAACTGGAAGACAATCAGGTGACACGAGAACTAAAACTACATAAGTACCAGATCAGCAGGTAGGTAGGTGCATGTGTGGAAGTTACTGGGGACACACACGTCCTGTCAGGTAAATGAGAGGCTTTCCCATCGGGACATAGTGACACTATCAACTAAACACTGCCCGTTAATGTGCACATGACAACAACTGTAGCTATTTCCGGTGCACTAGAGGAAGTAATCTGGGAGAGTGGTGACAGAAGCCTGGCACATTTGATGGCCTATTTTTGTAAATACTTTAACGCGCTACGATATTGAGATAAACGGCTGATGTCGTTTTATATAAAATATCTATTATTATTATTATGTTTGCTGTTCGCTTAGCACCGATGATGGCGAGAACTTGAAGTAACATAACATCCGTGCTATGATTTACAACTAGTTGAGATAAATGAAATGACATTTTTGGGGCATGTTAAAAGACACAACAGCCTAATAAAAGTAATATTGGAAGGGAAAATACAAGGTAAAAGAGGCAGAGGCAGACAAAGACTAACATGGACGAGTAATATCAAAAGATGGACAAGTCAGCCTATGACAATCTGCGCCATCAAAGCAATAGACAGAGTGGAATGGCGCTCCATGGTAGCCAACATTCGATCCGGAGACAGCACTCGATAATGAAGATGATGATTATGATGATGATGATGATGCGATAAATGCGCATTTCGGCGCGAGACATCCGATATCTACATAATATGTTCGAATACCAGTTGGCCTTTCGTCTTTAATTTCAACTGACTTGTCCAGGCTGGTCAGTCCATTTCCAAGCCGACACGGGCAAGTGGTGTTAACTTCTAAAATGTTATTGTTCACTGACGTTGATGCATACAGTCAGCTATGAGTCACTGACCTTTTTCATCCCATATTATGTTACTCGTCTTAGACCTGTTGTATAATATTCTGCACATATTCATTCATCGTTCCATAGAGGTTATCTGCCCCTAAACTATGGCTTCTTGTCCGTGTACAACGACAGACTGACGCAAACAAGTCAAGTGATATATCTTCACTTCATAGCTAAGTGCTACATTACACCCGCTGATATAACGCTACAATGTTATCAATGTTGGATACCTTCACTCTACACATATTTCTTTTTTAAGTTCATGGAATTTCATCAGACAAATATAGCTTCAAGACACAGCATGATGATTACATTGCGGGAATCTACCGGATGTACCACACCGGTTGTTGCTCCTTCCGTAACAAACCAGGAGCAAGGTTAGAGGTCAAAGTTTGGTGCAGGAGCTCTCATGTTTCCTGCCAGCCTGGGCGGTAGGGGGCATGGTGAAAGGTACACAGACAAACATAAGACAAATGTTTCATCTATTTACTGAATGATTTTTACATTTACTAATGGGTGGTCTAGAAGTAAGACTACGGCATTGAATTAAGAATGTCAATGGTTCAAATTCCGCAACAGTCGGCTACAAACTTGCTCTTCCGAAATATCTGCTACTTTAGACAATCGTCTTCAGCAGAGATAGATTTTTAGGTCCTTAACAGTTTCTCTGAACAGGTTAGTCTATTTTAGTCAACACTTTTCGCCATTTAACCACCAAATGATTTTTAACCTGCATGGAGTTCAGACGAGACCTCCATTTTTTTTCTGCTAGAGACCAGAGCAAGGAGATAAATCTGCTCACAACATGTGAGGGTGTTCAAACCGCGGACCTTCGTGTCCACAGAATGATGGTCTACTTCTACACCACTCAGTTTTGCTTCTTTTCTTAACGTATTTTTTTTCTCCTAAAGTTTAGAACAACAATTTATTATGTGATTTACATCTAAAACATTTTTTTTCAAAAGACACATGACATCCATAACTATTGATTAAAGACACATGACATCCACAACTATTGATTAAAGACACCTGACATGCACAAACATTGATTAAAGACACCTGACATGCACAAACATTGATTAAAGACACCTGACATGCACAAACATTGATTAAAGACACCTACCATCCACAAACATTGATTAAAGACACCTACCATCCATAAACATTGAAAAAAGACACCCACAATCTACAATCTTTAAAGGTTTGTGCCTAAATGTTTATAAAGTCTTTACCAAAATGGATCTAAGGTCATGCAACAGAGTGGGTGCCGTAGGTCAAAGTTCATCTCGGTGGTTCATCACCATGGCAAGCAGTAGATCGAAGTCTGTCTCTAGAGTGTTATTATGAGGACCCTACAACAACATACAGATACTATTACTGAAATCGGAGAATATCTGCCTGTATAGCGAGGGACACCTGAACAAACGGCCGCCCGTGCAAACAAAAATAGAAAGAACGTGACGTTAGCGTGAAGTTCAGTTTCTTGGGACTTCGCTGTAGGTATAAAGCCGGCGAGAGCAAACAAACAAGAACAAACATACACTAAGAAAATGTATGGGGTTGTCTATGGGGCTGGAAAGTAGCGCCCTCGTGCACAGTGCAGTTACTAACTATCCCAGGTGCTCGATTCGAAGTTATTTCAACTCTAACTTAAAAAAACAAACTCTGCTGACTCTACCGTGACTCGCTCTGACTCTACCGTGACTGTCTCTGACTCTACAATGACTCTCTCTCTCTCTCTCTGACTCTACCATGAATCTGACTCTACCGTGACTCTCTCTGACTCCACCATGAATCTATCTGACTCTACCATGGCTCTCTCTGACTCTACAATTACTCTCTCTCTCTCTCTCTCTGACACTACCATATTTATGTTCGCCCCATCTAGTGTGTCAACAACTCACAGTAAAGATGAATGACTATTTTAGGACACGACTTTGTGGTGTTTCATGATCGTCTACACCAGACAATATATGACAAAGGGGCACTTGATCCCAACACGTGAAACCACCTATATCGACTTATCAGAATTTAGATATGGCATTCCCGTTTCGATATTGTCCCTTGCTGGTCAAAAACAAACAAACCTCAATCGGTTCTACTTCCGGGATCTATTTGCATTCCGCACGGAACATCCGGTGTTGGTCAACCTTCGGTCCACCAGTGCGTCGGTGTTAATGAAGAACAAATCGCGGTGTCTTTGAAGCTCTGAGTGGGGCTGAAACATGAAACCACCTCTAGGCCTGTCGAGACCATTACTATCAGACAGAGCTAATGATTACATGTGGACAAATTATCCTGATTGCCTTTGATGATTACATGAAACAAGCAGTTTGATTGGTGGGCCTTGGTTGGTATCCTAAACGCAACAAGCAGTTCGATTGGTGGTTCGTGTTTGACAATCTAACAGGAACAACGAAAGAAATATATGCCACTTGGTAAATAAAATAATGCATAAATTAATCAAATACACTGAACAGATCCCAATGGTTGTCCGACTTGCATTGTTTGATCAACCTCATGTTTGCGAGTTGGTGTCACCCGATGTGACGTAGTAATGACCCACTTTAAGGACAGAGCAAACAGACAAAACTCCCAATGGACTTTCAATACCCACGCTTGATCAACAACATTGTGTGTAGTTTTAGTTCATTCTTGTTAGTGTTGCTATCACAGCAACCCAGGCAAGCCCAAAGGTGGCCAGTCGATTTCAGTAGATGATGAAGAATGTCAACACGAATGAGTTTGGGGGGGGGGGAGCGGTACTTCTTATTCTACTTATCGTTCACCGGTTGTGTGGAAATGATGCGCTGTGTCGCTAGCATACATCAAGCAGCTTTTTGACGACTTTTGACCGACACAATGACATGAGTATTTTTCTCATTTAAAAATGTTTGCCCGGACAGCGAACATTTTGGGCCTACTCTTTCCGATTTGTAACTTCCAAATGATCTTCAACGTGAGCAAAAACTAGTACACATAGGGCACCACCTGTTTGTCGCCGTCTTCCAAGAGGGCTTAGATCACAGATCAGTGGACAGTAAAGCCATAAAGAAACCATGAATTGGAAGTGAAAATTTCCCATCCCCAATGATGGGATTCGATCCGTATCCTTCCAGTCCAGAATCCGATGTCTTACCTGGAAGCGATCCAGTGCCGGAGTGATTGTATAAACAACGAAGAATAACGTTGATTAACTCTCTGTAGAATACTTTGTGTTAGTAGAATGAAAGCGTGATACAGCCACAAAATCTTCCCAGAAACGGGCCACTTCACACGGCGACTCACGTAGCACGGTAATGAAGACGTCAAATAAAAGCCATCCCCTACAACACACGTTCAGCATCCTTTATTAGAACAACCATGTCAAATTCCAGCAACAAAAGTGAGCTGCCGCCTAACTGTTACGTTCCTATTTCTTTAACGCGTGTGTTGCTTTCTGTATCCGGGTCTATTTACTTTGCCTGTAGTCCACCCCACTACCACATATGTTATGTTGTGGAGCATTTTACTTTTGATCGTGTGGAAGTACTTTTATAGCGCTGTTCGGACATTTAAAATTGATAAATTATACAAACATATCTATCTATCTATCTATCTATCTATCTATCTATCTATCTATCTATCTATCTATCTATCTATCTATCTATCTATCTATCTATCTATCTATCTATCTATCTATCTATCTATCTATCTATCTATCTATCTATCTATCTATCTATCTATCTATCTATCTATCTATCTATCTATCTATCTATCTATCTATCTATCTATCTATCTATCTATCTATCTATCTATCTATCTATCTATCTATCTATCTATCTATCTATCTATCTATCTATCTATCTATCTATCTATCTATCTATCTATCTATCTATCTATCTATCTATCTATCTATCTATCTAATCTAATCTAATCTAATCTAATCTAATCTAATCTATCTATCTATCTATCTATCTATCTATCTATCTATCTATCTATCTATCTATCTATCTATCTATCTATCTATCTATCTATCTATCTCTATCTATCTATCTATCTATCTATCTATCTATCTATCAATCAATCTATCAATCTATCAATCTATCAAGTAAAGATCAAGTAGTGCAGTACCCCGAGGTGTAGTCACGCAGTGTTTTGGACTGATGATATAGAATACCTAGTATTGCAATACCTCGAGGTGTAGTCACGCAGTGTTTTGGACTGATGATATAGAATACCTAGTATTGCAGTACCTCGAGGTGTAGTCACGCAGTGTTTGGTTCTGATGATATAGAAGACCTAGTATTGCAATACCGATATGGCGGACAAGATTGAACACGTTCAGCAGAAGCTTGGAAATCTGACAAATCAAGAGTCGAAAATTGTACACATAGTGTACAGGTTAGGATGGTGCACATAGTGTACAGGTTAGGATTGTGCACATAGTGTACAGGAGTAGTATACAAGGGTCCAACTGATTATTATTTGGCCCGTAAATTAACAAAGATATATAGTAGGCGCGCGGCGCGCCTAATGTACTGTAGGCGCAGGGGGAGTTAACCGTGACAGCTGGTCCCAGTGACCCCGGAAGTAACCTGTTTATGTCTGGTGTATGCTGACTTTGGAGTTCTTTATGTACTTGATCGTTAGTGATAGGTTAGTAGATTATACAACATCAATAAAAAACAATCAATATAAAACAGAAGACAAAGATATATTTTATTCTTTTATTATCTCAATAGGTGTATAACATACATTGATATTATATAACATTACAAAAATATTCAGTACACGAAGTAAATATATAGTACAAGGATAGCATTTAGTTATACCTAGGTAGTTGGGTGTCTGCTTAGCTAGGGTGAAACTGTTAGAGATTGCTGGGTAGTCTAAACTGGTAGTGTAAAGAGTTAAATATCTAGAGGTGTAGTCGAGACGTTATCATCAGCTACCTTTCTTTTTATATAGAAATAGGAAAGAGCATTTCTTGTTTGACTGTAGGAAAATATGGAATTATTTAAGACTTTGAAACCTACATTTTTCCCACCCTTGGCCTTTTGCGTGGCGAGAACCTCTAAAAACATATCTTTATCTAATTTGTTGTGTTGCTTGCTTAGCCCTTTACAACTGATTTTATCGTAATCCCCACTACAATGGTACGTCTTACTACATAAGCTAACAAGAGCTGTCCCTTCGTACTCTAGTTTAAAAAGCCCGGGCGTTCGTTTGGTGTATGCTTTAACACCCTTACAGTTTATACAGTCTGTTTTACTAGTATGTTCATCGCAGCAATGGGTGTATGGAGGTCGCCTAGTGTGTAATAAGGGCTGTATAGGGGTCGGCTAGTATGTCGTGATGGGTGTACGGAGGTCGTCTAGTGTGTCATATTGGGTGTATAGAGGGCGTTTAGTGTGTCATGATGGTTGTATAGGGGTCGTCTAGTGTGTCATGATGGTTGTATAGGGGTCGTCTTGTGTGTCATGATGGTTGTATAGGGGTCGTCTAGTGTGCCGTGATGGGTGTACGGAGGTCGTCTAGTGTGTCATATTGGGTGTATAGAGGGCGTTTAGTGTGTCATGATGGTTGTATAGGGATCGTCTAGTGTGTCATGATGGTTGTATAGGGGTCGTCTAGTGTGCCGTGATGGGTCAATGGAGGTCGGCTAGTATGTCGTGATGGGTGTACGGAGGTCGTCTAGTGTGTCATATTGGGTGTATAGAGGGCGTTTAGTGTGTCATGATGGTTGTATAGGGATCGTCTAGTGTGTCATGATGGTTGTATAGGGGTCGTCTAGTGTGCCGTGATGGGTCAATGGAGGTCGGCTAGTATGTCGTGATGGGTGTACGGAGGTCGTCTAGTGTGTCATATTGGGTGTATAGAGGGCGTTTAGTGTGTCATGTTGGTTGTATAGGGGTCGTCTAGTGTGTCATGATGGTTGTATAGGGGTCGTCTAGTGTGCCATGATGGGTACATGGAGGTCGGCTAGTATGTCGTGATGGGTGTACGGAGGTCGTCTAGCGGGGTATGATGGTTGTATGGAGGTCGTCTAGTGTGTCATATTGGGTGTATAGAGGGCGTTTAGTGTGTCATGATGGTTGTATAGGGGTCGTTTAGTGTATCGTGAGGGGTGTATGGAGGTCGTCTACTGTGTCGTGAGGGTGTATGGAGGTCATCTGGTGTGGTATGTAGGGTGTATGGAGGTCATCTAGTGTGATATAAGGCTGTATGCCGGGCGTCTAGTGTGACATGAGGGCTGTATACCGGGCGCCTAGTGTGGTATGTGTGGTGTATGGCGGTTGTCTGGTATATCATACTTTAATCAACCAATAAGAAAAATGAAGGAACATTACATTCAACATTACTTATCTTAACTACTTTACATCAATACAGTTGAATAACGTGTTATCGTTAAGTCTTACCATACTTTAAGAGAAAACATTCAAACTTACAGCGTAAAATATAGTCTCAATCATCTACACCGAATATAACCTGTTATCGATAAGCCTTAACATACTTTAAGAGAAAACAAGCCAACTTACGGTGCAAAACTCCGCTAGTGTGAACAGTAACTTTCCTTGAATCAATCAAACTTATAACGCCGTCTAGTTTAAATATAACCTGGTAAGAAATGAATAAATTAGCCAATCAGCGAGTGAGTACGTCAACATCGCTTGATAGCGGGATTAACCAATCAGAAAAGAGTATTAACATAGGAGGCGGGGCGAAGAAATGGCTGACAGGTGGATTAACCAATCAGAAAAGCGCGTTAGCCCAAGCGTAGGTAGTGGCTGTCGGGTCAGCAGTGGGGGAAAAATGCGGGGTGGTGGGTTACTTGAACTCGTTTTGACCCCTGAGGCAATTCCAGAAGAGTTCTATGATCTCATTTTGACCGCTGAAGGCTTTAATACCAATGTTTCCCACTTCAACGAACGACATACATCATTAAAGGTGATTACTTCAGCTCTTAGACTTTGGAGTTCCATATCTTTATCACTTCAACGAATGACAGACAACAGTAAAGATGATCATTTCAGGTAAGAAAACTTAGTTCCAAACCCTAAAATTTTGGTTCATACTCACAAAGTTGAACACAAACTCTACAAATTTAGGCCCAAAGTTGTAATTGTTAGACACGAAAGTCGTAAATGTTATATGCAAAGTCCAAAAGTTTGTCAAAAAGATAACCTAAACTCAAAATAGTTAGACACAAAGCCCAACAATTTATATGCAAAGTCTAAAAAAGTTACTCTAAAAGACAACTAATGTAATACTTAACCCCAAAATTTCGTCACATAACCAAACAGTTGAACACGAACTCTACAAATTTAGTCCCAAAGTCGTAATTGTTAGACACGAAAGTCGTAAATGTTATATTCAAATCCAAAAGTTTGTTAAAAAGACAACCCAAACTCAAAATAGTTAGATGCAAAGCTCAAAAATGTATATGCAAAATCCAAAAAGTTACGCCAAAAGACAACTAATGTAACACTTAACCCCAAAATTTCGGCTCATATGCACAAAGTTGAACTCGAAAGCCTAAAAATTTAGTCCCAAAGTCGTAATTGTTAGACACGAAAGTCGTAAATGTTATATTCAAATCCAAAAGTTTGTTAAAAAGACAACCCAAACTCAAAATAGTTAGACACAAAACCCAACAATTTATAGGCAAAGTCCAAAAAGTTACTCCAAAAGACAACTAATGTAACACTTAACCCCAAAATTTCGTCTCATAACCAAACAGTTGAACTCAAAACCATAAAAATTTAGTCCCAAAGTGATACTAGTTCGACACAAAAGTCGTAAATATTATATACAAAGTCTAAAAGTTTGTCAAAAAGACAACCCAAACTCAGAATAGTTAGACACAAAACCCAACAATTTATAGGCAAAGTCCAAAAAGTTACTCCAAAAGACAACTAATGTAACACTTAACCCCAAAATTTCGTCTCATAACCAAACAGTTGAACTCAAAACCCTAAAAATTTAGTCCCAAAGTGATACTAGTTCGACACAAAAGTCGTAAATGTTATATACAAAGGCCAAAACTTTGTCAAAAAGACAACCCAAACTCAGAATAGTTAGACACGAAAGTCATAAATGTTATATGCAAAGTCCAAAATTTTATCAAAAAGACAACCCAAACTCAGAATATTTAGACACAAAAGACCAAATAGTTACATTCAAAGTCCAAAAGTTTGTCAAAAAGACAACCCAAACTCAAAAGTTTGTCAAAAAGACAACCCAAACTCAAAATAGTTAGACATGAAAGGTCAAAAAGGTATACTCAAAGTCCAAAATGTTACTTCAAAAGACAACTAATATAACAACAAGCCCCAAAACTTCGTCTCATAACCAAAAAGTTGAACTCAAAACCCTAAAAAGTGTCCACTTATCAACCAAAGTCTTTAATACAGATGAGAAAACCCTAATAAATTATTACAATTTACTAAAAAGGTTGCCCTTGATGATAGTTGCGACTGTGTCTAAATCATTATTGAAAATATTCATAGAACTCTAGTAAAAACCAAACACACTAAAACACCACATTGAAAGAATGAACTTAAAGTTCACGCCCCTGTCACAACTCTGCTAAGAAAAGTACTGCAAAGCATGAAAGTTATGTCCCCTGCTATAACTCTACTAAACGAAAGTATTACCAAACACGTAGGTTACACTCCTACCATAACCCACTAAGAAAAACAAGATTTTGCTTAAAATACCACATTTATGATTGTTACGCCCCTTGTCCCTTTATGAGGGGACGCCCATGAAACTGTTAGAAATAGTAAATTTAACCTAGTGGCATACCCCAGATGTTATATTAGACACCCCCATAGCAAAAATTTACTTAAAACTCACTTTTATGGTGGTTACCCCCATACCCATTTTTGGCGGTTACGCCCATGAAACTGTTAAAAATAGTCAATTTAACATCTAGACATACCCCAAACTTTATATTAAGCATACCCATATCAAGAATTTACATAAAAACAACTTTTGAAATTACTACCCCTGTACCCATTTTTGGCGGTTACGCCCATGAAACTGTTAAAAATTGTCAATTTAACATCTGGACATACTCCAAACTTTACATTAGACATCCCCATAGCAAAAATTTGCTTAAAAACAACTTTTGAAATTACTACCCCTGTACCCATTTTTGGCGGTTACGCCCATGAAACTGTTAAAAATAGTAAATTTAACATATAGACATACCCCAAACTTCATTTTAGTCATCCCCGTATCAAGAATTTACATAAAAATCACTTTTGAAATTACTACCCCTGTACCCATTTTTGGCGGTTACGCCCATGAAACTATTAAAAATTGTCAATTTAACATCTAGACATACTCCAAACTTCATTTTAGTCATCCCCATATCAAGAATTTACATAAAAACAACTTTTGAAATTACTACCCCTGTACCCATTTTTGGCGGTTACGCCCATGAAACTGTTAAAAATTGTCAATTTAACATCTGGACATACTCCAAACTTTACATTAGACATCCCCATAGCAAAAATTTGCTTAAAAACAACTTTTGAAATTACTACCCCTGTACCCATTTTTGGCGGTTACGCCCATGAAACTGTTAAAAATAGTAAATTTAACATATAGACATACCCCAAACTTCATTTTAGTCATCCCCGTATCAAGAATTTACATAAAAATCACTTTTGAAATTACTACCCCTGTACCCATTTTTGGCGGTTACGCCCATGAAACTATTAAAAATTGTCAATTTAACATCTAGACATACTCCAAACTTCATTTTAGTCATCCCCATATCAAGAATTTACATAAAAACAACTTTTGAAATTACTACCCCTGTACCCATTTTTGGCGGTTACGCCCATGAAACTGTTAAAAATAGTCAATTTAACATCTAGACATACCCCAAACTTCATTTTAGTCATCCCCGTATCAAGAATTTACATAAAAATCACTTTTGAAATTACTACCCCTGTACCCATTTTTGGCGGTTACGCCCATGAAACTGTTAAAAAATAGTCAATTTAACATCTAGACATACTCCAAACTTTATATTAAGCATCCCCGTATCAAGAATTTACATAAAAACAACTTTTGAAATTACTACCCCTGTACCCATTTTTGGCGGTTACGCCCATGAAACTGTTAAAAATAGTCAATTTAACATCTAGACATACCCCAAACTTTATATTAAGCATCCCCGTATCAAGAATTTACATAAAAACAACTTTTGAAATTACTACCCCTGCACCCATTTTTGGCGGTTACGCCCATGAATTCGATAAAAAATTGAAATTTAACCTATTCTATCTATCTATCTATTGTCCTTTCGAGCCGAAGACGGCACATAGGGCAGAACCACAATCTCAAAAACAGAAACCTTGCGTGCCAAAATGGCACATATTTCAGAGTTCACTGCTTCTAAAATCTATGGTTCTGTTTCCATAACAATACTTTTTACAATGACAGCTTGTCAAGCCATCGATCAACCTCCTTAGTCGCCTCTTGCGACATGCCTGGAAGGTCACAGTGTCACTATTCTCTACCTCCCTCATAATGAGGCCCCGGTAACACACGGGATTTAAATAAATAATGGTGACAAATAAAAGCGAAAACATTATATTTAATATTTAAATTGATATTTTCATGGGAGGGTGTCCAGTTTGGACATCACGTAACATAAGAATCATGAGCTGTTGAGTAATGCTTAACATAATGTGAATATGTTCATGAACATACAAAAGGCCATGTCAACAGTGGCTAGTAAAATACGACATGAGATCAATCAAGAAAAGATCATAGTAATTTTAAAAAATTTAATTTGTTGATGGAAAAAATATACCCGGAAGGTAAAGCAGCGTAAAAAGTAGATAACTTTGTATATCTTTGAAGATGTCTAGATTAAGATAAGAAGGAGACATAAAGTAAGACATAAAAATCAGAATAGCAAAGGTTGCAATGTTTCAGGGATTAGCTACTGTTACGTATTTAGACACTTAGACCAGCATGGGTCACGAACAAGGGTAGCTGAGTTGTATCTGTGGGCTTTATCTGTGTCCTTAGAGTGGAAAGACAGGGAGCCGCGATAGTTCAGTGGTTAGTGAACTGGACTACAAAGGACAAGAGGTAGGGTTCGATCCCAACCGACGGCCTATTTTAACCTATTGGCATACATCAAACATAATATGTGACACGCCCATGTATCAAATTTGCCTAAAAAATCAACCAAAAATTAGTAGTATATATCTAGTGATTGGCCGGGTAGACTCTCATATAAGGAAAAACGGTAGACTCTCATATAAGGAAAAACCGCACCAAAAAATGTCTGGCCATGTACGGGTAGACTAATTATATAAGGATTTATGAGCGGCTGGCCGCTCTTTCCACGGTCCAATCACTAGATATATACTACTAATTTTTGGTTGATTTTTTAGGCAAATTTGATACATGGGCGTGTCACATATTATGTTTGATGTATGCCAATAGGTTAAATTTCAATTTTTTATCGAATTCATGGGCGTAACCGCCAAAAATGGGTACAGGGGTAGTAATTTCAAAAGTTGTTTTTATGTAAATTCTTGATACGGGGATGCTTAATATAAAGTTTGGGGTATGTCTAGATGTTAAATTGACTATTTTTAACAGTTTCATGGGCGTAACCGCCAAAAATGGGTACAGGGGTAGTAATTTCAAAAGTTGTTTTTATGTAAATTCTTGATACGGGGATGCTTAATATAAAGTTTGGAGTATGTCTAGATGTTAAATTGACTATTTTTTAACAGTTTCATGGGCGTAACCGCCAAAAATGGGTACAGGGGTAGTAATTTCAAAAGTGATTTTTATGTAAATTCTTGATACGGGGATGACTAAAATGAAGTTTGGGGTATGTCTAGATGTTAAATTGACTATTTCTAACAGTTTCATGGGCGTAACCGCCAAAAATGGGTACAGGGGTAGTAATTTCAAAAGTTGTTTTTATGTAAATTCTTGATATGGGGATGACTAAAATGAAGTTTGGAGTATGTCTAGATGTTAAATTGACAATTTTTAATAGTTTCATGGGCGTAACCGCCAAAAATGGGTACAGGGGTAGTAATTTCAAAAGTGATTTTTATGTAAATTCTTGATACGGGGATGACTAAAATGAAGTTTGGGGTATGTCTATATGTTAAATTTACTATTTTTAACAGTTTCATGGGCGTAACCGCCAAAAATGGGTACAGGGGTAGTAATTTCAAAAGTTGTTTTTAAGCAAATTTTTGCTATGGGGATGTCTAATGTAAAGTTTGAGTATGTCCAGATGTTAAATTGACAATTTTTAACAGTTTCATGGGCGTAACCGCCAAAAATGGGTACAGGGGTAGTAATTTCAAAAGTTGTTTTTATGTAAATTCTTGATATGGGGATGACTAAAATGAAGTTTGGAGTATGTCTAGATGTTAAATTGACAATTTTTAATAGTTTCATGGGCGTAACCGCCAAAAATGGGTACAGGGGTAGTAATTTCAAAAGTGATTTTTATGTAAATTCTTGATACGGGGATGACTAAAATGAAGTTTGGGGTATGTCTATATGTTAAATTTACTATTTTTAACAGTTTCATGGGCGTAACCGCCAAAAATGGGTACAGGGGTAGTAATTTCAAAAGTTGTTTTTAAGCAAATTTTTGCTATGGGGATGTCTAATGTAAAGTTTGGAGTATGTCCAGATGTTAAATTGACAATTTTTAACAGTTTCATGGGCGTAACCGCCAAAAATGGGTACAGGGGTAGTAATTTCAAAAGTTGTTTTTATGTAAATTCTTGATATGGGGATGACTAAAATGAAGTTTGGAGTATGTCTAGATGTTAAATTGACAATTTTTAATAGTTTCATGGGCGTAACCGCCAAAAATGGGTACAGGGGTAGTAATTTCAAAAGTGATTTTTATGTAAATTCTTGATACGGGGATGACTAAAATGAAGTTTGGGGTATGTCTATATGTTAAATTTACTATTTTTAACAGTTTCATGGGCGTAACCGCCAAAAATGGGTACAGGGGTAGTAATTTCAAAAGTTGTTTTTAAGCAAATTTTTGCTATGGGGATGTCTAATGTAAAGTTTGGAGTATGTCCAGATGTTAAATTGACAATTTTTAACAGTTTCATGGGCGTAACCGCCAAAAATGGGTACAGGGGTAGTAATTTCAAAAGTTGTTTTTATGTAAATTCTTGATATGGGGATGCTTAATATAAAGTTTGGGGTATGTCTAGATGTTAAATTGACTATTTTTAACAGTTTCATGGGCGTAACCGCCAAAAATGGGTATTGGGGTAACCACCATAAAAGTGAGTTTTAAGTAAATTTTTGCTATGGGGGTGTCTAATATAACATCTGGGGTATGCCACTAGGTTAAATTTACTATTTCTAACAGTTTCATGGGCGTCCCCTCATAAAGGGACAAGGGGCGTAACAATCATAAATGTGGTATTTTAAGCAAAATCTTGTTTTTCTTAGTGGGTTATGGTAGGAGTGTAACCTACGTGTTTGGTAATACTTTCGTTTAGTAGAGTTATAGCAGGGGACATAACTTTCATGCTTTGCAGTACTTTTCTTAGCAGAGTTGTGACAGGGGCGTGAACTTTAAGTTCATTCTTTCAATGTGGTGTTTTAGTGTGTTTGGTTTTTACTAGAGTTCTATGAATATTTTCAATAATGATTTAGACACAGTCGCAACTATCATCAAGGGCAACCTTTTTAGTAAATTGTAATAATTTATTAGGGTTTTCTCATCTGTATTAAAGACTTTGGTTGATAAGTGGACACTTTTTAGGGTTTTGAGTTCAACTTTTTGGTTATGAGACGAAGTTTTGGGGCTTGTTGTTATATTAGTTGTCTTTTGAAGTAACATTTTGGACTTTGAGTATACCTTTTTGACCTTTCATGTCTAACTATTTTGAGTTTGGGTTGTCTTTTTGACAAACTTTTGAGTTTGGGTTGTCTTTTTGACAAACTTTTGGACTTTGAATGTAACTATTTGGTCTTTTGTGTCTAAATATTCTGAGTTTGGGTTGTCTTTTTGATAAAATTTTGGACTTTGCATATAACATTTATGACTTTCGTGTCTAACTATTCTGAGTTTGGGTTGTCTTTTTGACAAAGTTTTGGCCTTTGTATATAACATTTACGACTTTTGTGTCGAACTAGTATCACTTTGGGACTAAATTTTTAGGGTTTTGAGTTCAACTGTTTGGTTATGAGACGAAATTTTGGGGTTAAGTGTTACATTAGTTGTCTTTTGGAGTAACTTTTTGGACTTTGCCTATAAATTGTTGGGTTTTGTGTCTAACTATTCTGAGTTTGGGTTGTCTTTTTGACAAACTTTTAGACTTTGTATATAATATTTACGACTTTTGTGTCGAACTAGTATCACTTTGGGACTAAATTTTTATGGTTTTGAGTTCAACTGTTTGGTTATGAGACGAAATTTTGGGGTTAAGTGTTACATTAGTTGTCTTTTGGAGTAACTTTTTGGACTTTGCCTATAAATTGTTGGGTTTTGTGTCTAACTATTTTGAGTTTGGGTTGTCTTTTTAACAAACTTTTGGATTTGAATATAACATTTACGACTTTCGTGTCTAACAATTACGACTTTGGGACTAAATTTTTAGGCTTTCGAGTTCAACTTTGTGCATATGAGCCGAAATTTTGGGGTTAAGTGTTACATTAGTTGTCTTTTGGCGTAACTTTTTGGATTTTGCATATACATTTTTGAGCTTTGCATCTAACTATTTTGAGTTTGGGTTGTCTTTTTAACAAACTTTTGGATTTGAATATAACATTTACGACTTTCGTGTCTAACAATTACGACTTTGGGACTAAATTTGTAGAGTTCGTGTTCAACTGTTTGGTTATGTGACGAAATTTTGGGGTTAAGTATTACATTAGTTGTCTTTTAGAGTAACTTTTTTAGACTTTGCATATAAATTGTTGGGCTTTGTGTCTAACTATTTTGAGTTTAGGTTATCTTTTTGACAAACTTTTGGACTTTGCATATAACATTTACGACTTTCGTGTCTAACAATTACAACTTTGGGCCTAAATTTGTAGAGTTTGTGTTCAACTTTGTGAGTATGAACCAAAATTTTAGGGTTTGGAACTAAGTTTTCTTACCTGAAATGATCATCTTTACTGTTGTCTGTCATTCGTTGAAGTGATAAAGATATGGAACTCCAAAGTCTAAGAGCTGAAGTAATCACCTTTAATGATGTATGTCGTTCGTTGAAGTGGGAAACATTGGTATTAAAGCCTTCAGCGGTCAAAATGAGATCATAGAACTCTTCTGGAATTGCCTCAGGGGTCAAAACGAGTTCAAGTAACCCACCACCCCGCATTTTTCCCCCACTGCTGACCCGACAGCCACTACCTACGCTTGGGCTAACGCGCTTTTCTGATTGGTTAATCCACCTGTCAGCCATTTCTTCGCCCCGCCTCCTATGTTAATACTCTTTTCTGATTGGTTAATCCTGCTATCAAGCGATGTTGACGTACTCACTCGCTGATTGGCTAATTTATTCATTTCTTACCAGGTTATATTTAAACTAGACGGCGTTATAAGTTTGATTGATTCAAGGAAAGTTACTGTTCACACTAGCGGAGTTTTGCACCGTAAGTTGGCTTGTTTTCTCTTAAAGTATGTTAAGGCTTATCGATAACAGGTTATATTCGGTGTAGATGATTGAGACTATATTTTACGCTGTAAGTTTGAATGTTTTCTCTTAAAGTATGGTAAGACTTAACGATAACACGTTATTCAACTGTATTGATGTAAAGTAGTTAAGATAAGTAATGTTGAATGTAATGTTCCTTCATTTTTCTTATTGGTTGATTAAAGTATGATATACCAGACAACCGCCATACACCACACATACCACACTAGGCGCCCGGTATACAGCCCTCATGTCACACTAGACGCCCGGCATACAGCCTTATATCACACTAGATGACCTCCATACACCCTACATACCACACCAGATGACCTCCATACACCCCTCACGACACAGTAGACGACCTCCATACACCCCTCACGATACACTAAACGACCCCTATACAACCATCATGACACACTAAACGCCCTCTATACACCCAATATGACACACTAGACGACCTCCATACAACCATCATACCCCGCTAGACGACCTCCGTACACCCATCACGACATACTAGCCGACCTCCATGTACCCATCATGGCACACTAGACGACCCCTATACAACCATCATGACACACTAGACGACCCCTATACAACCAACATGACACACTAAACGCCCTCTATACACCCAATATGACACACTAGACGACCTCCGTACACCCATCACGACATACTAGCCGACCTCCATTGACCCATCACGGCACACTAGACGACCCCTATACAACCATCATGACACACTAGACGATCCCTATACAACCATCATGACACACTAAACGCCCTCTATACACCCAATATGACACACTAGACGACCTCCGTACACCCATCACGACATACTAGCCGACCTCCATTGACCCATCACGGCACACTAGACGACCCCTATACAACCATCATGACACACTAGACGATCCCTATACAACCATCATGACACACAAAACGCCCTCTATACACCCAATATGACACACTAGACGACCTCCGTACACCCATCACGGCACACTAGACGACCCCTATACAACCATCATGACACACAAGACGACCCTATACAACCATCATGACACACTAGACGACCCCTATACAACCATCATGACACACTAAACGCCCTCTATACACCCAATATGACACACTAGACGACCTCCGTACACCCATCACGACATACTAGCCGACCCCTATACAGCCCTTATTACACACTAGGCGACCTCCATACACCCATTGCTGCGATGAACATACTAGTAAAACAGACTGTATAAACTGTAAGGGTGTTAAAGCATACACCAAACGAACGCCCGGGCTTTTTAAACTAGAGTACGAAGGGACAGCTCTTGTTAGCTTATGTAGTAAGACGTACCATTGTAGTGGGGATTACGATAAAATCAGTTGTAAAGGGCTAAGCAAGCAACACAACAAATTAGATAAAGATATGTTTTTAGAGGTTCTCGCCACGCAAAAGGCCAAGGGTGGGAAAAATGTAGGTTTCAAAGTCTTAAATAATTCCATATTTTCCTACAGTCAAACAAGAAATGCTCTTTCCTATTTCTATATAAAAAGAAAGGTAGCTGATGATAACGTCTCGACTACACCTCTAGATATTTAACTCTTTACACTACCAGTTTAGACTACCCAGCAATCTCTAACAGTTTCACCCTAGCTAAGCAGACACCCAACTACCTAGGTATAACTAAATGCTATCCTTGTACTATATATTTACTTCGTGTACTGAATATTTTTGTAATGTTATATAATATCAATGTATGTTATACACCTATTGAGATAATAAAAGAATAAAATATATCTTTGTCTTCTGTTTTATATTGATTGTTTTTTATTGATGTTGTATAATCTACTAACCTATCACTAACGATCAAGTACATAAAGAACTCCAAAGTCAGCATACACCAGACATAAACAGGTTACTTCCGGGGTCACTGGGACCAGCTGTCACGGTTAACTCCCCCTGCGCCTACAGTACATTAGGCGCGCCGCGCGCCTACTATATATCTTTGTTAATTTACGGGCCAAATAATAATCAGTTGGACCCTTGTATACTACTTACAGGTAAGGATGGTACACAGAGTGTACAGGTTAGGATGGTACACAGAGTGTACAGGTTAGGATGGTACACATAGTGAACAGGTTAGGATAGTACACATACTGTACAGGTTAGGATGATTAACGAAAAATAAATCCTTGACCTTACCAGACATCACGATTGTCTAAATAAAATAAAACGTGTCCAAATAATTTGTTTTATAAATAAATTCCACCGAGCGTTCACAAGCACAGGTTTTCATATAACACGGGACAGAACTCTGTATGTTATTAACTTGTCAAATGGAAACTTTTTTATGTTAACTTTAACCAAGGAGAGCGCAGAACACTTCTTGGTTTGCAACATATATAGGGTGTAACTTTGTTGGAATATTCGTACACATTGATGGCTACAGGTGCTCATAAAGTTTCATGTGGTATCCGTTGGTTTCATACACACTTGATGTGCGCCCTGCCGCTACTCGGCAAACGTGGATGCAATAACTTAGCTCGTACCAAACTTGTCTGCATCACATCCGGTGTGATCGAGCTGAAAGCTTCAGTGATGTGTTCCTGCCGATCATCCAGTGTTGCAGGTAGTGGAGGTACATACACAGATCATCCGGTGTTGCAGGTAGTGGAGGTACATACACAGATCATCCAGGGCTGCAGGTAGTGGAGGTACATATACAGATCATCCAGGGCTGCAGGTAGTGGAGGTACATACACAGATCATTCAGGGTTGCAGGTAGTGGAGGTACATACACAGATCATCCAGAGTTGCAGGTAGTGGAGGTACATACACAGATCATCCAGGGCTGCAGGTAGTGGAGGTACATACACAGATCATCCAGGACTGCAGGTAGTGGAGGTACATATACAGATCATCCAGGGCTGCAGGTAGTGGAGGTACATACACAGATCATCCAGGGCTGCAGGTAGTGGAGGTACATATACAGATCATGCAGGGCTGCAGGTAGTGGAGGTACATACACAGATCATTCAGGGCTGCAGGTAGTGGAGGTACATATACAGATCATTCAGGGTTGCAGGTAGTGGAGGTACATATACAGATCATTCAGGGTTGCAGGTAGTGGAGGTACATATACAGATCATTCAGGGTTGCAGGTAGTGGAGGTACATACACAGATCATCCAGGGCTGCAGGTAGTAAAGGTACATACATAGATCATCCAGGGCTGCAGGTAATGGAGGTACATACGCAGATCATTCAGGGCTGCAGGTCGTGGAGGTACATACACCGTTCCTCCAGGGCTACAGGTAGTGGAGGTACATACGCAGATCATCCAGGGCTGCAGGTAGTGGAGGTACATACACTCTTTCCTTCATCATCATTGAGTGTCGTCTCCGCATCGAAGGTTGGCTACCATGGAGCGCCATTCTGCTCTGTCTCTTGCTTTGATGGTGCAGGTTGTCATAGGCTGGTTTGTCCATCTTTTGATGTTACTCGTCCATGCTAGTCTTGGTCTGCCTCTGCCTCTTTTACCTTGTATTTTCCCTTCCAATATTACTTTTATTAGGTTGTGTCTTTTAACATGCGCAATAATTTCATGCGTCTTGTTCTAATTGTGTTTAGTAGTTCTCTTTTCATTTTTACTTGTTTTAAAACTTCATCGTTTGTTTTCTGTTCTTTTCATCCAATTCTACCTAATCTTCTATAGGTCCACATTTCAAAGGCTTCAATTTTCTTTTTTTTTTTTTTTTTCTGGTCTAATGTCCATGTTTTTGCACCATACATATATATTGGGAAGATGTAACGTTTTGCTATTTTTAGTTTTAGTCCTGGTGTTACTTGTTTTGATGTTAGTGTATTCTGCACGGCATTAAAATTACTTTTTGCCATACCTATTCTTTTGTTTATTTCAGTTGTACATTCCCCATCACTGATTATAGTATGTCCCAGATAGTTGTGGCTCTGAACTGTCTGCAGGTGTGTCCAGACTCCCTAAAGGAAAAAGTCACAAACGCGTCCGGTGATATCGGGAACCACTTGTAGAACATGAGAACATCTGTTTTTTTTCTTGCCCAGTGTGGGCAATTAATTTGGCAGATGCCCTTTGAGAAATTTGCGGACAGCGAGATGCCAGTGCGACGGTATACTATCTTGATGAAGAAGGCAGCTAGCACAGTCAGCAGCTAGTTCTGGGATCAACCGGTCAGCATGTCCATGTAAATCAAGAAGTGTTTTTTGTGCTCACCACGTATATAATTATCTCACGGACGTTAACGGTATATTTTAACGTAAACATACAACAGAACACGAGCAGTAATCATTACTATTTTCATGCGCCAACAGTAAAGTACGTGTTTATTAATTCAGTGTTTTGTGTTTTCTTTTTTTTTTTTTTTTTTTCAAATCGATTTGGAAGTTATAACAATACATTTGGACAAGACCGATTTGAGATATCGGTGTCACACATGGACAGTGGTACGATTTAAGTTTGGCATGCTCATAGAGGAAATGAATGAGAGAGGGGGAATGAGTGAGACAGAGAGAGAGAGAGAGAGTGGTAGTGAATGATAAAGAGAGAGTGAAAGAGGGAATGAATGAGATTGTAAGGAAGCCAGAAAGAGAGAGAATGTGAGTAAGTGAGACAGAGTGAGAGAACTTACGGGATTGTAAATGAGAGAGTACGAGAGATAAAGATAGAGAATTTAATCAGAATGAGGGTGAGTGAAAAAGAGGGAGAGAGGGTAAGAGAGCAAGTGAGAATTAGAGATTGTAAAAGAAATTGAAAGATACAGCGATAGAGTGAGCGAGAGAGGGAGGAGTGTAAGAGAGAAGGTTGTAAGAGAGAAGGTTGTAAGAGAGAAGATAAAAAGAGAAACAGTAGAAAGAGATAGTGAATAAAAGAGAGAATGAAGGAAGGTTATATAGCTTTAGAAAGTGAATGTGTGAGAGAGTGAAGGAAGGTTATATAGCTTTAGAAAGTGAATGGGTGAGTGAGTGAAGCAAGGTTATATAGCTTTAGAAAGTGAATGTGTGAGAGAGTGTCACTGAGAGAGTGAGACAGAAATTTAAAGACAGTGAGAGAGTGTCTCTGAGAGAGTGAGACAGAAATTTAGAGACAGTGAGAGAGTGTCACTGAGAGAGTGAGATAGAAATTTAGAGACAGTGATAGAGTATCACTGAGAGAGTGAGACAGAAATTCAGAGACAGTGATAGAGTGTCACTGAGAGAATGAGATATAAATTTAGAGACAGTGAGAGAGTGTCACTGAGAGAGTGAGACAGAAATTCAGAGACAGTGAGAGAGTGTCACTGAGAGAATGAGATATAAATTTAGAGACAGTGATAGAGTGTCACTGAGAGAATGAGATATAAATTTAGAGACAGTGAGAGAGTGTCACCGAGAGAGTGAGATATAAATTTA
The DNA here is from genome assembly GCA_032433765.1 of Megaustenia siamemsis. Classification (NCBI taxonomy): domain Eukaryota; kingdom Metazoa; phylum Mollusca; class Gastropoda; order Stylommatophora; family Ariophantidae; genus Megaustenia; species Megaustenia siamemsis. The sequence continues at coordinate 57,062,296 of JAVIAB010000160.1, read as the reverse complement.
GAGACAGTGATAGAGTGTCACTGAGAGAATGAGATATAAATTTAGAGACAGTGATAGAGTGTCACTGAGAGAGTGAGACAGAAATTCAGAGACAGTGAGAGAGTGTCACTGAGAGAGAGATAGAATTTAGAGACAGTGAGAGAGTGTCACTGAGAGAGAGAGAAATTTAGAGACAGTGAGAGAGTGTCACTGCGAGAGTGAGATAGAAATTCAGAGACACTGAGAGAGTGTAAGTGAAAGTAAGAGCGAACGGTAACAAAGAAACACAGCAAACAAAGATCCACCACCGTGCATAAGACTAACATTATAGTGAAGAAAAAGCTAAGCACCTACTGGCTCATCTAGTATGCGAAAAGACACATTCTAATAACCGATAAAAGATACTTTTTTTTTAACTCTAGCAACAATAAAAAAAAAAATAAAGTATCCCCGTCACGCCAAGTGGCGTATACGGAATATGGTGTTAGTGAACATAAATGTTACAGACCTTCGGGACATGATTTTTGGGGTAATGTGGTCGGTATTACGCCCGTGCCGCTCTACTTTCCCAGAAAAAATCCGGTACCCATTAAAGGCTGGGTGAAATGGAAGCCGTCGGCTGGGATCGAACCCTACCTCTTGTCCTTTGTAGTCCAATTCACTAACCACTGAGCTATCGCGGCTCCCTTCTATCTACAGTAAATGACATATATTCTTATAACCAATAACATATACCGGGTGTTTTTAAAGTCGCAGTGCAGTGAATATTTCTAATATTCAGTAAATGACGTAATCATCATCTACGTACCACAATTTTGTAAACCACATTTATGAACAAACCGCTGATTCCTTTAAGGTTTTATTTACGTAAAGGACGGGCACTACGCTACTTTCACTGTCTCATTGCTTGAAGGAAATGGTGTTGACGATTGAAAACAGGGTATTTCTGGTTGAGCATGTCTACGGATGAGGTCATTAGACAATTCGTGAGGAAATTTCCAGACCCACAAGTCCCTCACCGAAATTCTGTTACAAAATTGATCAAAAAGTTTCGTGAAACCGGTAGTGTGGTAGATGCATACCGATCTGGAAGACCTTCAATTTTCAAGACCAAATTATGGAACTCCAAGACAGAATTACAATGAGTCCAAATGCATCTTTAAACCACTTGTCTCAACAGGTGCAAATATCTAAGAGTTCTCTTCACAAGGTTTTACGAAGTGAACTACACTATCGTCCATACAAATTAACTGAAGTGTCTCAACTCCAAGAAAGAGATTATGAATCCCGTTTAAACTACTGCATGTGGTTTCAGAATTTTATTTATGAACATGGCGCTGCCATCCTTGACGTCACTTTTTTCACTGATGAGGCCTGGTTTCATTTTTCCGGTTATGTGAACAGTCAGAACAATCGGCTGTGGAGCAGTGAAAACCCCATGAATTTCATCAAGTGCCGCTTTACGATCAAAAAGTCGGAGTGTGGTGCGCTATAAGTCGTATGCGGATAATAGGACCTATATTTTTTAATGAAACAATAAATGCAGAACGTTACCGTACTTTAATTCTGGAACCGTTCATAGCACACCTTACAGAACGGGAAATTATGGAATCCTGGTTTCAGCAGGATGGGGCAACAGCACACACAGCCACAACAACACTCAATTATTTAGAAAGCATATTTGCAAATCGCATTATTTCACGTGGAATCTGGCCTGCTCGATCACCAGATCTAACACCCCCAGATTATTATCTGTGGGGGGCATTGAAGGGGAAAGTTTATGAAAATAATCCGCAGACAATTAATGACCTAAAGACTGAAATAGTAGACAAGATTAAACAAATATCACCAGACATTATTCTGAAGGTTTTCGCAAATATGGAAAGACGAATCACGACATGTCTTGAGGCCCGTGGTGGACATTTTCAACATATGCTTTAGGCACAACTTTATTGTTTTAATACCAACATTACCCATTATAAGCTCGCGGATAGCAGTCTAGTATATTTGAATAATGCCATTTATTTTACAATTTGTGTGACGCATTAGTTAACCGCATTTCTGGTGACGTTTTTTCTTCCGAGAGTAGAAATTCACTGCACTGCAACTTTAAAAACACCCTGTATTATCTTACGACTAGCTACAGTGCTAAGACACATGCGACCACAGATTCCAACACTTAACCACATTTCTCTGCACGGGAGAGTTCCTACCTCCAGAAACAATTGCGAAATGCATGTTTAACGTTCATTACTGTATTCATGACAAATGCAAATCTTCTTCCCCGGAATATTAAGTTTGGCAACAGAAAATCGTGATCAGGATTATCAGCAATGTTGTCTGTGTCCAGCATCTAGTGTTTCCATATCTTTTTATGCAAATGAGGGCGGTTTATTTCCCTGCTGCTGGCAATTCACTTCCAATATTTGTGATCATGAAGAGCTACTGGAGGATTTCGTTACACACATCATTCATCATATATTAGACAGTGTCCATGTTTAACTTTGATATCTGCATCTTTCAGCCCGCGTAATTTGATAGGCAATTAATTTTTTTTACCGGGATCTGTTTCAACTAAACCTGATTCTACCCGATAGCAAAATATTGCTGTGAATCATGGACAATCTAGCAAACTTTTAGAAAAATTGGTTCATAATAAACAATATGCTCCAGACAAATCCTTTGGATACCTCGGATAATGATGAAGACATGAACAGATTGAAACATTTCACAAGAACTGGCTTATAAACACCAGTCTACAGGGGAAACTAAAATACCCTGACCACATCAAAAGACACAGTGGGCCGGTAAAAAGAATAATGGAAGGCGTGGTTCCTTCAAGACAGGGCAGACCAAGAAGGCTGTTTCAAGACATCTAAAGAGACCTTAAACATGACAGCGGAAGTGGGAGATCTGGCTAGAGAAAAGACATTCCTTCAGACGAGCTGTGAAGAGTGGAAAGTTCTGCAATGATGAAACATGGATTGTTCTAGATTTCCTGGATAGCATCTGATGGTTCGAATGTCTTGTTCTTCTGCTCCTTTTAGAACTGCTACTGGAATGTCAGTGTCTTGTCGTAGTACAATCAACATGAGGTTCTCACATGACACTGTATTCATCACTAACAGTGAAATCAGTTACAGAAAATGATTCACGTTATTGTGCAAAAGGTAACAATTATGGATTAGCCTGAAAAATAAACAGAAGTAGTGGATGAAACAAAGGAAAATACTACTTGTAAATGCACAATTATAGTAGCAAGACAGTATTTAAGTAAGTCAGGGAAAAGCAGCAGGACCTGAAAGCATACAGATAGAGATGATACAGGCACTAGAAGATTTTGGCATTGAAGTGATTACAGACATATGCAACGACATATACCATACAGGATACATACCAAATGAACTAAAAACATCAACTTTCATTGCATTGCCTAAAAATAATGGTGCAGTTGAATGCAGTGATGTTAGAACAATAAGCCTAATGAGCCATGTTACAAAAATCTTGCTAAAAGTTATACAAGGGAGGATTCAGAATAAAATCAATACTGAATTAGATGAGCAGCAATTTTGATTTAGGAAAAATAGCGGGACAAAAGAAACCATATTCTGCATGAGAACATTAATCGAAAAGTACACAGAAGTAAACAAACCAATATATGCCTGCTTCATAGACTACACCAAAGCTTTTGATAGAGTACACCAAAAACAACTTATAGAATGCCTGAAAGAGATACATCTAGATGACATGGATATACGACTAATATGCAATCTATACTGTGAGCAAACAGCAATAATAAAATATAACAAAGAGTTCTCTACACCCATTGATATAAAAAGAGGAGTAAGACAAGGATGCATCCTATCACCAAGCTTGTTCAATCTATACACTGAGCAAATCTTTAAAAACATCATAGAGATGCCAGGCCTACAAATTAATGGAAAGATAATCAATAACCTAAGATATGCTGACGATACTGTACTACTAGCAGAAAATCCTAAAGATCTACAACAATTACTTAATGAAATAAACACGACAAGCAAAAAATATGGACTAGATATGAATATCAAAAAGACTAAAACTATGATCATAAACAAAGAAAGTACTCAAGACCAACAAGTGGATATCGAGATTGATGGAACTTCAGAATCACATTAGAAAGAAACAATCAGTATTTTGTGGTCTTGTTATAACAAGCGAGACAGTGAAAAGTGATTAAGAAGAAAATTGAAAGAGCGAGAAGCAAGGGACATCAGAGGAAGAAGTACATGACTGGATTGTGAGTGGCTCGGCAGATGATCAAACATGCATTGTTTCAGAATATGGAGAGGCCTGCTCCAATACGACACAAGGAGATGAACATCTAACCTATAACGGATCCCTCGTGTGAGCCTCGTTGTGGACAAGTGTTCAGGAGTAAAATATGGCCTCAACCTCAACGACCATAACTCTAGAGACCGACCGATTTTGCCCAATCACAAATCAACTTTAACAAGTGTTTATTGATAGCAGTTTCAATAGAATTCAACAAAACCGTAAATGTGAATGAGTTGAATGATCACACGTGTATACAGTCAAGGTGCGGAACTATTGCGCCACTTGTGATTACGTCATGTCAGATATATTTAGCCGCTGTCAGTGATGTCATTGCTGATGACTTGGCACAAATGTTTCGCTATCAAGAGTGGGAAATTCCTAGATTTAATGGGGTCACTGTTTTTACACTTTTTGTGATTACTTTTGTAAGTTTGTTGTAAACCTAGTGGTGATAAAACAACATGGCGTGGGTTGCAAGAAGGACGTACGTCACATCCTGTGGTAATTAAACGATGAGAATTTTATTTCTTGGCATGTCATAGTTACATGTCATGTGTCATGGTAGCCAGTGTGGGCGGTCGTGAATCTCACAATCTTCAAAGTTTCTAATCTTTCATTTCTGCATGTCATAGTTACATGTCATGTGTCATGATAGCCAGTGTGGGCGGTCGTGAATCTCACAATATTCAAAGTTTCTAATCTTTCATTTCTGCATGTCATTCGGCAAAACATATATCTATAGAATTGTCCTCCTGTGTTGTCCTCTGCGTAATCTCTCACCAATTTTGCCAGTTGTAACAAAGTTTCCCACACCGCTGCTCCTGTTCACCTAAACTATCATGACAGCTGTTGTGTGTAGTAGAGAACGCTACACTGACTTGTCCCGTCGCCTGCTGGAAGTGCTCGAGACAGGAAAATGCTCTATCAAAACACAACCCCACTACCATATGGGTGAACCTCTTCGATGAGAGACGTCCCTAGCAGCATCTTGTGCCCCAGAATGCAAGATGTCCTAGGAAAATTTGAGAAATGGGCAAACACCTGGTTACTACCAATTAACGAAAAAAAAAAAAAACTACATACACAATTTTCAACCAATCAAGAAACACACTCTCTGCAAAATTGAAGATAAAAGATCATACACTTCCTATTGGCCAAAAGCCAACATATCTTGGGATCACCATGGATCGCAGAATGACGTGCATCAATCAGATGGACAAAGCAAACAAAAGAGCCAGAAAACGAACAGATATTATGAAGAAATTGGCAGGAAGGGACTGGGGAGCAAACAGACATATCTTGAAACGACTATTTATACAACATTTTTATTAAACTAATGTAACATACAACCAGCAATTTGGATTTAGGAAAAATAGTGGAACAAAAGAAGCCATATTCTACATGAGAACATTAATCGAAAAGTACACAGAAGTAAACAAACCAATATATGCCTGCTTCATAGACTACACCAAAGCTTTTGATAGAGTACACCACAGACAACTTATAGAATGCCTAAATGAGATACATCTAGATGACATAGACATATGACTAATATGTAATCTATACTGGGAGCAAACGGTAATAATAAAATATAACAAAGAGAACTATACACCCATTGATATAAAAAGAGGTGTAAGACAGGGATGCATCCTATCACCAAGCTTGTTCAATCTATACACTGAGCAAATTTTTAAAAACATCATAGAGATGCCAGGCCTACAAGTTAATGGAAAGATAATCAATAACCTAAGATATGCTGACGATACTGTACTACTAGCAGAAAATCATAAAGATCTACAATAATTACTTAATGAAATAAACATGACAAGCAAAATATATATACTAGATATGAATATCAGAAAGACTAAAACTATGATCACAAACAAAGAAAATACTCAAAACCCACAAGTGGATATCAAAATTGAAGGAATAGACATGGAGACAGTTCAGAGCTACAACTACCTTGGACATACTATAACCAGTGATGGAAAATGTACAACTGAAATAAACAAAAGAATAGGAATGGCAAAAAGTAATTTTAATGTCATGAAGAACATAAAAACATCAAAACAAATAACACCAGGGCTAAAACTAAGAATAGAAAAATGTTACATCTTCTCAATATTCTTATATGGTGCAGAAACATCGACATTAGACAAGAAAACAGAACAGAGAATTGAAGCCTTTTTATGGGCTTAAGAACAAGACAAGATCTAGCAGTGAGTCGACAGCCATGGGGAGCTGTGATGTATGCCTACATGCCCCGAACTAATTAACTAACAAACTTACTAACGAAATTATAACTAACTAATTTACTAACGAACTAATTAATTAATTAACTAATTTACTCATTAATCAACAAATTAAATAATTAAGTAACTATTTTTTTAATTAATTATTTAATTTGTTGATTAATGAGTAAATTATTTAATTAATTAATTAGTTCGTTAGTTAGTACATTAGTTAGTTAAATAATTAATTAAGTAACTACAGAGAAATTGACATGAGAATACAAAAAAGCAAATGCTGTCACATACCAGCTTTCACCATTGCTAAGACATCCAAACATTTCTATAGCAGCTAAACAACAAATAATAAATAGCATTTTTATACCAACTTTGTGCTACAAATGTCAAACATGGACCCTTTCTAAATCACATTTATGAAAGATCAATGCATGAGAAATGCGATGCTTGAGAAAAGTAACAAACAACACAAGAAGAGATAGAATACCAAATGAAACCATAAGAAAAATAGTAGGAATAAAACTCTGTCAAGAATATATAGAACAACAACAACTTAAATAGTTTGGCGACCTGGTCAGAATGAATCCTGACCAATCACCATCAAGGACGTTCTTCTCAAGAATGCATGGGAAAAGACCAAGAGGAATACCCAGAAGAAGATGGATAGATGCAGTGATAGAGACATGTAACAAAGGAAAATCACTAATTCAGACAATTCGAGCAGCTCAAGAACGACAAATGATATAACCACGACACCTTTTCGGTATCAGCGAGGAAGAGAAAAGAAGAAGAATTAAGTAACTAAAGTAACTAACAAAGAAACTAAGTAACAAACTAGCAAGCTAATAAACTAACTAAATGATATCATCAGTACATCATTTTGTTAGAGAAAGATTTAGCGAGAACTTCGTCACATCTATGGTCGTAGAAGGAATCTTTAGGTTGTGTCTATATTAGTTTAGGCCTTCAATAGATTGTTTAGGTATATGGTCAGCAATACGTCAATGCAATCTTTCTTTCCTTGGATAGGAGTTTAGGATCCAGTTTAAAGCTGAGTGAGCCTAAAAGCTCTCAGTCGAGATCGAATTCGACCTCTTGTTCTCTGTAGATTTGCTCACTGCTCTTCTGTGGTTCCTGAGTGTATGGCACGACAACAGACAAAGATAGTCTGGCTGTACATGAGATAGAGATAGACAGATGGAATATTAGAAGCAGTAGAGAACATAACAGCAGGAGAGACCAACATGTGGGCTAAAGGTTTCCTTACTTTATCCTCGTCACTAAAAGGCAAATGAAGAAATAAATACATAAATAAACAAAGAAAGAATGAAAGAAAGAAAGAAAGAAAGAAAGAAAGAAAAAAGAAAGAAAGAAAGAAAGAACTGATCAACTCCAACTCAACTCGGAACACTATATTTCATTAGATAATAAAGTGCCAACTGTACACAATCTCATCTCAACGAGTTATGTTTATGTTCACGGCTGCGTACCCCCTGTGTTATATTCACTGACGGAAACAACGACTGGTTCACAGGGCGCAAACAACGACTGGTTCACAGGACGCAAACAACGACTGGTTCACAGGACGCAAACAACGACTGGTTCACAGGACGCAAACAACGACTGGTTCACAGGACGCAAACAACGACTGGTTCACAGGACGCAAATAACATCTCCTGGATCACCGCAGAAATGTCCACAGAGATGTTCTTGATCCCTAGATCTTCTCTTCCTTTCATCATCTCCCAACGCAGGGACCTGCTCGACAACACTTCTATTGACAAGCTACTGTCGATGCGGCCTATTTGGCAGGATCTGATAAACAGGTGAACACAGCCGACCCGCTCATACAAAATCTAACAGGTAACTCCATCACGGAGTCCAATCAACAATACAGATCTCAGTTACAACTGAGTCAGCGACCGTTCCAGTCAACGTACTATACCAGAAATAACGCTACAAATTTAGCAATGTCGTTTTCTCTACAATCTGTTAATACAGTTAGGATTTAAAATAATCTATGAGATCAGTTGTCACATCTAGAATATGGATCATCCGCATGGTGCCCCAGCATCAAACACACACTGCAAGAGCTGGATAAAATACACAACCAGGCACCTAGGGTCATAACAAGTACAAGAAATCAACACCAATATTAAAGATGGAAAAATTATGGAGGATACCAGCACTGAAAGAACGGAGGGACACAAAGGTGCTGATACAGGCAGAAAAATATTCATGCATGCCGAGACATCCAATGAAGGACCGGTTCCAAAATCTTGCATTGGGACGACTTAAGAGAAGCAGTTTTATCCACCAAGCCAAGCGTATTAGTAGACAAACACCAGACATGCCAGGAGTTGTTAACCCCCTACTGCCCATACCAGAACAGACTCCCTGGACAGAGAAATGTGGATTGTCAAAACAAATGCTGACAGAAGTGAAAGGAATACTTGACAATGAGGAACAGAATAGTCTACAGTGTGAAACGATTGCTCTTATTTTCTTGGATGAAGTATACCTTCAAGATCTATGGATTCTTGTGTACACAGATGGATCAGCACAGAATGCAGTAAAGAATAGGGGAGTATGTGCATATATAGAGTACCCAAATAACACTAGGGATATGAATAAAATAGCTCAGTGGTTAGTGAACTGGACTACAAAGGACAAGAGGTAGGGTTCAATCCCAACCGACGGCTTCCGGGTTCACCCAGCCTTAAATGGGTACCGGATTTTTTTGGGGAAAGTAAAGCGGCACGGGCGTAATACCGACCACATTACTCCAAAAATCATGTGCTGAAGGTCTGTAAAATGTAGGGTCACTAACACCATATTCCCTATACGTCACTTGTCGTGACGGAGGCTCTTTACTTTACCTTTTTTATATGAATAAATATATTTATATGAATAATATGATGCAGAAGTCCAAGCAATAAAGTTGGCAATAAAAAAATTGCTGAACAGTAATCTTAGCCCACAGATTGTAGCGTTGTGGTAGATGCAAGATCAGTACTCCAGGCACTACAATCCAGAAAATTGCCCTTATTGGCTGAACTCTGCAAAGCACCACGGTGTTGCGTTGCAGTGGATCCCATCTCACTGTGGAATACCAGGAAATGAGAAAGCAGATCAGTTGACAGAGGAAGGTTCAACAGGCACACAACTATGAGTAGATGTGAACAAGTTATCATTATTCGCCTTAGAACAGGACACAATCGACTCCACAGTCACATGTATATAACATTGAAGATCGGCACCTCAACTACATGTACACAGGCGCCCCAGACTGCTGAACACATACTTCAAGACAATACTTTCAGCAATAGATTGATAAATAGACAGACTGATAGACATATAGATAAATGGTTTTGTGGATGGACGGGCGGACGGACGGACGAACGGACGGACGGACAGACAGACAGACAGACAGACAGACAGACAGACAGACAGACAGACAGACAGACAGACAGACAGACAGACAGACAGACAGACAGACAGATAGACAGATAGATAGACAGACAGATAGACAGATAGACAGATAGACAGATAGATAGATAGATAGATAGATAGATAGATAGATAGATAGATAGATAGATAGATAGATAGATAGATAGATAGATAGATAGATAGATAGATAGATAGATAGATAGATAGATAGATTGATAAAAGAAAACATTCACCGTAATTAAATTTAAAAAAATGATACGTTATAGTTTGTGCATACTATCTATCATCTTGTGAAATATTTGGTTCATTGACTACAATCTCAGGCCACATATCGAGGTCAGGTCACTAGAGTTACGCTCTGATTGTTTCAGTAATTGTGTCACATATCGATCACGTGACTTATGGAAAACCAGATAGAACAAAGGAGCTCATCGCGTGTTTGTAGCACGTTCAAAAACAGATCTGAGGCCACGCTCAAGCGCCGGAACCAGTCACGCTAGAGATGACAACGATACGGTTAGCGTGTGGCTGGAGGCCAGATTTATCACACACACTGTGATTAAAGTCATCTTTAGATTTCCACAGTCACAGGCTGAAAATAAAACCGGAAACCCTCTAACAGGCGTAGAGCTATCAGATATAGAAGCTTTAGACGCCTGACGTCACTCGTACCACAACCGTCCCTGCTCTAAAAGCTGAAAACGTCACGCTAGTTGGGGGTTAAAGACCAATGAGGAAATTCTCAAAGAGACCAACACAAAGAGACCAACACAAAGAAACCAACACAAAGAGACCAACACAAAGAGACCAACACAAAGAGATAACACAAAGAGGCCAACACAAAGAGACCAACACAAAGAGACCAACACAAAGAGACCAACACAAAGAGACCAACACAAAGAAACCAACACAAAGAGACCAACACAAAGAGACCAACACAAAGAGACCAACACAAAGAAACCAACACAAAGAGACCAACACAAATAGGCCAACACAAAGAGGCCAACACAAAGAGACCAATACAAAGAGACCAACACAAAGAGACCAACAGAAAAAGGCAACACAAAGAGACCAACACAAAGAGACCAACACAAAGAGACCAACAGAAAAAGGCAACACAAAGAGACCAACACAAAGTGACCAACACAAAGAGACCAACACAAAGAGACCAACACAAAGAGACCAACAGAAAAAGGCAACACAAAGAGACGAACACAAAGTGACCAACACAAAGAGACAAAACACAAAGAGACCAACACAAAAAGGCAACACAAAGAGACCAACACAAAGAGACCAACACAAAGAGACCAACACAAAAAGGCAGCTCCTAAAAACATCAGAAAGAAACAATCAATATTTTTCGGGCACATGAGAAGAGGAAATTTGGAATACTTGGTTACAACAGGCAAATTACAGGGAAAGAGAGATCGCGGACGACAAAGAGAGAAAACACTAGATAGCTTGGTGTCATGGCAGGAAAAACAGTCAACAACAGAACTGATACGATGCACGGTTGATATAAGATTGTGGAAGGGCATGATTGCCTACGCCAATTGGTATGGCACATGATGAGTTGGGATATACCGGGAGTTTCCTGCCAGCCCATAGATCTTTGGAAATCAATAGATAGGCATTGACTGTGTCTCTCTTCCAATACATTAACATCATGAGTTGTATCGCGAATTCTTCTTCATTGTGATATGCAGTGTGTGTGTGTGTGCACCGTGCTACCCATTTTATTGACACATTTATATACATTCCTTGATGGGATTTGTATTTATGATTTCTCTCTGGGGCAACCATCCCTGGTCTCAGCAGCGAGACCCGGCTTGAAACGTCAGTTACTCATCGACGGAAAAAAAAACATGAGTACCTCCGAAGTCGGAGTTATCTGCCTGTGCAGCGAGGGACCCCTGTGCACACGGCTGCCAGGAAAAAATGGATGAACGCGCAAAATTCAGTTCCTAGCCTCTAGGGACTTCGTCAGAGATGAAAGCTGGCGAACGCAACAACAACAGCAACAACAACAACAGCAACAACAACAGCAACAACAACAACAGCATATACATTCCTAATTTTTAATTCTCTCTGACTTCTCTATCTTTCGCATCAGCGGCAGCTCAAGAAGAAGGTGGTTTCAGGACATCAAGGAGACCCTGAACACGACAACTGAAGAAGTGGGAGATCTGACTGGAGACTAAAGACGGACTGTGGTTAATGCAACGTTCTGTGGGAGATCTGGCCAGAGACCGATTCTATCAGACGGACTGTGGTGAATGCAACGTTCTGTGGGAGATCTGGCTAGAAACCGATTCTATCAGACGGACTGTGGTGAATGCAACGTTCTGTGGGAGATCTGGCCAGAGACCGATTCTATCAGACGGACTGTGGTGAATGCAACGTTCTGTGGGAGATCTGGCTAGAAACCGATTCTATCAGACGGACTGTGGTGAATGCAACGTTCTGTGGGAGATCTGGCCAGAGACCGATTCTATCAGACGGACTGTGGTGAATGCAACGTTCTGTGGGAGATCTGGCCAGAGACCGATTCTATCAGACGGACTGTGGTGAATGCAACGTTCTGTGGGAGATCTGGCTAGAAACCGATTCTATCAGACGGACTGTGGTGAATGCAACGTTCTGTGGGAGATCTGGCTAGAAACCGATTCTATCAGACGGACTGTGGTGAATGCAACGTTCTGTGGGAGATCTGGCCAGAGACCGATTCTATCAGACGGACTGTGGTGAATGCAACGTTCTACAAACGACCTGAAGATTCTTCTACATGACAGCAGACGTTTGTAGTCGGAATCTCCTCTTCTAGAAAATCAGTTTTACCACACTAACGAGTCAAGAGAGTAAACATCAAAGGTATCGGTGGATAAGTTTGTGACAGTCCTTGGACAGAACTGAGAATTTGGGATTTTTGTAGTAAAATGTGGGATTATCTTTAAAAATGGACGCACACTCAATGTAAATGTTAGTAGCCTCTCATTCTCCAGTAGTCTACATTCACCTATAATTAAGTATTCCCCAGTAGTCTACATTAACCTATAATTAAGTATTCTCCAGTAGTCTACATTCACCTATAATTAAGTATTCTCCAATAGTCTACATTCACCTATAATTAAGTATTCTCCAGTAGTCTACATTCACATATAATTAAATATTCCCCAGTAGTCTACATTCACCTATAATTAAGTATTCCCAGTAGTCTACATTCACCTATAATTAAGTATTCTCCAGTAGTCTACATTCACCTATAATTAAGTATTCTCCAGTAGTCTACATTCACCTATAATTAAGTATTCCCCAGTAGTCTACATTCACCTATAATTAAGTATTCCCCAGTAGTCTACATTCACCTATAATTAAGTATTCTCCAATAGTCTACATTCACCTATAATTAAGTATTCTCCAGTAATGTACATTCACATAAAACTGTGTCCCTCTGTGGAGGAATTCAAACCCGGGACATTCCTGTCCAGGGACCGACATCTTACCTCTATACCACCTAATCCTCTACAAAGTAGCTTCTAGGAACTTTCCATACCACGTAACACCAAATATAATAAAGGACTTCCGTTTTAAAGATGGTGGGATCTAGGTCACGTTCTCTTGACCGCTGCAGTAAGTGCATTCGGAATCTGATTAATTTCGGTTCTCCGTTGTACTTTTCTGCGTTAAAGTAAAAGTGATGATCTTCTTATTACATCTGTGCCGCTAAAGCGAAGTTGTACGCCGGCAACAGTCCCTTTTTGAGAAATCAAGTGTTGTGAATGCGACCTTCCAACGTCTAGACTTGATCTGCGCTTTACGTCACATTGGTGCTCTTCATGGCCGTTGTTGGGATCCCTTGATGCAAGTTATTTCCATGTTACCTATCAATGTAAACTACTTCGTTAGCCGCAGTTTTATCTCTTTACGGAATGTGCACAGTGTTTTGTTCGTCTTGGGCTGCTTTTACTAGAGTAATCAGATATCGAAAGGGAGCGAAATTGTGTGTACGACTTTTTTTGTGTGCTACGTCATCATAATGGTTCATCGTACATCCCTAGACTCTAGACCGGCCGTACGCTAATCTTACGGTCGGTTGTATGATGTGCGACGGGGATAATCTGACAACTAACTGTGTGTCTTTATGTTCGGAATTGGAGTCAACAACGATGGCCTAACATCATCAAGCGCTCTACATTTTTTTTAAAATATGACGATCATCATTTTCAAGAGGACGTGAACTCCCGGTATATGGTGGATAGGTGGCGGGAACAATTGAAGGCTATGCATGAGAAGTGTTCCTTGTTGCAGTTTCCTCATATTCGAAGTCCGGCTTGTTGCAGGAACTACTGAGTTAAGTGCTCTGTGCACACCGTGAGCTGTGTGTCTCATCCGTTTTGATCATGTTTCGACATTCCAATTGCTTTCGATGAATGATGATATCGTATGACAGGGAGCAGTTGGCTGTTTTCACTTTCTGCGCAGTTTCGCCTTATGTCTTTTGGCGTGTGCTGAGACTGCTATGATGGGGACTACAGTTACCTTGCTTTGTTTGGGAAATGAGATTCGGATGATTACGCTGGCACGGGCGGTTGAGCAATTAGGGATTTTAATTCGTTTGCAGTGATACCGGGGCCTTCCATAACCAAATAACCAAATAACTGAATATGTTATCCTTAGAAAGTGTCTGTAGACATAGTCAAATACTTAGACTGCTTCATAAGGTTGCCTCAAGAATTCGAAGTTTCATAAACTAATAAATATATGTTTCTTTATATATTGCATGACGGGAACTATTCCTAGTTGTTGTTTTTTTTTATCAGTTCTTCATTTCTGATTTGATCTCTTGTCATTCGTCTAATATATTTCACATGGGTAGTGGCTGGTGGAGTCCAGGTCTGGCATTGGGAACACAAAGTTGAGATGAAGATTGGGTTGTAGAGTGCCCGTTTTGCCTCTAGAGTCATTTCCTTGTTGGTCATTAGTGGTGATAGCTGTCCAATGATTGGCAAGCTGTGTTGCATCTTGTTGAACAGTAATGGTGATAGCTGTCCAATGATTGGCAAGATGTGTTGCATCTTGTTTGACAGTATTGGTGATAGTTGTCCAATGATTGGCAAGCTGTGTTGCATCTTATTTGACAGTAATGGTGAGAGCTGTCCAATGATTGGCAAGCTGTGTTGCATCTTATTGGACAGTAATGGTGAGAGCTGTCCAATGATTGCCAAGCTGTGTTGTATAGCGATTCTCGATTGTGATAACGAAATGTTGCAAGAGGGATTCGTTTTGCACTTTCAGGACTGTTGTTAAACTCAAGCCATATCGAAGTGTGACAATCTGTACCACATTATAGACAGATTGCATCGACAGTTATCCACTTATTACGTTCTACTCAGCCACAAGTGACAACACATTTGTAACACTCTGATGGATGATGGGACGCATGCGACGAGAATAGCCAGAGTCTGATAGCTGACTCATGACGTCAGGATCAAAGAGAAGCGTTAGTGGTTATTTTAAAAATCTGCTTCTCTTCTCAGTGCGACTAAACAAGTAAATAGACAAGAGAGGGCACACCCGTACCCGTGCTGCCGTCGGATATCTTGGGCCAATAATATTCCGATACTGATGTAAATCTTGACGAGGCGTAAATTACGCCAAGCTAACGTCATTTTAAAAACCGGACGACAAAATGAAGAAATCGTGAAACACAGAAAAAAAACATTATGCATAAAAGATAACAAAACCCTGTCATAACAGAACACAACAGTTGCACCACCAAATATTTCATACAAATTAATACACGTATGATAATTGCACATAAGTATTTTCCTCTATCTGTTTTATCTCTCTTTGCTGAAGGCCACTCGACGTATTTTGTTTTCTCAATCAGCCTCGTTATCTGGATGGAGTGACTCGCCTGTCACAAGTCTTTGTTGGAGAGCTTGGCCTAGATTCTGACAGCTTCAGGGTTGACAAACATCATCCAGTGTTTGATTGGTACATATTAAGTTATGTTGTGTTCATCTAGCAGCCACATATGGTGCATACAGCAGAAAGTAATGCCTTTCATGTTGGCGCTGCTCAGTTCTTGTCAATTTTTGCATGTTTCTTTAATGCGTTTTCTTTTACAAGTTATATAGGAGCCTCATTGCGTCACCATAATAATGCTCTTCTTGTCATCTTGTATGCACGAGAGGTGAGAACGAACAAGGCGATCTGCTGTAGTCACAGAAGGGTTAGCGATCACCTCCATGTTTGGTTTTTTCATCTGAGTCACAGCAGAATGACTAACAAAATGAGGGACACAATGGTTCCCGCATTAATGGAGTCTGATGGCCTTCAGTAAGAGGGTCATGGTAGTTCCCTGTGTTAAGGGGTGGTCTGTTGCCTTTAATTGTGAGTGTCACAGTAGTTTCCACAATAGTGGGGTCTGTTGGCCTTAATTGTGAGTGTCACAGTAGTTCCCACAATATTGGGGTCTGTTGGCCTTAAGTGTGAGTGTCACAGTAGTTCCCACAATAGTAGGGTCTGTTGGTCATGGTAGTTCCCTGTGTTAAGGGGTGGTCTGTTGCCTTTAATTGTGAGTGTCACAGTAGTTTCCACAATAGTGGGGTCTGTTGGCCTTAATTGTGAGTGTCACAGTAGTTCCCACAATATTGGGGTCTGTTGGCCTTAAGTGTGAGTGTCACAGTAGTTCCCACAATAGTAGGGTCTGTTGGCCTTAAGTGTGAGTGTCACAGTAGTTCCCACAATAGTAGGGTCTGTTGGCCTTAATTGTGAGTGTCACAGTAGTTCCCACAATAGTAGGGTCTGTTGGCCTTAAGTGTGAGTGTCACAGTAGTTCCCACAATAGTAGGGTCTGTTGGCCTTAATTGTGAGTGTCACAGTAGTTCCCACAATAGTAGGGTCTGTTGGCCTTAATTGTGAGTGTCACAGTAGTTCCCACAATAGTAGGGTCTGTTGGCCTTAATTGTGAGTGTCACAGTAGTTCCCACAATAGTAGGGTCTGTTGGCCTTAAGTGTGAGTGTCACAGTAGTTCCCACAATAGTAGGGTCTGTTGGCCTTAATTGTGAGTGTCACAGTAGTTCCCACAATAGTAGGGTCTGTTGGCCTTAATTGTGAGTGTCACAGTAGTTCCCACAATAGTAGGGTCTGTTGGCCGTAAGTGTGAGTGTCACAGTAGTTCCCACAATAGTAGGGTCTGTTGGCCTTAATTGTGAGTGTCACAGTAGTTCCCACAATAGTAGGGTCTGTTGGCCTTAAGTGTGAGTGTCACAGTAGTTCCCACAATAGTAGGGTCTGTTGGCCTTAATTATGAGTGTCACAGTAGTTCCCACAATAGTAGGGTCTGTTGGCCTAAAGTGTGAGTGTCACAGTAGTTCTCACGGTTGTGGGGTTTGTTGGACTTCAGTATCTCTTTGAATGGCAAGATTAAACTTCCAGCAGAACACGCAATATCAAGGAGACCACTACAATACAATGACTTCTAGGCGTATTAGAGCTCACGGGTAGCGTCAAGCCAGTAACACTGTCACCATCATCAGGAGAGTCAACATGAGCTCCTACAAGCCAGTAACACTGTCACCATCATCATGAGAGTCCACATGAGCTCCTACAAGCCAGTAACACTGCAACCATCATCAGGAGAGTCCAAATGAGCTCCTACAAGCCAGTAACACTGCCACCATCATCATGAGAATCCACATGAGCTCCTACAAGCCAGTAACACTGCCACCATCATCAGGAGAGTCCAAATGAGCTCCTACAAGAGAGTAACACTGCCACCATCATCAGGAGAGTCCACATGAGCTCCTACAAACCAGTAAAACTGCCACTATCATCAGGAGAGTCCACATGAGCTCCTACAAGACAGTAACACTACCTCTATCATCAGGAGAGTCCACATGAGCTTCTACAAGCCAGTAACACTGCCACTATCATCAGGAGAGTCCACGTGAGCTCCTACAAATCAGTAACACTGCCACTATCATCAGGAGAGTCCACATGAGCTTCTACAAGCCAGTAACACTGCCACTATCATCAGAAGAGTCCACATGAGCTCCTACAAGCCAGTAACATTGCCACTATCATCAGGAGAGTCCACATAAGCTCCTACAAGCCAGTAACACTGCCACAATCATCAGGAGAGTCCACATGAGTTCCTACAAGTCAGTAACACTGCCACCATCATCAGGAGAGCCTACATGAGCTCTTACAAGCCAGTAACACTGCCACCATTATCAGGAGAGTCCACATAAGCTCCTATAAGCCAGTAACATTACCACTATCATCAGGAGAGTCCACATGAGCTCATACAAGCCAGTAACACTGCTACCACTATCAGGAGAGTCCACATGAGCTTCTTCAAGCCAGTAACACTGCCACCATTATCAGGAGAGTCCACATAAGCTCCTACAAGCCAGTAACATTACCACTATCATCAGGAGAGCCCACATGAACTCATACAAGCCAGTAACACTGCCACCATCATCAGGAGAGTCCACATGAGTTTCTACAAGCCAGTAACACTGCCACCATCATCAGGAGAGTCCACATGAGTTCCTACAAGCCAGTAACACTGCCACCATTATCAGAAGAGTCCACATAAGCTCCTATAAGCCAGTAACATTGCCACTATCATCAGGAGAGTCCACATGAGCTCATACAAGACAGTAACACTGCAACCATGATCAGGAGAGTCCACATGAGCTCCTACAAGCCAGTAACACTGCCACCACCATCAGGAGAGTCCACATGAGCTCCTACAAGCCAGTAACACTGCCGCCACTATCAGGAGAGTCCACATGAGCTCCTACAAGCCAGTAACACTGCCACCATGATCAGGAGAGTCCACATGAGCTCCTACAAGCCAGTAACACTGCCACCATCATCAGGAGAGTCCACTTGAGCTCCTACAAGACAGTAACACTGCCACCATCATCAGGAGAGTCCACATGAGTTCCTACAAATCAGTAACACTGCCACCATCATCAGGAGAGCCCATATGAACTCTTACAAACCAGTAACACTGCCACCACCATCAGGAGAGTCCACATGAGTTCCTACAAATCAGTAACACTGCCACCACCATCATCAGGAGAGTCCACATGAGTTCCTACAAATCAGTAACACTGCCACCATTATCAGGAGAGTCCACAAAACTCCGATAAGCCAGTAACATTGCCACTATAATCAGGAGAGTCTACATGAGCTCCTACAAGCCAGTAACACTGCTACCACTATCAGGAGAGTCCACATGAGCTCCTTCAAGCCAGTAACACTGCCACCATGATCAGGAGAGTCCAAATGAGCTCCTACAAGTCAGTAACACTGCCACCATGATCAGGAGAGTCCACATGAGCTCCTACAAGCCAGTAACACTGCCACCATCATCAGGAGAGTCCACATGAGCTCCTACAAGTCAGTAACACTGCCACCATCATCAGGAGAGCCCACATGAGCTCTTACAAGCCAGTAACACTGCCACCATTATCAGGAGAGTCCACATAAGCTCCTATAAGCCAGTAACATTGCCACTATCATCAGGAGAGTCCACATGAGCTCATACAAGCCAGTAACACTGCCACCATCATCAGGAGAGTCCACATGAGCTCTTACAAGCCAGTAACACTGCCACCATTATCAGAAGAGTCCACATAAGCTCCTATAAGCCAGTAACATTGCCACTATCATCAGGAGAGTCCACATGAGCTCATACAAGCCAGTAACACAGCCACCATCATCAGGAGAGTCCACATAAGCTCCTATAAGCCAGTAACATTGCCACTATCATCAGGAGAGTCCACATGAGCTCCTACAAGCCAGTAACACTGCCGCCACTATCAGGAGAGTCCACATGAGCTCCTACAAGCCAGTAACACTGCCACCACCATCAGGAGAGTCCACATGAGCTCCTACAAGACAGTAATACTGCCACTATCATCAGGAGAGTCCACACGAGCTCCTACAAGCCAGTAGCACTGCAACCATCATCAGGAGAGTCCACATGAGCTCCTAAAAGTCAGTAACACTGCCACCATCATCAGGAGAGTCCACATGAGCTCCTAAAAGCCATTAACACTGCCAACACCGTCAGGAGAGTCCACACGAGCTCCTACAAGCCAGTAACACTGCCACCATCATCAGGAGAGTCCACATGAGCTCCTACAAGCCAGTAACACTGCAACCACCATCAGGAGAGTCCACATGAGCTCCTACAAGCCAGTAACACTGCCACCACCATCAGGAGAGTCCACATGAGCTCCTACAAGCTAGTAACACTGCCACTATCATCAGGAGAGTCCACATGAGCTCCTACAAGCCAGTAACACTGCCACCACCATCAGGAGAGTCCACATGAGCTCCTCCAAGCCAGTACCACTGCCACCATCATCAGGAGTGCCGACCCGTGAGCTCCTACAAGCCAGTAACACTGCCACCATCATCAAGAGAGTCCACATGAGCTCCTACAAGCCAGTAACACTGCCACCACCATCAGGAGAGTCCACATGAGCTCCTACAAGCCAGTAACACTGCCACCACCATCAGGAGAGTCCACATGAACTCCTACAAGCTAGTAACACTGCCACCACCATCAGGAGAGTCCACATGAGCTCCTACAAGCCAGTAACACTGCCACCACCATCAGGAAAGTCCACATGAGCTCCTACAAGCCAGTAACACTGCCACCATCATCAGGAGAGTCCACATGAGCTCCTACAAGCCAGTAACACTGCCACCACCATCAGGAGAGTCCACATGAACTCCTACAAGCCAGTAACACTGCCACCACCATCAGGAGAGTCCACATGAACTCCTACAAGCCAGTAACACTGCCACCACCATCAGGAGAGTCCACATGAGCTCCTAAAAGCCAATAACACTGCCACCACCATCAGGAGAGTCCACATGAGCTCCTACAAGCCAGTAACACTGCCACCATCATCAGGAGAGTCCACATGAGCTCCTACAAGCCAGTAACACTGCCACCATCATCAGGAGAGTCCACATGAGCTCCTACAAGCCAGTAACACTGCCACCATCATCAGGAGAGTCCACATGAGCTCCTACAAGCCAGCAACACTGCCACCATCATCAGGAGAGTCCACATGAGCTCCTACAAGCCAGTAACACTGCCACCACCATCAGGAGAGTCCACATGAGCTCCTCCAAGCCAGTAACACTGCCACCACCATCAGGAGAGTCCACATGAGCTCCTCCAAGCCAGTAACACTGCCACCATCATCATGAGAGTCCACATGAGCTCCTCCAAGCCAGTAACACTGCCACCATCATCAGGAGAGTCCACATGAGTCATGTGCATGTATATGGAGCTGCTAATTAACTTAGGAGAAGTAGACGTTTTCGACGACTCACAGGTTTGTTTCTCAATAAATAATGACCAGAACTCTAACTTCTCATTCCATTAAATAAAGAAAGTCGTAAAATAAAGAGCCTCTAGCTCTGGCATGGTTAGATGAGTAGTATAGGTAACAGCATCCTCATCACGAGAATGTAAAACTGAGATAATCGTAGCTTACATCATCATCCTCATTGAGTCCTTCTCAGCATCGAAGGTTGGCTACCATGGAGCGCCATTCCACTCTGTCTCTTGCTTTGATGGTACAGATTGTCATAGGTTGACTTGTCCATCTTTTGATGTTACTCGTCCATGTTAGTCTTAGTTTGCCTCTTTTACCTTGTATTTACACTTCCAATAATACTTGACAACAGTCAAGTAACAAGTGACCCTCCTATAACAGTCAAGTAACAAGTGACCTTCCTATAACAGTCAAGTAACAAATGACCTTCCTATAACAGTCAAGTAACAAATGACCTTCCTATAACAGTCAAGTAATAAGTGACCCTCCTATAACAGTCAAGTAACAAATGACCTTCCTATAACAGTCAAGTAATAAGTGACCCTCCTATAACAGTCAGATAAGAAGCGAAAACTACTATGTCAGTCAGGTTATTAACGACCCCTCAAGTAACAGTCAAGTAACAAGCCAATCCTTTTATAACAATCAAATACAAAGCCAACCCTTGTTATAACAACGAAGCAACAAACCAACCCTTTCATAACAGTCATGCAACAAAATCACACCTTTTATAACAGTCAAGTAACAAGCCAACCCTTTTATAACAAGCATTTAATATGCACACCTTGTTGACACTTATACTCTAGCGGTACATTAGAAAAAAAAAATATTGAAAAAATTCCTGTAAGAAAACAGCTGTTTAAACAAATGATCTCTGCTTTCACCCCCCCCCCCCCCCCCAATTGACTTATTATGGGAGAATTAAAAAAAAATTAAGACCATTTGCCTTTTGTGGTTGTCTTTGTATATATATATATATATATTTAAAATAGTGTCCCTGATGAAGGCCTTTGGTGAAACGTCGTAGTTTATCTCGTCTCTCTACTGATTTAGCTGACTGATACCATTTTATGTTCAACGTTACATGCTCTCTGCAGCTCTACTCTCGACCCCGCATTATACTTCATATGTTTTGGTTCAGGCAACAGCAGCTTTCCAGATAAATGAGGATGATACCGTGCAATCCAATTTTGACAATAGAGACAAGAAAAATAGATCTTAAATGTTATGTAGAGCCAGTCTTAACATATGGATGTGAATCATAGACAGTGGGACAACAAACAAGAAAATCACTGGTGGCTGTAGAAATGTGGTTTTACAGAAGAATGTTGAGAATACCATGGACAGCTAAGAAGAGTAATGCAAACGTTCTGAAAGAGACCAAAGCTAAAAGAGAGCTAATTTATAATATTAGGAAGAAACAATCATCATTTTGTTGGGCATGTGATGAAAAGAGAACAGCTGGAATATATTGTGACAACTAGGACAATTCAGGGACGAAGACACAGAAGGAAGCAAAGAGAAAAAATACCAGAAAGCTTAAGGGAATGGTTTGGCAGGTCAACAAAAGAAATGCTAAATAACTGTCGCGATAGAAAGTTGTGGAGAGACTTGATCACCTACGCCAGCAGGCATGGTATTGATGATGATATTTTGTTTGTGCTTATCTGCATTAAAAACATGATGTTACCGCAAATGAAAACATGTTTATTTATTTGCAAACATACAATTTGTTATAACAGTCAACTAATATGTTCATCATGTAACTATTATGTTCATCATGTAACTAATATGTTAGCCCTTTTATAATAGCCATTTATTATATATATATTTATATATATATATATATATATATATATATATATATATATATATATATATATATATATATATATATATATATCACAGCACGTGGTATTTTAAGCTGGAGAAATTAACAACAAAATATATAGAAAAAAATTGTATGGTTAGAGTTTCAAGTAACAAGTGGGCACCACAAATCAAAACGACGTTTCGGCGCAAAGGCCTTCAACAGGATCAAACATACAACATACGTACAAATATGTATTTTAAAATTTAAAAAAAAATAAATAATTAAAAAATCGAACTAAAATTTAAAATAAAAAATAAAATTTTAAGCACTACTACAATGCGGCGTTCTGGGAAGGAAATTAACACTTTAACAGCTGACATGAAACTAACACTTTAACAGCTGACATGAAATTAACACTTTAACAGCTGACATGAAACTAACACTTTAACAGCTGACATGAAACTAACACTTTAACAGCTGACATGAAACTAACACTTTAAAAGCTGACATGAAATTAACACTTTAAAAGCTGACATGAAATTAACACTTTAACAGCTGACATGAAACTAACACTTTAACAGCTGACATGAAACTAACACTTTAACATCTGACATGAAACTAACACTTTAAAAGCTGACATGAAAATAACACTTTAACAGCTGACATGAAACTAACACTTTAACAGCTGACATGAAACTAACACTTTAACAGCTGACATGAAACTAACACTTTAACAGCTGACATGAAACTAACACTTTAACAGCTGACATGAAACTAACACTTTAACAGCTGACATGAAACTAACACTTTAACAGCTGACATGAAACTAACACTTTAACAGCTGACATGAAACTAACACTTTAACAGCTGACATGAAACTAACACTTTAACAGCTGACATGAAACTAACACTCTAACAGCTGACATGAAACTAACACTTTAACAGCTGACGTGAAACTAACACTTTAACAGCTGACATGAAACTAACACTTTAACAGCTGACATGAAACTAACACTTTAACAGCTGACATGAAATTAACACTTTAACAGCTGACATGAAATTAATACTTTAACAGCTGACATGAAACTAACACTTTAACAGCTGACATGAAACTTACATACCAATACCTGATATTAAATTCCTACGTTACCAACCGACAAGAATTTGAAAGGTCGTCATCAGAAGGAAATTAATCTAGTTGCTTCTGAACACGAAATTAACCTTCTTATTTCTAAACAAATGAACAAATCCCTTCTAAACACGAAATTAATAAATCCCTTCTAAGCACGAAATTAACATGTTACTTCTAAAAACAAATTAACACGTTACTTCTAGACACGAAATTAAAATTCTTACTTCTAAATACGAAATTAACGTTCACATTTCCAAATACAAAATTAGCCTTGTTACTTCTGTACACGAAATTAACCTTCTTACTTCTAAATACGAAATTAACGTTCACATTTCGAAATACAAAATTAGTCTTCTTACTTCTAAACACAAAATTAACCTTCTTACTTCTAAACACGAAATTAACTTTCTTACCTCCAAATACGAAATTAACCTTCTTACTTCTAAATACGAAATTAACTTTCTTACTTCCAAATACGAAATTAACCTTCTTACTTCTAAATACGAAATTAACTTTCTTACTTCCAAATACGAAATTAACCTTCTTACTTCTAAATACGAAATTAACCTTCTTACTTCCAAATACGAAATTAACCTTCTTACTTCAAATACGAAATTAACTTTCTTACTTCTAATTACGAAATTAACCTTCTTACTTCTAAATACGAAATTAACTTTCTTACATCCAAATACGAAATTAACCTTCTTACTTCTAAATACGAAATTAACATTCTTACTTCTAAATACGAAATTAACCTTTTTACTTCTGAACACGAATTTAAATTGTTACTTCTAATAATAAAATGAGCATGTTACACGATAATATGGGAACATGACACTCATGAACACATTAGCACCGGACTAATGAACACGAATTGAACAGCTAGTGTTTAGCACGTGAAGCAAACGTTCCCATGTAACCCAAAACAAAATGAACAAATTCTACCCGACAGGAAATGAACAACCTTACAACACACGACTTTGCCCTCAAAGACATTCTTGACACTATTTGCACAAGTACTCTGGAAATGAAGGTTCCCAAGCTCTACAACACAGACAGTTATATAAACAGTCGTGCCTGTGTACTCCCCAAACATCAGCACCGCCGCATGATCATGTCTCCACAGAAAGCAAACAACAATCCACGCATACTTCACGAGCGATGAAATAAATTCAAGTTATGCCAAATGTCACGTGGTTTCTGTCAACCATTTCACAAGGTGGATTTAAGAGAAAGTATAGGTCATGGAACCTGTATGTATGATTTATAGACAGACATAAAAGTGGACTTTTTCACATCGTGTAGTCGGCTAAATGTAGTCACGGTGAAGGTCACTCTGTGAATAGCCAGGTTAAACGGCAATGGGAACAGTTTGTGATTAACTGGGAGCAGAAGAGATTCTCTCATGCGCTAAGCTGAAGGCGTGTCCAACGAGGTTGTAGAATTTGATCAATCTTACTGGTTCTCTTTTATTGCCATTGAAGTCAACCATGACCTTAGAAATGAAGCTATTAACGTTTGACGTCACACATTCACAGCACAACAAAACACATTCTGTACAAGAGTTTCAGTTTTATATCCAAATGTACTTTTCCTCTGAAGTCTAGTTCCCCCCTTTTCTCTCTCTCTCTCTCTCCCTCTCTTACTCACGTGTTCTCTTCTTCCTATCTTCACCTATCAACAACGGCTCTACATCTAGACAGATGGACAACGGTTACGATAAACATTGTAAGATTGATGTCTTTTCTGCTTCCCCATATCTTGTGCCCTATGTGCAGTCGTCGGCGTAAATAAATGATAACTGAGCCTTCTGTGTTACTTGTCGTTGCGTCAGGTGTGGGTCGTATTAAGAAACAAACCAACAAATGAACTAGTTTGAACATGTAACACAAACACCAGCAGTCAGTATCCCAGTCTCAACATTGAACGGGAAGAGGAGCTAAGGTAGACAGAAGCAAATTGAATAGTGAAATGAGGGAGTCACACAACACAAGGGTAATTAATCCTTTTCACTCTTTGTTCTTACACAGTTTTGTGAGATCTTATCTCCCTTACTCTTCCACGCAAAACCTAGTTTTTGTTTCGTTTTTTCCTGGGTCTGTCTATCCCCTTTGAGAACCATTCTGTCATATAACCACGTCCGTTATCATGAACTGATTCCAATTTCTGCGTATCTTAACACCTCTGTACTTTCGTTTCCGGCCTATAGCAATCATCATGGCTGCTTCTTTTTCTGGAACTTTCAGGATTTATTATGTGTTCTGTGTACTCCAGCCCATCTGTGGTCGAGTCGTTGGTCTAGGCCTGTCAAGCCCTACTCTATACAGCTGTGGTCGAGTCGTTGGTCTAGGCCTGTCAAGTTCTGCTCTATACAGCTGTGGTCGAGTCGTTGGTCAAGCCTGTTTCAGGATTTATTATGTGTTCTGTGTACTCCAGCCCATCTGTGGTCGAGTCGTTGGTCCAGGCCTGTTTCAGGATTTATTATGTGTTCTGTGTACTCCAGCCCATATGTGGTCGAGTCGTTGGTCTAGGACTGTCAAGCCCTACTCTATACAGCTGTGGTCCAGTCGTTGGTCTAGGCCTGTCAAGCCCTACTCTACACATCTGTGGTCGAGTCGTTGGTCTAGGCCTGTCAAGCCCTACTCTATACAGCTGTGGTCCAGTCGTTGG
Source organism: Megaustenia siamemsis (assembly GCA_032433765.1). Taxonomy (NCBI): domain Eukaryota; kingdom Metazoa; phylum Mollusca; class Gastropoda; order Stylommatophora; family Ariophantidae; genus Megaustenia; species Megaustenia siamemsis. The sequence continues at coordinate 57,035,307 of JAVIAB010000160.1, read as the reverse complement.
TCTAGGCCTGTCAAGCCCTACTCTATCTGTGGTCGAGTCGTTGGTCTAGGCCTGTCAAGGCTCGAGTCGTTGGTCTAGGCCTGTCAAGCCCTGCTCTATACAGCTGTGGTCCAGTCGTTGGTCTAGGCCTGTCAAGCCCTACTCTATACATCTGAGGTCCAGTCGTTGGTCTAGGCCTGTCAAGCCCTGCTCTATACAGCTGTGGTCGAGTCGTTGGTCTAAGCCTGTCAAGCCCTACTCTATACAGGTGAGGTCCAGTCGTTGGTCTAGGCCTGTCAAGCCCTACTCTATACAGCTGAGGTCCAGTCGTTGGTCTAGGCCTGTCAAGCCCTACTCTATACAGCTGAGGTCCAGTCGTTGGTCCAGGCCTGTCAAGCCCTGCTCTATACAGCTGAGGTCCAGTCGTTGGTCCAGGCCTGTCAAGCCCTACTCTATACAGCTGCGGTCCAGTCGTTGGTCCTGGCCTGTCAAGCCCTGCTCTATGCAGCTGAGGTCCAGTCGTTGGTCCAGGCCTGTCAAGCCCTACTCTATACAGCTGAGCTCCAGTCGTTGATCTAGGCCTGTCAAGCCCTGCTCTATACAGCTGAGCTCCAGTCGTTGGTCCAGGCCTGTCAAGCCCTACTCTATACAGCTGAGCTCCAGTCGTTGGTCTAGGCCTGTCAAGCCCTACTCTATACAGCTGAGGTCCAGTCATTGGTCCAGGCTTATCACATTCTTGCGAAGCTCTAACATGCCATTCCTATTTTTTTTCTTCAAGTTCGACAAGTCCCCAGTTATTAAAACAGCAAGTGAGTAACACCTGCTGCAATGGGCCATACTTTTGTTACATTTTCTACCGATTCACGCATTGAGTTCCTTGACAATAACATTGGGCTCTATACTACTTACTGTTGCTGTTTTTGTTTAAAATCCGTTACGTTTATGACCAAGGATGTCAATCAATGGATAATTGTTTCATTGACGGAACATCACTTTAAACGTACCCTCCCTATTGAGTTATTTGCTGGTATTCATCATTGCACTCCGAACATGCCCATAGGTGCTTAGATCCCCTCCTCAGGAATTCCCTCAGTGTCCAGCGACTGATGACTCCAGTTCTATGTTGGTTGATAAGTCTTCTTACACGGCCACTAAGTTTCTCATTTCTGGCTGTGCCCATCTTAACTCCCATTTCCATCATCCGAAGAAGTGACGTGGACTAATGGTTGTTGAAGTCCGGTGCCCTTCCCACATCTCGGAGGGCATTGATGATGTCCGCCCGATCCATTGGTTGACCCTCCTCAACGACAGCGCAGCTAGCCAACCTGTCCGCTCTTTCATTTCCCTGTACTCCCGAATGTCCAGGGACATAGACAAAGGTGACCTTACGTATTTTGGATATCTGCAACGACTCTACCCATTGCATGCCTACAGAGCTCGCCTTCACTTTTTTTATCATACTCATCGAATCACTCAGTATACATGCGTGAGTGTAGTCTTGACTCTCTCTCTTTCTGCGATCAGGACTCAATCAGAGTAAGATTCCAGACTCTCACATGAAGTCAGCTGTCAGGTAAAGTGTGTTGATCGCACCCACAGACAAAACATCACAATTTGATTCTGCCAGATCCACTCAGATTGAACACCCGTTAAAACGTTGCACTGTGTTCTGCGCCAGTGGCCCAGTGCATCCGATTTCAGCCAGCATTTTATTCAGGTTTGCTTTCCTTAGCCTTTGATTGTCCCCAATCTTCCTTCTAGGCAGCAGATTGTCTTTTCTGTAGGGGGATTCTGCCCTTAGATGGTCGGCCCTCCCAGGTTTACGTGCACCATCTGCCCGAGTCACTAGAGGTGACTAACACAGACATGCACACACAAAGATATGAGATGTGACTAACACAGACATGTACACAGCGATACGAGGCATAACTAACACTGTCACACACCAAGATATGACTAACACAGACATACACGCAAAGATATGAGATGTGACTAACACAGACATGCACACAGCGATACGAGGCATGACTAACACTGTCACACATCAAGATATGACTAACACAGACATACACGAAAAGATATGACACATGTCTAACATAGACATGCACACAATGATATGAGATATGACTAACATAGATATGCACACGCAAAGATATGACACATGTCTAACATAGACATGCACACAAAGATATGAGATATGACTAACATAGATATGCACACACAAAGGTATGACACATGCTTAACATAGACATGCACACAAAGATATGAGATATGACTAACATACACATGCACACACACAAATATAAGATGTGACTAACATAGTCATGCACGCACAAAGATATGAGATGTGGCAAACACAGACATGCACACACAAAGATATGAGATATGACTAACATAGACATGCACACACACAAATATAAGATGTGACTAACATAGCCATGCACACACAAAGATATGACACATGACTAACACAGATACACACTAAGATATGACTAAACACAGACACACATAAAGATATGAGACATGATTAACACGGACACACCAAGATATGAGATATGACTAACATGACACACGCCAAGATATGAGCCATGGCTGGCACACACACACAAGCACACAAACACACACACAAACACACACACGCACACGCGCGCGCGCTAAGATATGAGCCATGGCTAGCACACACACACAAACACACAAACACACACACACACGCACGCGCGCGCGCTAAGATATGAGCCATGGCTAGCACAGAAACACACCTTGTAGTCTTGTGACACTAACCATTTGAATGCCTTGGTCACTGCCATCGCCTCCATTGTCATGCTACTCGTGGTCATGACGTATGCACCACTGTCTTCCTTGACTATTTTGCCTGCCGAGCGTGCTGTAAATGCCCATGCACTTCTTTGGTGTCGCACTACAGATCCGTCTGCATAGATGACTGCATCTTTCTCATCGGTGTTATCGCAGATGAGACCGTTGACTTCCGCATTAACCACGACCGAGTTCTGTTCCCTACTTTTCCTGTCGAGTGTGACAATACACGAGAAAGTCCCCCTGAATGACGTAGACACCGTTATCCACTCCTCGCCAGCGTTGATATTGGTAAGCCCACAGACCTATTTGATGACATCTTCTGCTCGGCCAACCCATGATTTGCCTCTTTCTAGCCTGGTACCTTTCCCTGTGTTGAGCACCGTCCCTATCATCATCAAGAGCCTAACAGTTGTGGTGGTCGTGTCAGTACGATGATATCTCAAAAATGTTCTTCAAATAAAGAGCTGCTTTCTGTGATGAGAAAAATATCAACTCTTCATTCTCTGATGTTGTCCTTCCAGCTTCTGCTCTGTCTGCCTTGTCTTTCCTTGTGTCTAGGGCTGTGCACAGAAAACTGTCTTAGCAAGACCCTTCACATCTTCTAACCTATCCATACCATTATATTTTCGTTCTTTTACTGTTGACTGTGAGTTTTGAATTGTGCAGTGTTTTATGTGGTAGCTTCTAACTAATGACATTACCTATATAAGATGAATGAGCAAGATCTTTCTGTCCATCACACCTCCAGAGCCCGTATTATTTTTTTCAAGCAGTGAACGTTCCTGTCTCGCGGAGCAATGCTGACTTCATTGTGTCCCTAATAATCTGATAGTGGTTCTGAAGAAGATGGTTTTGCTGGTAGTGCCTCGACTAATCTACAACACGGCAAAACAGCAGCATCATTCACACAGCAGCATTCGCACAGCAGCATTCACACAGCAGCATTCACACAGCAGCATTCACACCGCAGCATTCACACAGCAGCATTCACACAGCAGCATTCACAACAGCAGCATTCACAACAGCAGCATTCACAAGAGAAGAATGCAAATTTGGAAGTATCTCCCGTGATGGACCGACTAATTGGAGCCTGATTGAAAAATCGGTGAGCGGTTGGGAAAGGGCAAAGTGTCAAGTAGAGAAGCAGCACAGCCCAACATGACCACATCCTTTTATTGAAACAAGACATGGACATGAAAGTTGACTTTTCAAAGATTTTAGCAAATCCAGTCAAAGGTGAAAAATGGGCAGAGTTCTGTGAGAGGGTGAGCAAGGATAAATCATTGCAATAATTCTGGTGGCTTCACGGCAGTATGAATGGCTCAGTGAAGAATAATTGTGTTTGTGGTTTCCAGAGCTTAGATCTTACCTGGCAGAGAGTTAATGAAAACAAGGGTAAAGCACTATTCTCTCACTATTTTGAGCAGAGTGATCAGTGGGATGCTGAGGCTCGTTGCGGTGCCAGAGCGGCTATCTCCCTGAGATGTGGGGCACGAGAAATGGAGTAGAATGATGTCAAAGTAATGTGAACAAAGCCGCATTCCAAGGGGGAAAAACAGTCCACCAGGCCCAGATGCTATCCGGTATGAGAACAATTAGCGAGTTGTCTGGTAAGGGCTTGGAGGAACTAGCGAGTGTCTATACCGGCAGTGTCGTGAGAGCTACTGTCAATGATGACTGGCTTCATGGTTATTTGATACTTCTGGCGAAGTCGGGCTCACACAATACCAACATGGAAGTCTATCGCATAATTGTCATGTAAAAGACGGTGAGTAAATTGTTGGAGAAAATAATGGCTAGGAAATTAACCTACCAACTGGGAAGACTGTGCCATCTTCACATACCCTTATAGGGGACCATGTAAACATAGACATGGGTAAATGCTGGCCCATGATGTATTGAGAACTTTGCTGGTACAATTAACCAAGAGGTTGAATACAGCAGGGACCTCTGCATTTCCTGATGCTTCAATTTCTCCAATTTAAATCTGTGAGGCGTTTTCCAACGAAATGTTTCTATTTAAATGACGTACGTGGACCTACCAGCCACCAACAATTCACCGCGTTCCTCAGTTTCCACCATTATCTTCAGTGTTATTCAACTTTTGCACAGCAAAAATATTCAACGTTTACACAGTTATTGAGTTATTTGCGGGTCATCATCATCATACTCCGAACATGTCCATAGGTGCTCAGATCCCCTCCTCAGATAGCCCCACAGTGTCCAGCGACTGACGACTCCAGTTTTGTTGGTTGATAAGTCTTCTTACACGGCCACTAAGTTTATCGTTTCTGGCCGTGCCCATCTTAACTCCCGTCTCTTTCATCCGAAGGAGTGACGTGGACTCATGATTGTCGAAGATCTGCGCCCTTCCCACATCGCAGAGGGCATTGATGATGTCCGTTCGATCCACATGTTGACCATTTTCAACGACAGCGCAGCAAGCCAACCTGTCCGCACTTTCATTAACCCGTACTCTCACATTTCCAAGGGACGTTGACAAGGTTGTCTCTACCAATTGTTTACACAGTAAGAATTACAAGCGAACAAAACTTAGGAGAGAATGTTTTGGTGTATCGCCAGGGCAGAGACAAAGGAAGCGTTGCGCGAGAGCTTCGGACAGAGCTTGATCGTCTGAGTGTTTGGTGTTAAGAGGCAGGGGCACTTATCAACCAGGCGAAGGCAACTGTGACATGATTTTCTGTGAATAATTGCAAAGTCAAAAAGTCAGGGTCAAATGTAGGTCTGTGTTCAGAGGTTGTGGAGAGAACTCATGCGTTGAGACACACAGGAACGTGGTTTTATCGGAGGTTTTTTTTTTAACATGCACATAGACCAGGTGGTATTAACCGCCGGATATGGCCTATCTACAATGCGGGTCATAGCATCAGCAAGAAATGAGCAGCGTCATCTTGTTCTCTTATACCAGGGGCTGGTCTTGTCTGTAATTGAATAAGCACTAGCGATCCTGACACTCAGTAATAGGCAAATAGAACGACTCAGTTGAACGGATACAAAACGAGGCAATGCGCATCATCCTTGGGTGCACAAAAGATACTGCCTGTAAGGCGATGCACCAACGTGATTTCCCACCATGCATAAAGAACAAGACTTCACCGATGACACGTCTACCTTCCAGTCAGTGTAGACCAACATCACCCACTGTGCTGTCACTTTATGACTACAAAGGTCAGGAGGCTAAGAATAATTTTAAAAAATTATGGATGGGGAGGATATGGACACCGTTCAGCTGGTATGTTCAATAGCGGATAAAGAATCCGAGGTAGAATTGGTACGAGTTATGCCAAAGTGCAGTTTCCCCTGGTCATCACACTGGACAGAGAATGTGGACAGCATAACCCCTTCTGCGTTGAGGCCGGGGTGCAGGCGTTGATTTTCGAGAATTCTTCTGAGGGTAAAGTGGTCGTATGCGCACGTGGATGTGTTGGTACGTGCGGAGCTCGTGTGTGTGTTGGTACGTGCGGAGCTCGTGGGTGTGTTACGTGCGGAGCTAGCGTGCGTGCGGAGCTCGTGGGTGTGTTACGTGCGGAGCTCGTCGTGCGGAGCTCGTGTGTGTGTTGGTACGTGCGGAGCTCGTGGGTGTGTTGGTGCGTGCGGAGCTCGTGGGTGTGTTGGTACGTACGGAGCTCGTGTGTGTGTTGGTACGTGTGGAGCTCGTGTGTGTGTTGGTTCGTGCGGAGCTCGTGGGTGTGTTGGTGCGTGCGGAGCTCGTGTGTGTGTTGGTTCGTGCGGAGCTCGTGTGTGTGTTGGTACGTGCGGAGCTCGTGGGTGTGTTGTTACGTGCGGAGCTCGTGGGTGTGTTGTTACGTGCGGAGCTCGTGGGTGTGTTGGTATGTGTGGAGCTCGTGGGTGTGTTGGTACTTGCGGAGCTAGTGGGTGTGTTGTTACGTGCGGAGCTCGTGGGTGTGTTGTTACGTGCGGAGCTCGTGGGTGTGTTGGTATGTGTGGAGCTCGTGGTTGTGTTGGTACGTGCGGAGCTCGTGTGTGTGTTGGTACGTGCGGAGCTCGTGGGTGTGTTGGTACGTGCGGAGCTCGTGGGTGTGTTGGTACGTGCGGAGCTCGTGTGTGTGTTGGTTCGTGCGGAGCTCGTGGGTGTGTTGGTATGTGCGGAGCTCGTGGGTGTGTTGGTTCGTGCGGAGCTCGTGAGCTTTCACGGCTTTTCTTGCAGGTGGGACTGTGAAACAGGACGATGGAGCTTTCGCAGTGACTACAGGTAGATTGACCATGAAAATTATAGCTGTCACTAAAACATTGTCAAGGCTTGAGACACAGACTTATACACCTGTATGTATTCACAGTCACTCAATGAATACGCTCAGAAAAATAGCAACTGACTTGACTCGCGGCAATGGATAGAGTTTGGGGAGGTCTCGTCATCATCATCACTGAGTGCCGTCACCGCATCGAAATGTGGCTACCATAGAGCGACATTCTGCTCTGTCTTGCTTTGATGGTGCAGGTTGTACATTCGGTATGAGCATTTCCACTAGGCGCCATTGTTGTCAAAATAGATGTTTGCCTGTCGAACCGCGAACACATGTTGGCCTATCGATGATAGGTTACACGCCCTCACAAGAAAACTAAATCATATTCCACTGAAATACTGGAGCGATCTAATCTAACAAAGGTCAGCTCCGCGTTCATGCCAGGGCACGTGAGTGTAAGACGTAATGAACGTGCTGCCAGACTTGCCAGCTTGGCTGATGTTGAGTGCAGAAGGGACGCACGAAGGGACGCACGAAGGGACGCACGAAGGGACGCACGAAGGTACGCACGAAGGGACGCACGAAGGGACGCACGAAGGGACGCACGAAGGGACGCACGAAGGGACGCACGAAGGTACGCACGAAGGGACGCACGAAAGTACGCACGAAGGGACGCGCACGAAGGGACGCACGAAGGGACGCACGAAGGGACGCACGAAGGTACGCACGAAGGGACGCACGAAAGTACGCACGAAGGGACGCACGAAGGGACGCACGAAGGGACGCACGAAGGGACGCACGAAGGTACGCACGAAGGGACGCACGAAGGGACGCACGAAGGGACGCACGAAGGGACGCACGAAGGTACGCACGAAGGGACGCACGAAGGGACGCACGAAAGTACGCACGAAGGGACGCACGAAGGGACGCACGAAGGGACGCACGAAGGTACGCACAAAGGGACGCACGAAGGGACGCACGAAGGGACGCACGAAGGTACGCACGAAGGGACGCACGAAGGGACGCACGAAGGGACGCACGAAGGTACGCACGAAGGGACGCACGAAGGGACGCACGAAGGGACGCACGAAGGGACGCACGAAGGGACGCACGAAGGGACGCACGAAGGGACGCACGAAGGTACGCACGAAGGGACGCACGAAGGGACGCACGAAGGGACGCACGAAGGGACGCACGAAGGGACGCACATACATTCTAATGCTCTCAGGAAAACTGAACTACAAAAAAGACTAAAAACAAAAACACCGAAACATCAGCCATGAAGAGACTTCACGAGCATCATGTCAGGGTGGGAGATGCCAGACGGGAGCGCTACGTGGAATCAAAAGAGGTCGTATCAATCAACGCTATAGCGCTGCTGTTAGTCGCTACACATTAATGCATATACTTCGCAGTGAGAGCAGAGCACGCGTGGACTTGTTCGATGTGCAGTAAGGATGACATGTCGACTATACTAAACTACATTAAACGAAGATGAACTAAACTAAATTAAACTAAACTAAACGTAGATAAACTAAACTAAACTAAACGTAGATAAACTAAACTAAACTAAACGAAGATAAACTAAACTAAACTAAACGAAGATAAACTAAACTAAACTAAACGAAGATAAACTAAACTAAACTAAACGTAGATAAACTAAACCAAACTAAACGAAGATAAACTAAACTAAACTAAACGAAGATAAACTAAACTAAACTAAACGAAGATAAACTAAACTAAACTAAACGAAGATAAACTAAACTAGATGGTTTTATTTGTTTTCCATAGACTGTATAGTCATGTCGGAGCTGTCATTGCCTGTACGATCTTAGCTAATACGTGTGATCTGATTTTGAGACTTCGTCAGCAACTGTGGAGCCGAGATATTGGAATTGGTTGCCACGTCGCTCCATTTGTTCTGATCATTATTAAAATATCGCGAGTCTTGATCGTGATCAAGCATTGATCTCCACTCCACATACTCTTGACGTCCTGTGTAGGCACTCAACTTGGACTTCGAGCCCTGATACCTCACTTTCTAGCTCCTCTATACTATCTCTAAAGCGAAGTTTGGAATCGTTCCGCCTCTGAGGATCCTGAAGTGTTTTACAAGTGGGAGGAGGGGTGTCGTCTCTTATATTTTTGAATAGAAAAAATCTCTGAAATGCTGATGGAAACAACGATCACCCCTAAGGTAATGGTTGGAATAAATGTTGTCTACTAAACTCACAGGTAAGGTAAATGGGACAGTATTGAAACAAGTCATTGAATTTGAAGTGCATGGCAACGATGAGAACATCAGATGGAAGATGTACAACATAGAAGAGCTGAGGCAGAGGGTGAGGTCGAGAAGAGCTGAGACAAAGGGTGAGGTCTAGAAGAGCGGAGACAAAGGGTGAGGTCGAGAATAGGTGAGACAAAGGGTGAGGTCTAGAAGAGCTGAGACAAAGGGTGAGGTCTAGAAGAGCGGAGACAAAGGGTGAGGTCGAGAATAGGTGAGACAAAGGGTGAGGTCTAGAAGAGCTGAGACAAAGGGTGAGGTCTAGAAGAGCGAAGACAAAGGGTGAGGTCGAGAATAGGTGAGACAAAGGGTGAGGTCTAGAAGAGCTGAGACAAAGGGTGAGGTCTAGAAGAGCGAAGACAAAGGGTGAGGTCGAGAATAGGTGAGACAAAGGGTGAGGTCTAGAAGAGCTGAGACAAAGGGTGAGGTCTAGAAGAGAGGAGACAAAGGGTGAGGTCTAGAAGAGCTGAGACAAAGGGTGAGGTCTTGAAGAGCTGAGACAAAGGGTGAGGTCTAGAAGAGCTAAGACAACGGATGAGATCTAAAATAGCTAGGACAGAGGGAGATGTCAAGAAGAGCTGACACAAAGGGTGAGGTCTAGAAGAGCGGAGACAAAGGGTGAGGTCAAGAATAGGTGAGACAAAGGGTGAGGTCTAGAAGAGCTGAGACAAAGGGTGAGGTCTAGAAGAGCGGAGACAAAGGGTGAGGTCGAGAATAGGTGAGACAAAGGGTGAGGTCTAGAAGAGCTGAGACAAAGGGTGAGGTCTAGAAGAGCGGAGACAAAGGGTGAGGTCTAGAAGAGCTGAGACAAAGGGTGAGGTCGAGAATAGCTGAGACAAAGGGTGAGGTCTAGAAGAGCGGAGACAAAGGGTGAGGTCTAGAAGAGCGGAGACAAAGGGTGAGGTCTAGAAGAGCTGAGACAAAGGGTGAGGTCGAGAAGAGCTGAGACAAAGGGTGAGGTCTAGAAGAGCTGAGGCAGGAGGTGAGGTCTAGAAAAGCTAAGACAACGGGTGAGATCTAAAATAGCTAGGACAGAGGGAGATGTCAAGAAGAGCTGAGAAAAAGGTGAGGTCTAGAAGAGCTGTGAGAAAAGATGATTTCGATTGGAGCTGAGACAAAGTGTGAGGTCTAGAAGAGTTGAGAGAAAAGGTGAGGTCGAGAAGAGCGGAGACAAAGGGTGAGGTCTAGAAGAGTTGAGAGAAAAGGTGAGGTCCAGAAGAGCTGAGAGAAAAGTGTCATTTCAAAGAATGAGGACAATATTATGGAAGACGTTTTTTTCTTAGTGGAAATAAGAAAATAGCTCTTCAGTGTTAGGGGAAGCGAGTCTTGACGATTCAAATCACCGATAATAGGACACGAAACAAGAAAGTTGTTCGATGCCATATAATGCGAATTTACAGAATTATATTTACAAAAGTACTGATGGTTAACAAGAATAAAGAAAATGTTTTAGAAACAGGTCAAATAAAAAATAAACAAATAGAATAGATACGCGTATTTGTAACATCTGGAGGAATAAATCATCATTTTGTTGTAACCCCATGTTGTGAAAACACCAGGATACATTATGACAGCAGCAGAAATAGAGGGAAGAAGCGACAGAGGACATTAGAGAGATCGAGAGCGAGAGAGAGAGACAACACAAGATATTTGAAGAGAGTGATTTGGAGGGCGCCTGTTCACAGAGACGATAGACAGCTGTAAGGATATGAGTTTAGAGAGTGATTTGGAGGGCGCCTGTTTACAGAGACGATAGACAGCTGTAAGGATATGAGTTTAGAGAGTGATTTGGAGGGCGCCTGTTTATAGAGACGATAGACAGCTGTAAGGATATGAGTTTAGAGAGTGATTTGGAGGGCGCCTGTTTACAGAGACGATAGACAGCTGTAAGGATATGAGTTTAGAGAGTGACATGGTCGCCATTGTGCAGCAGGCGCGGTAATTAAGAAAGATATACAACAGCCATATCCTGTCTGACGTCAAGACTCAAAGAGCTTGACTTGTTCCTGAACTGTCTCTAATCAACGTTCTGTCAAGTCAAATCCGCCAGCAGAATTGTAGAAAAGATACCATCATCGACACGATTTACATTCACCTCCACTCAATGACGTAATAATGTGAGGTCAAATTACATCTTAACCCCATATCATTGTTACCTAGTTACATCATGACTGGAGTTGCCTTACTTTAACAAACAAATAATCGTTTGTTGAACTTAACGTCATCAATCTTTCCACCAATCACAACAAAACGAATTTATCAGCCATGTTTTAATACAAACTATCCCTATCTTTCTATTTTAATCCGCGTCCTTTAACTATTAAGAATTGTTTGTTTGTTGTAAGTGGTGTTGTTTGTATTGTGATTCATTCTTGTTGCTATCAACAGAATTGAGATATAGTTGAAGAGTTGTCAAACATCACCAAACTGATGGTATTGATTTACCATAGCATCAAGCATGACCTGCTGCAGGGGTTTCGTTCAGTCGATGACTGCTGTAGAAATAACATTTAATAGTTCGGTCGTTAGCTTTTGTCCACTGCAGAAAGAGGTAGCTGGTGAATGGATTGGGTCGATTATCAATGGGTCACGGGTTGGATCTACTCTAGGGTTTCTACTCATTGCAATAAATTAACACACTAATTTGAGATATATATATATATATTACCCGAAGACTGCACTTGGAGTGCGATCTTTATTAACAGTCTTTCTGTTAATCCCACACCCTTGAAGATTCCACAAGTGAAACGACAATTAGTTGATAAGTTAGTTGGTTAGCTAGCTGGTTAGTTAGTTTATTAGTTAGTTGATTAGCTGGTTTGTTACTTAGTTGGTTAGTTAGTTGATTAGTTAGTTGGTTAGTTAGTTGATTACTTAGTTGGTTAGTTAGTTGATTACTTATTTGGTTAATTAGTTGGTTAGTTAGTTTATTAGTTAGTTGATTAGTTAGTTTGTTACTTAATTAATTAGTTAGTTTATTAGTTAGTTTGTTACTTAGTTGGTTAGACAGTTGATTAGTTAGTTGGTTAGTTAGTTGGTTAGCTAGTTTATTAGTTAGTTCATTAGTTAGTTTGTTACTTCGTTGGTTAGTTAGTTGATAAGTTAGTTAATTAGTTAGTTAGTTAATTAGTTAGTTTGTTACTTAGTTGGTTAGTTAGTTGATTAGTTAGTTGGTTAGTTAGTTGGTTGGTTAGTTAGTTGGTTAGTTAGTTGATTAGTTAGTTGGTTAGTTAGTTGGTTAGGTAGTTGGTTAGGTATTTGTTTAGTTAGTTGGTTAGTTAGTTAGTTGGTTAGTTAGTTGATTAGTTAGTTGTTTAGTTAGTTGATTAGTTAGTTGGTTAGTTAGTTGGTTAGTTAGTTGGTTAGTTAGTTGTTTAGTTAGTTGATTAGTTAGTTGTTTAGTTAGTTGGTTAGTTAGTTGGTTAGTTAGTTGATTAGTTAGTTGTTTAGTTAGTTGGTTAGTTAGTTGGTTAGTAAGTTGATAAATTAGTTGGTTAGTTAGTTTGTTACTTAGTTGCTTACTTAGTTGATTAGTTAGTAGGTTAGTTAGTTTGTTAGCTAGTTGGTTAGTTAGTTAGTTGATTATTTAGCTGGTTAGTTAGTTAGTTGGTTAGTTAGTTGGATAGTTAGTTGGTTAATTAGTTGATTAGTTAGTTGAATAGGTAGTTGATTAGTTAGCTGATTAGTTAGTTGATTAGTTAGATGAATAGTTAGTTGGTTACTTAGTTGATTAGTTATTTGATTAGTTAGTTGATTAGTTTGTTGATTAGTTAGTTGATTAGTTAGTTGATTAGTTAGTTGAATAGGTAGTTGATTAGTTAGCTGATTAGTTAGTTGATTAGTTAGATGAATAGTTAGTTGGTTACTTAGTTGATTAGTTATTTGATTAGTTAGTTGATTAGTAAGTTGATTAGTTAATTGATTAGTTAGTTGATTAGTAAGTAAGTTAGTTAGTTGATTAGTTAGTTGATTAGTTAGTTGATTAGTTAGTTGATTAGTTAGTTGATTAGTAAGTTGATTAGTTAGTTGATTAGTTAGTTGATTAGTTAGTAGGTTAGTTAGTTGGTCACTTAGTTGATTAGTTATTTGATTAGTTAGTTGATTAGTTAGTTGATTAGTTAGTTGATTAGTTAGTTGATTAGTTAGTAGGTTAGTTAGTTTTTTTACTTAGATGATTAGTTATTTGATTAGTTTGTTGATTAGTTAGTTGATTAGTTAGTTGATTGGTTAGTTGATTAGTTAATTTGTTAGTTAGTTGGTTAGTTAGTTAGTAAGTTAGTTGGTTAGTTAATTGATTAGTTAGTTGATTAGTTAGTTGATTACTTAGTTGATTAGTTAGTTGATTAGTTAGTTAATTAGTTAGTTGATTAGTTAGTTGATTATTTAGTAGGTTAATTAGTTGGTTACTTAGTTTATTAGTTATTTGATTAGTTAGTTTATTAGTAAGTTGATTATTTAGTTGATTAGTAAATTGGTTAGTTAGTTGATTAATTAGTTGATTAGTTAGATGATTAATTAATTGATTAGTTAGTTGGTTTGTTAGTTGATTAGTTAGGTAATAAGTTGGTTGGCTAGTTTGGTAGTTAGATGACTAATTAGTTAATTTATTGGCTTTTTGGTTGCTCAAATCCTTGTATTGGTGATTGGTTGATTAGTTGGTTATTCAACGGATCATTCGCACTGAACATCTCAAAACGCTATGTGAATGTCTAGATGCCCACCTCGATGTATCTTCCAGTCTGACAACCCAAGTTCTTTGTTCGTTTATCAGTCTGTCTCCTCCACCTCCTCCATCCCACCCCGAAAGTGTATTCTATTTTGTGTAGAAGATCAACGGCGTTTTGGAAGTGCATTTACGACGGTCTTTATGCATAGCTTACATATGGATCGGACAATGGCGCTGGATAGGACACACACTGCGGAAGCCAACTGAGAGTATTACACAACAGGCCTTTTTTTGGAATCCCCAGGGGAAAAGACAAAGAGGAAGATCAAGGAATTCTTGGAGAAGACAGATGGAAACGGAGATGAAGATGATGGAGAAAACGTGGAAGAGTACCCAGTTACAAAAATGAAGAGCACACTTTTATCAGCCTTTACCCCTTCAGAGACGTCAACCTGATAGTAGACACATTTAATGAAGAAGAAAAAGACTCAATTTTCTCCCCATTGCATAAACGCCACGCATCTCATCTCACCATTACATAGACATCACTCATCTCACCATTACATAGACATCACTCCTCTCCCCATTACATAAACGCCACGCATCTCATCTCACCATTACATAGACATCACTCCTCTCCCCATTACATAGACGCCACTCATCTCATCTCAGCATTACATAGACATCACTCATCTCATCTCACCATTACATAGACATCACTCATCTCAGCGTTATATAGACGCCGCATATCTCACCTCGCCATTACATAAACGCCATGCATCTCATCTCACAACTACATAGACGCCACTCATTACATCTCACCATTACATAGGCAACACTCATCTCATCATTACGTAGATAGAACTCATCACATTTCATCATTACATAGGCAACAATAATCTCATCATTACATAGACAACAATCATCTCATCAGGTGCATAGGCAACACTCATCTCATCATTACATAGATAGAACTCATCACATTTCATCATTACATAGACAACACTCATCTCATCATTACATAGACAACAATAATCTCATCATTACATAGATACCACATATCTCATAATTACATAGACAGCACCAATCTCATCATATCATTACATAGACTGCACCAATCTTATCATATCATTACATAGACAGCACCCATCTCATAACATCATTACATAGACGACAATAAGCTCACCATTACATAGATACACTCATCTAATCATTACATAGACAGCACACATCTCATCACATCATTACATATACAACAATGATGCCATTATTACTTAGATACCACTCATCACATCATTACAGAGACAGCACCCATCTTATCACATCATTACATAGACATCACCCATCTCATCACATCAATACATAGAATAGACAGCACCCATCTCATCATATTATTACATAGCACCCATCTCGTCATATCATTACATAGACAGCACCCATCTCATCACATCATTACGTAGACTGCACCAATCTCATCACATCATTAAATAGACAGCACCCATATTATCATATCATTACATAGACAGCACCCATCTCATCACATCATTACATATACAGCTCCAATCTCATCCCATCATTACATAGACAGCACCCATCTCATAACATCATTACATAGACACCACTCATTTCATGACATCATTACATAGACAACACCCATCATATGACATCATTACATAAACATCACCCATCTCATCATATCATTACATAGAGAGCACCCATCTCATCTCATCATTACATAGACATCACCCATCTCATCACGTCATTACATAGACAGCACCCATTTTATATCATTACATAAACACCACCCATCACATCACATCATTACATATACATCACCCATCACATCACATCATTACATAGACAGCACCCATCACATCACATCATTACATAGACAGCACCCATCACATCACATCATTACATAGACACCACCATTCACATCACATCATTACATAGACAGCACCCATCTTATCATATCCTTACATAGACACCACCCATCTCATCATTACATAGATCGCACCCATCTCATCATTACATAGACACCACCCATCTCATCATTACATAGACCACAATCTCATCATTACATAGACCGCACCCATCTCATCATTACATAGACCACACCCATCTCATCATTATATAGACCGCACCCATCTCATAATTACATAGACCGCACCCATCTCATCTCATCATTTCATAGACCTGACCCATCTTATCTCATCATTTCGTAGACCACACCCATCTCATCGTTACATAGACCGCACCCATTTAATCTCATCATTTCATAGACCTCACCCATCTCATCATTACATAGACCGCACACATCTCATCTCATCATTACATAGACCGCACCCATCTTATCATTACATAGACTGCACCTATCTCATCTCACCATTAGATAGACCGCACCCATCTCATCATTACATAGACAGCACCCATTTCATCTCATCATTTCGTAGACCTCACCCATCTTATCATTACATAGACCGCACCTATCTCATCTCACCATTACATAGACCGCACCCATCTCATCATTACATAGACAGCACCCATTTCATCTCATCATTTCATAGACCTCACCCATCTCATCATTACATAGACCGCACCCATCTCATCATTACATAGACCGCACCCATCTCATCTCATCATTTCATAGACAGCACCCATCTTATCATTACATAGACCGCACCCATCTCATCTCGCCATTACATAGACCGCACCCATCTCATCATTACATAGACAGCACCCATTTCATCTCATCATTTCATAGACCTCACCCATCTCATCATTACATAGACCGCACCCATCTCATATCATCATTTCATAGACAGCACCCATCTTATCATTACATAGACCGCACCCATCTCATCTCACCATTACATAGACCGCACCCATCTCATCATTACATAGACAGCACCCATTTCATCTCAACATTACATAGACAGCACCCATTTCATTTCATCATTTCATAGACCTCACCCATCTCATCATTACATAGACCGCACCCATCTCATCTCATCATTCCATAGACCGCACCCATCTTATCATTACATAGACCGCACCCATCTCATCTCACCATTCCATAGACCGCACCCATCTCATCATTACATAGACAGCACCCATTTCATCTCATCATTTCATAGACCTCACCCATCTCATCATTACATAGACCGCACCCATCTCATCTCATCATTCCATAGACCGCACCCATCTTATCATTACATAGACCGCACCCATCTCATCTCACCATTACATAGACCGCACCCATCTCATCATTACATAGACAGCACCCATTTCATCTCATCATTACATAGACAGCACCCATTTCATCGCATCATTACATAGACCTCACCCATCTCATCATTACATAGACAGCACCCATTTCATCGCATCATTACATAGACCTCACCCATCTCATCATTACATAGACAGCACCCATTTCATCTCATCATTTCATAGACAACACCCATCTCATCACATCTCCTTACCTCAAAAAGCTTAGCCGCAAGTTCCTCCATCAAACTAAGCTTATCGGCTCTTGAAAGAGGGCAGATACGCAACCTACACCTGGAGATCTTCGAGTCGGACGCCACTTTCAGGTCTTCCTCTTCTACCACGTCATCATTAGTACTCATTGCGTATTCGATGTTGAAGAAGTCTACTTGCCAACTGACCAAGTTCGCATTTAGGGAATGCTATGCTTGAAATGTGTCTTGTTGGATAAAAGTGATCTTAGCTGGAGTAATTCTGTAACAAAAGAATAGGTATGGCAGAAAGTAATTGTAATGCCATGAAAAATATACTAGCATCAAAACAAACAACACCAGGGCTAACAATAAGAATAGCAAAACGTTATATCTTCTCAACGTTCCTGTATGGTGCAGAAACATGGACATTAGACAAAAAAAAACATAACAGAAAATTGAAGCCTCTAAAATGTGGATTAATTGGATGGAAAGAGAAGAAAACAAACGATGAAGTCTTAAAACTAAAAATAAAAGAAGAACCACTGAACACAATGCAAACAAGCCACATGTGGGGCATGTTAAAAGACACAGCAGTATACTAAAAGTAATCTTAGAAGGGAAAATACAAGGTAAAAGAGGCAGAAGCAGACGAAGACTAACATGGACGAGTAACATCAAAAGATGGACAAGTCACCCAATGACAACCTGCACTCCCAAAGTAAGAGACAGTGAAGATTCGCGCTCCATGGTAGCCAACCTTTGATGCGGAGACGGCACTCAGTGATGATAATGAATGATGTAACGAGCAAAAACTAACACAGAAGATTGGCGCTCCATGGTAGCCAACCTTTGATGCGGAGACGGCACTCAGTGATGATAATGAATGATGTAACGAGCAAAAACTAACACAGAAGATTGGCGCTCCATGGTAGCCAACCTTTGATGCGGAGACGGCACTCAGTGATGATAATGAATGATGTAACGAGCAAAAACTAACACAGAAGATTGGCGCTCCATGGTAGCCAACCTTTGATGCGGAGACGGCACTCAGTGATGATAATGAATGATGTAACGAGCAAAAACTAACACAGAAGATTGGCGCTCCATTGTAGCCAACCTTCGATGCGGAGACGGCACTCAGTGATGATAATGAATGATGTAACGAGCAAAAACTAACACAGAAGATTGGCGCTCCATGGTAGCCAACCTTCGATGCGGAGACGGCACTCAGTGATGATAATGAATGATGTAACGAGCAAAAACTAACACAGAAGATTGGCGCTCCATGGTAGCCAACCTTCGATGCGGAGACGGCACTCAGTGATGATAATGAATGATGTAACGAGCAAAAACTAACACAGAAGATTGGCGCTCCATGGTAGCCAACCTTTGATGCGGAGACGGCACTCAGTGATGATAATGAATGATGTAACGAGCAAAAACTAACACAGAAGATTGGCGCTCCATGGTAGCCAACCTTCGATGCGGAGACGGCACTCAGTGATGATAATGAATGATGTAACGAGCAAAAACTAACACAGAAGATTCGCGCTCCATGGTAGCCAACCTTCGATGCGGAGACGGCACTCAGTGATGATAATGAATGATGTAACGAGCAAAAACTAACACAGAAGATTCGCGCTCCATGGTAGCCAACCTTTGATGCGGAGACGGCACTCAGTGATGATAATGAATGATGTAACGAGCAAAAACTAACACAGAAGATTGGCGCTCCATGGTAGCCAACCTTCGATGCGGAGACGGCACTCAGTGATGATAATGAATGATGTAACGAGCAAAAACTAACACAGAAGATTGGCGCTCCATGGTAGTCAACCTTCGATGCGGAGACGGCACTCAGTGATGATAATGAATGATGTAACGAGCAAAAACTAACACAGAAGATTGGCGCTCCATGGTAGTCAACCTTCGATGCGGAGACGGCACTCAGTGATGATAATGAATGATGTAACGAGCAAAAACTAACACAGAAGATTGGCGCTCCATTGTAGCCAACCTTCGATGCGGAGACGGCACTCAGTGATGATAATGAATGATGTAACGAGCAAAAACTAACACAGAAGATTGGCGCTCCATGGTAGCCAACCTTCGATGCGGAGACGGCACTCAGTGATGATAATGAATGATGTAACGAGCAAAAACTAACACAGAAGCAGTTTTCGACAACAATAATCAGGGATGTGAAATAAATATCAAACTTCAATGATGACATCTTCAAATGATTGTTGAACAAGGAAAGTATACAATGTCTGTCTCTTCGGCTCTAAATGACAATAAACAGACAGATAAACAGACACACAGACAGACTGACGGACTGATAGATAGACAGACAGACAGACAGACAGATCATCCGTCATATACTATACCGGTTGGTACACCAAACCTGTATTTTGTCATTTGTAACCAAGTATTCCAACTTTCCTCCTCTCATTGTAAACTTGAAACATGTTGATTATTTCTCTCTGATGTTTTTTCAGCAGCTGTCTTTTTGTATTGGCCTCCTTGGGAATTTCCTTGTTGGTATTTTTAGATGTACAGTTAATTCTCAATATTCCTCTGAGAAATCCCATCTATTTGGTTTCTAATTGTCTTTCACATTTTCTTCTACTCTCCATGATTTGCTTCAACAATTGGCTCTATATAACACCGATGAACCCTCTTTCTCTCTTCACACAGACGCGTTGCACAAGACGTTTTTCTTTTTATGAAATGCTACATTTCCTTGAGCCATTCTGTTTTTTTTTTTTTATTTTATTTTATTTTATTTTTTTAATTTTGATGGTGTATCTTTCGTTTGATATTATTGTCCTCAAGTGTTTCTCGTTCTGCACTAGATTCAGATTTGTCCTGCCTATTCTTTTGTTGCATGGTGGAGATGGGGTTGTTTCTTTGATATGACATCTATTTCTGTTTTCTTACTGTTGAAACTGAGACCTTTCTTGTTGCTTTATTTCGCTATTATTTCTTGGTTATTCATTCTTCGTCTTTGATACTAAGTGATGATGATGTGTCATCCGCATATCGCAGATTGTTTATTTTGTGACCGTAGACTTTAATCCCCTCTTTGAAAGACCGGGAGTTAGCTTATTTGATCTCCGAACTTCTCCAGACAAGTTCAGTCCCTTTCTTCAGTTAGCAAAATGTTAACAAAGTTCGAGTCCAGGGAGAAGGCACAGATGTACCCAGCTGCTGTAAGGGTTGTGTTGCTGCTGCTCGCTGATTAAAGACAATGAACAACTTGTAACAAGAAGACACAGATGTACCCAGCTGCTGTAAGGGTTGTGTTGCTGCTGCTCGCTGATTAGACAATGAACAACTTGTAACAAGAAGGCACAGATGTACCCAGCTGCTGTAAGGGCTGTGTTGCTGCTGCTCGCTGATTAAAGACAATGAACAACTTGTAACAAGAAGACACAGATGTACCCAGCTGCTGTAAGGGCTGTGTTGCTGCTGCTCGCTGATTAAAGACAATGAACAACTTGTAACAAGAAGACACAGATGTACCCAGCTGCTGTAAGGGTTGTGTTGCTGCTGCTCGCTGATTAAAGACAATGAACAACTTATAACAAGAAGGCACAGATGTACCCAGCTGCTGTAAGGGTGTGTTGCTGCTGCTCGCTGATTAAAGACAACGAACAACTTATAACAAGAAGGCACAGATGTACTCAGCTGCTGTATGGGTGTGTTGCTGCTGCTCGCTGATTAAAGACAATGAACAACTTATAACAAGATGACACACTCCTACTTCCTGGTTGCTTGTTTTCATACCAACGTGACATTTATAACCTAAATATTTTGCAGCATTTTTGATAATGATGTCGTGAGTCCACACACTCCCCTTAATCTTAAAATGGTTCTTTCATAAGAGTGATTCCAATTGTTAACTCCACACAGAAAGTGCACATTCTAGCTTCATTGTATTTGTTTCAAAATATCAAGTTAAATTGTCTGAGAATAAACTATTCATACATTGAGACAGTTCACACTTTCTGGTGGTCAAAACTCCAGTTCAAACCACAAACGTCATCAAATTCAAACTCAAACTTCTCACTAATCATTCACGTGACCAGTTCAAGACTCACTGTCTACAGTCTAAGAACGAAAGTTGTAATGTTACGGACATGTTACAAGATTGACAGGCCTTGCCAAGATTACCAAGGCCATATACAGGACGCAGCACCAGGTGAAAGAAGACAAGATATATAGAAAGTCGTGGGAAGTCAACATGACAGAATGGACAGATTGATCGTTGTCGCATCTCAGACATAAGCTCTTAGTCGCAAATGTTTGAGGAACATTACAGATGGACAGATTGATCGTTGTCACATCTCAGACATAAGCTCTTAACCGTAACTGTCTGAGGAACATGGTGAAGACGTCATGAAGAGCGCCACAACGACCGACAAGGTTACGGTACTTGATGCGAATCATGTTAAACGTACATTACAAGAATTAAATAGATGTTTTTGTATCTTGAATAATAAGTGAGTAAAACATCTAAAATACCAGTGGCAAACATCGCTAACTTGTACTAAGGCACATTCGGAGCCTAACGCTGAATTGATCGTTGTATCAACAGTTCTAATTTTCAATATTAAGAAAAAACAATCATAATTTTTTTGGCCATGTAATGAGAAGAGAACAGCTGGAATATATTGTAACAACTGGGAAAATTGAGGGACGAAGAGATACAGGGAGGTAAAGAGAAAAGATACCAGACAGCTTAAGAGAATAGCTTGGCAGAAGGTCAACAACAGAAATGATAAATAACTGTCGTGATCGAAAGTTGTGGAGAGACATGATCACCTACGCCAGCAGGCTTGGTACTTGATGATCAACAGTTCTCCTCTACTCATGCAGTAATCTCCTCGCATGTCTCTTGACTAGAACTAATGCTTTTATCACATATGTCCTGGGAGGTATTATGTCAACTGCTACCTTGGTAGACTGATACGTGACCAGGATGTGGTACATCGTCCGTCCTTGAATGTAATCTATCGCTTTTTACTTTGCAACAAAATCAAACGTGTCTAGGGATTTAGACTGATACAAGTCTCCGAAGACAATCTATCAGTTATTACTTTGACAGGAAATCAAACGTGTCTAGGGATTTAGACTGATACAAGTCTCCGAAGACAATCTATCAGTTATTACTTTGACAGGAAATCAAACGTGTCTAGGGATTTAGACTGATACAAGTCTCCGAAGACAATCTATCAGTTATTACTTTGACAGGAAATGAAACGTGTCTAGGGATTTAGACTGATACAAGTCTCCGAAGACAATCTATCAGTTATTCCTTTGACATGAAATCCAACGCTATCATGAAAGTAGACCTTCACCAGTCTCATTATTTTCTTGACACGTTATCTTTCATTCTCCATTTTGAATTTACTGAAACATTACTTGAATATTAACGACATTAAGAAGATGGCTAATAAGAGCAACAACAAATTTATTTAGCGACATCTGGTCGCTAAATAAATATAACATTTTAAGCATTAGATGGTAAACGTAATCCCATATACAAATAACGTATTCACATATGATAGTTAACATCACAAAATGAATACCGTTCATGGACTCCAGATGTTAAAAAGCTATTCCCTAATACTATGAGGCAAATACACATTTTCAAACAGCTTGACTAACGTGTAATCTCTAATACATAACAACAAATAAATACATTAGTATTTTGTTATTTATTTGGAGGAAACTCTGGGACTAACAAAACAACAATAGCAGCAGACATGTTAATGGTTAGTTACTACATTATTGATGAACTGCTGTCCAAACGCTACATCAACTATATCTTGAGGGGAAAAACGTGTTTCTCACCAAAATAATGACTTCAACATGAATGATATCATTGATAGAAAACGTGTTTCTCACCAAATAATGACTTCAACATGAATGATATCATTGATAGAAAATGTGTTTCTCACCAAATAATGACTTCACCATGAATGATATCATTGATAGAAAATGTGTTTCTCACCAAATAATGACTTCACCATGAATGATATCATTGATAGAAGATGTGTTTCTGACAAAATAGTGACTTCAACATGAATGAACTTTATCATAGATAGAAGATGTGTTTCTGACCAAATAATGACTTCAACATGAATGATATCATTGATAGAAGATGTGTTTCTGACAAAATAGTGACTTCAACATGAATGAACTTTATCATAGATAGAAGATGTGTTTCTGACCAAATAATGACTTCAACATGAATGATATCATTGATAGAAGATGTGTTTCTCACTAAATAATGACTTCAACATGAATGAACTATATCATAGATAGAAGATGTGTTTCTGACAAAATAATGATTTCAACATGAATGATATCATTGATAGAAGATGTGTTTCTGATCAAATAATGACTCCAACATTAATGATATCATTGATAGAAAATGTGTTTCTCACCAAATAATGACTTCAACATGAATGAACTATATCATAGATAGAAGATGTGTTTCTGGCCAAATAATGACTTCAACATTAATGATATCATTGATAGAAAATGTGTTTCTCACCAAATAATGACTTCAACATGAACTATATCATACATATAAGATGTGTTTCTCACCAAATAGTGACTACAACATGAATGATATCATTGATAGAAGATGTGTTTCTCACAAAATAATGACTTCAACATGAATGATATCATTGATAGTTGATGTGTTTCTGACCAAATATTGACTTCAACATGAATGATATCATTGACAGAAGATGTGTTTCTGGACAAATAATGACTTCAACATGAATGATATCATTGATAGAAGACGTGTTTCTGACCAAATAAGGACTTTAACATGAATGAACTATATCATAGATAGAAGATGTGTTTCTGATCAAATAATGACTTCAACATAAAATGATATCATTGATAGAAGATGTCTTTCTGACCAAATAATGACTTCAACATGAATGATATCATTGATTGAAGATGTGTTTCTGACCAAATAATGACTTCAACATGAATGAACTATATCATAGATAGAAAATGTGTTTCTGACCAAATAATGACTTCAACATGAATGATATCATTGATAGAAGATGTGTTTCTGACAAAATAATGACTTCAGCATGAATGAACTATATCATAGATAGAAGATGTGTTTCTGACCAAATAATGACTCCAACATGAATGAACTATGTCATAGATAGAAGATGTGTTTCTGACCAAATAATTACTCCAACATGAATGAACTATATAATAGATAGAAGATGTGTTTCTGACCAAATAATGACTTCAACATGAACTATATCATTGATAGAAGATGTGTTTCTGACCAAATAATGACTTCAACATGAACTATATCATTGATAGAAGATGTTTCTGACCAAAAAATGACTCCAACATGAATGCTATCATTGATAGAAGATGTGTTTCTGACCAAATAATGACTCCAACATGAATGCTGTCATTGATAGAAGATGTGTTTCTGACCAAATAATTACTTCAACATGAATGTTATCATTGATAGAAGATGTGTTTCTGACCAAATAATGACTTCAACATGAACTATATCATTGATAGAAAATGTGTTTCTGGCCAAATAATGACTTCAACATGAACTATATCATAGATAGAAGATGTGTTTCTGACCAAATAATGACTTCAACATGAACTATATCATAGAGAGAAGATGTGTTTCTGACCAAATAATTACTTCAACATGAATGAACTATATCATAGATAGAAGATGTGTTTCTGACCAAATAATTACTTCAACATGAATGAACTATATCATAGATAGAAGATGTGTTTCTGGCCAAATAAAGATTTCAATATGAACTATATCATAGATAGAAGATGTGTTTCTGACCAAATAATGACTTCAACATGAACTATATCATAGATAGAAGATGTGTTTCTGACCAAATAATGACTTCAACATGAATGCTATCATTGATAGATGTGTTTCTGACCAAATAATGACTTCAACATGAACTATATCATAGATAGAAGATGTGTTTCTGACCAAATAATGACTTCAACATGAACTATATCATAGATAGAAGATGTGTTTCTGACCAAATAATGACTTCATCATGAACTATATCATAGATAGAAGATGTGTTTCTGACCAAATAATTACTTCAACATGAACTATATCATTGATAGAAAATGTGTTTCTCACCAAATAATGACATCAACATGAATGAACTATATCATAGATAGAAGATGTGTTTCTAACTAAATAAGGACTCCAAAATTAATGATATCATTGATAGAAAATGTGTTTCTGACCAAATAATGACTCCAACACTCGGTCTTGAACCGTTATCTTTTCTTTCTTAAGATCACCCGTCGATTACTAGAAGAATGAAAAGTCATCTTCGTCACTCGTCCGTAAAAGAACGCTAAGTGGGCGTAGATGCGCCACTGTCTTGTGGTTTGTAAAAGCATTATTGTCATATTTGCGTCTTGTGCCCTAAAACATCCAATTTTATTCTGGCGTGTTTTAGAAATAAATTGCTTTTCCTCTCGGTCTCTACTCACATGTTAAGACTGATTGGTCTGTTTCTAGGGGCACCGAGAAGAGGTGGAGTAGGAACTGGATAAATCTGGATTACCGACGCTGGCGATAGCAATCAACTATAAGTCGTGTTGTGGTTCCTACGTGCGTCTTTACCACCTTAGAAAACAGAAACAATAAAGGCATTTGTTATATCGAATCACTAACATTTGTTATATCGAATCACTAACATTTGTTGTATCAAATGACTAACATTTGTTATATCGAATCACTAACATTTGTTGTATCGATTCACTAACATTTGTTGTATCGAATGACTAACATTTGTTGTATCGAATGACTAACATTTGTTGTATCGATTCACTAACATTTGTTGTATCGAATTACTAACATTTGTTGTATCGAATACCTAACATTTGTTATATCGATTCACTAACATTTGTTATATCGATTCACTAACATTTGTTATATCGATTCACTAACATTTGTTATATCGATTCACTAACATTTGTTATATCGAATGATTAACATTTGTTGTATCGAATGACTAACATTTGTTATATCGATTCACTAACATTTGTTATATCGAATGATTAACATTTGTTGTATCGAATGACTAACATTTGTTATATCGATTCACTAACATTTGTTATATCGAATGACTAACATTTGTTGTATCGAATGACTAACATTTGTTATATCGATTCACTAACATTTGTTATATCGAATTATTAACATTTGTTGTATCGAATGACTAACATTTGTTATATCGATTCACTAACATTTGTTATATCGAATGACTAACATTTGTTGTATCGAATGACTAACATTTGTTGTATCGAATGACTAACATTTGTTATATCGATTCACTAACATTTGTTATATCGATTCACTAACATTTGTTATATCGATTCACTAACATTTGTTATATCGAATGATTAACATTTATTGTATCGAATGACTAACATTTGTTATATCGATTCACTAACATTTGTTATATCGATTCACTAACATTTGTTATATCGATTCACTAACATTTGTTATGAAACATTGCGTTGTATAACACCAGCTATATATATCACGTATAACAAACCTAGTCGCGTAAAGTACACATCTGCTCCTATAGAGAACGTTTAGACATCTTCACGTCAAATTTGTCGTAAATGTTTGAATTATTGTCTGAATCTTGAAGCAAGCACGTTCAATTAGGAAACTTAAATAAAAGATTATCTCAGAATTATCTGCAAGATTATCTAGATATCTCCACTTTCATATCAAATACTCGAAATCGTTACAACTATGGTAATCGGATTGAGTGAACACACATTAGAATGGAATCGGCTGATTTACCGCCGGGTTGTGTTTACTGGTAGCGCTCATGGGGGGGATGGCAGGCCTGACTCGGACAACCCTCGCCGGTGTCACGTATCTGTAGGACTGTAAACTATCCGAGGAACTTGCGATTACACTCCTACACAAGTGTCAAGACAGTCAACATCCGTTTATGTTAAAACTAGCTTTTGGTTACATCAATCAGCCGCATTACACGTTGGAAAGCACCGTAGATGGCCAATATTACTACAGCTACTCATGTTGAAAATAATGTAGTTTATGAACCCATTGGCTATACACATATCTTTTGTTCCTATTATTTGTTAATAAAGGTATTTAATATATAGTTCTTACAGAAGAATGTTTTCAACAAAAATATTTCTTTTTCTAGTTCTGAAATAAGGTTAAAGGTAAAGGTAGTCCCATGTATAATGAAGTGTCCATTGAACTAAGCAGTTTCATGAGGTTCAAGGCCATCTATAGTTTAACGAAGCCCTGAGAGATAAGATGGAAATCCCAGATCCACCCACAGTGTGTGACGTCTTCTGCTATTGGCGGCTGACGTCATTTTCCCCTAAACCACCCCTGCTCGGAAAGCTAGAAACATTACAATCTTTAGGCGATCCCTTTCAGCTCGGAGGTCTTATCACTACGATAGATCGCTGTTGGTGGCCAGTTTCTTTCTTCGCTGTCTTTCGTTTGCATACAAAATCTCCGATGCCTATTTAAAGCGATTCGGTGGCCCCAAGAGCATTGTCTGTCGGAAAATAATCTCGCCTCAACTGACCTTAGAACCTCACACATTGAGGTAATTAGACAAGTGCACTTACTACAACAGGTCAGCGAGTGCACTTACTACAACAGGTCAGCGAGTGCACTTACAACAACAGGTCAGCGAGTGCACTTACCACAACAGGTCAGCCAGTGTACTTACCAAAACGGGTCAGCGAGTGCACTTACCCCAACAGGTCAGCAAGTGCACTTACCACAACAGGTCAGCGAGTGCACTTACAAAAACGGGTCAGCGAGTGCACTTACGACAACAGGTCAGCGAGTGCACTTACCACAACAGGTCAGCGAGTGTACTTACCACAGCAGGTCAGCGAGTGCACTTACCACCGCAGATCAGCGAGTGCACTTACCACATCGAGTCGGCAGGCGAGTGCACCTACCACAACAGGTCAGCGAGTGCACTTACCACAACAGGTCAGCAAGTGCACTTACCACAACAGGTCAGCGAGTGTACATACCAAAACGGGCCAGCGAGTGCACTTACCACAACAGGTCAGCGAGTGCACTTACCACAGCAGTTCAGAGAGTGCACTTACCACAACGGGTCGGCAGGCGAGTGCACTTACCACAACGGGTCGGAAAGCGAGTGCACTTACCACAACGGGTCGGCAGGCGAGTGCACTTACCACAACGGGTCAGCAGGTGAGTGCACTTACCACAACGGGTCGGCAGGCGAGTGCACTTACTACAACGGGTCGGCAGGCGAGTGCACTTACCACAACGGGTCAGCAGGCGAGTGCCTCATACTAATTTTTTTTAAAATGTTAAACAGAACGTTTTCATCTCAGCCGATTAAACAAGAAAATTGTGATCTGTCAGGTCTTTGGAGCACTACTGTACTAACATTTGTCTAACGATGTATGTTTATCAAATATTATACTGCTACATTTATGACAAGAACAGAACAAACAAACAGTAAATCAATTGTGAGCTTACACGATTTTACACATAAGGCACGAAATAAACATTGGGTTATTGGGTTATTTGCGGGTCATCATCATTGCACTCCGAACATGTCCATAGGTGCTCAGATCCCCTCCTCAGCAATTCCTTCAGTGTCCAGCGACTGACGACTCCAGTTCTATAAACATATGAACAAGAGCTACATTAATATGTTTGTTTAACAAGAGTTTCCAGATTGGCATCGCTACATTAATATGTTTGTTTAACAAGAGTTTCCAAATTGGCATCGCTACATTAATATGTTTGTTTAACAAGAGTTTCCAAATTGGCATCGCTACATTAATATGTTTGTTTGACAAGAGTTTCTAAATTGGCATCGCGACATTAATATGTTTGTTTAACAAGAGTTTCCAAATTGGCATCGCTACATTAATATGTTTGTTTAACAATAGTTTCCAAATTGGCATCGCTACATTAATATGTTTGTTTAACAAGAGTTTCTAGATTGGCATCGGTACATTAATATATTTGTTTAACAATAGTTTCCAAATTGGCATCGCTACATTAATATATTTGTTTAACAAGAGTTTCCAGATTGGCATCGGTACATTAATATATTTGTTTAACAATAGTTTCCAAATTGGCATCGCTACATTAATATGTTTGTTTAACAAGAGTTTCTAGATTGGCATCGGTACATTAATATATTTGTTTAACAAGAGTTTCCAGATTGGCATTTGTACATTAATGTGCTTGTTCAATAAGAGTTTCCAAATTGGCTTCGGTACATTAATATGTTTGTTTAACAAGAGTTTCCAGATTGACATCTACCTTTTTTAGCTCCCAATGGAGCATAGGTCTTCAACAAACACTTTCCAAGTCGTTCTGTTTTTTGCCATTCTTTTAAGATCATTCCACATCAATTGACAATGAGTGAAGCTACCAAAAGGGCGAGAATCAGAACAATGTATCTCTCTCGACACACAAACGAGTACAAGAGGAAGTAAACAAAGAAAGAAAGAAATGGTCGGTCTCAATTCTGGAAACAAGACTTATGTCTCTTCTGAAATGTGTGTCCCTTCTATAGATGACGGCTCTTTCATTAGTCCATAATTTCATTAATGTGGACAGGGTGATGTCCTAGCATCATCAAGCGTTATACATTTTTTTTTAAATGACGATCATCATTTTCAGGACATGCATTTCCGGTCAATATGGTGGATAGGCGGCAGGAACCATTAAAGGCTATGTCTGAAAAGTGTTCCTTGTTGCAGTTTCCTCATATTAAAAGTCCGGCTTGTTGCAGGAGCTACTGAGTTAAGTGCTCTGTGCACACAGCTGTGTGTTTCACCTGTTTTGATCATGTTTCGATATTCCGATGGTTTACAATGAATGATGATATCGTATGATGGAGAAGAGATGGCTGTGTTGACTTTATGTGCGGTTTCGCCTTATGTCTTTTGGCGTGTGCCGAGACTGCTGTGATGAGACTACAGCTACCTTTCTTTGTTTGGGAGATAAAATAGCAATTCAGATAATTCCACTGGCACGGGCGGTTGAGCAATTATGGATTTTAATTCGTTTGCAGTGATACCGGGGTCTTCCGTAAGCATAATCATTCATGAATGTGGGAGACAGAATAGCAAGAGAGAGATGTGTACACTGGTAGGTAGTGTAAAGACGCTGTATGATCTCTACAGAGATAGATATTGCTGAGACAGCACGTGTTGTTCTGTATGTGGTCGCATTATGTTCTTGGAGGAGTAAAGGCACCAAGATGCATAGAGATCCAAAGCTGCTGTAAAGCTGATTTTAAAAAAAGTAAAGTGCCCCGTCACGTCAAGTGGCGTATAGAGAATATGGTGTTAGTGACCATAAATTTTACAGACCTTCGGCACATAATTTTTTGGGTAATGTGGTCTGTATTACGCCCGTGCCGCTTTACTTTCCCAGGAAGAAAATCCGGTACCCATTAAAGACTGGGTGAACCCGGAAGCCGTCGGTTGGGATCAAACCCTACATCTTGTCCTTTGTAGTCCAGTTCACTAACCACTGATCTATAGCGGCTCCCTTTTAAAGCTGATGATAATGACAATTATTTTTTTTTTAAAAGAAGAAAAAAGTGGTATGGTAACAGCTTTACGTGGTACTTAATAAAACCAAAGTCGCCGTTTCGGCCAAGTAGGCCTTCAGCTGGATCAACAAACAACAACACAAATATATATATATATATATATATATATATATATATAAGGATATGTAAACAAATCTAACTACATGGCGATAGAATGCTAGATACTCAAGAAAGTAAATAATAAAAGGTCACTTCCTTGTGGTTAGGAGCGTGGTCAGCTCCTGAATGAACTAAAATAAGTGGGCGAGCTGACCAACTATATATCTCACTGACCAGGCAGTCAGGTGAGAAGACGGAAGGGTTCTAAACATATGGGGAGGTGGGTACAAGATACGTATAAACTGTGTATATTTGACACATGTTAAAACTATTATTTGTTTGTGTGCAAAACAAACAGATGTGTAAAAAAGCATATGTAAATAACCATACATGTGTACAAGCATAAATCGGTATATATTACCACAAAGCACACAAAAGAAAACCCGAAGGTGTCTAAATGTGCCAATACATACATGTATAGGTTCGGTAGCGCATGGGGGTAAGAAATGTGTGGCAGGTGTCCTATGTGTTTGAGAGCGATATGTTCATACCATGGGGGGAGACAGTGAACCCAACAGGGGCAATGAGGCGATTCTCAAGGGCGAACCGGCTGCTATTGCTGGAGTGACACGAGACAATGCCAGGAACTTCCATGTCAGGTTTACCACTATGGCCAGGGGAATTTAAATGGGCAGACACCGGGCTGCCAGTCTTTTGCTCAACATCACGAAGATGCTCACAAAATCTGCCACTCAAGCGTCGTCCAGACTTGCCCACATACGTTATCTGGCAATGCTTACATATTATGGCGTAGGTTGTAGATGATATTCCGTGACACACAAGTAACACCCCCCCCACCCCCAATCCTTGATGTCGAATCGTTTATTTGTGATCAAGACCAAAGCACGTGGTCACAAGTTCTGCAAACTGGACGTCCACAAGGAACAGTACCAAGGTGTTTGTGGTTTGAGCGGGGGAGGCGGCTAGTGACAAGAATGTCTCTCAGATTCCTGTCACGTTTGAAGGCTACCAAAGGAGGATCACTGAAAAGTAGGTGGGTAGTAGGATCTGAGTGGAGGATGGAGCGCTACAGGTTAAGGATCCTCACCGCAGCCAAGTTATGGGGGTGGTAGGTGAGGGTAAATATGGTCATATCAGAGGAACGGCGGGTGGATGGAGTGAGTGCCACCGGACGGGAAATATCGAGAGCTCTCTTAAAGGCAGATTGGAGAACCGAATCAGGATAGAGACGACGCCTAAAGAAATTTAACATCAGGTGGGCCTGTTGAAGAAAATCGTGATCATCCTGGCAGATACGACGAAGTCGTAATAATTGAGAATATGGAATGGAATCTCTGCAGTGAGATGGATGAGACGAGGTGTAGAGAAGATAACAGTGGGCGTCCGTGGGTTTATAGAAGACGGAAGTGTGGAGGCTGGAGGTACCATGGGAGACGACCAGATCAAGAAAAGTGACGGACGAGGTAGAGATATAAGATGTAATCTTGATGGTTTTATGAAAGTTACCAATGTAGTCGATGAACCTGGAGATGTCATCTTGATGGATTTGTGAAAGTTACCAATGTAGTCGATGAACCTGGAGATGTCATTTTCCGGCAAATCAGTCAGTCAAAAACCGTCATCAATGTACCGGAGGTATTTAAGGGGAAGTGGGCCATGGTGCGAGTTCAGTATTTGATGTTCAAGGTAACCCATGAACAGGCAAGCATAACTAGTACCCATCTTGGTTCCCATTGCTACCCCACTCACCTGGTCATAGAACTGACCATTGAATTCGAAAGTATTAAGGTTGAGAACAAGTTCAGTGAGACGGAGGAGAGTAGAAGTATCCACGGATGGATGTTTTCTTTGGTCAAAAAAGAATTGAAGAGCTATAGGGCCATCAGCATTAGAGCATACGTCGAGGACGGGGATAGAGGTATACAGAGAGCATACGTCGAGGACGGGGATAGAGGTATACAGAGAGCATACGTCGAGGACGGGGATAGAGGTATACAGAGAGCATACGTCGAGGACGGGGATAGAGGTATACAGAGAGCATACGTCGAGGACGGGGATAGAGGTATACAGAGAGCATACGTCGAGGGCGGGGATAGAGGTATACAGAGAGCATACGTCGAGGGCGGGGATAGAGGTATACAGAGAGCATACGTCGAGGGCGGGGATCGAGGTATACAGAGAGCATACGTCGAGGACGGGGATAGAGGTATACAGAGAGCATACGTCGAGGGCGAAAAGTCGGTACGAGGGTTCTGGGGTAAGGGAACGAGAAGAGAAGATAGTGAGAGCATGATTAGTGTCCTTGACGTAGGTGGGAAGGGATGTCATTATGGGTTGGAAAATGCTGTCGAGATAGTCGGATATATGTTCTGTGGGACAACTACATGCTGAAACAATGGGACGACCAGGGTTATTAGGCTTGTGGATTTTAGGGAGCATGTAGAAGGAAGGTTTGCATAGAGCACTGTCTGGGATGATAAGACGGGACGCGCTGGGAGGGAGGGATTTATCGTCGATAAGCTGCTTGATGGTAGAGCGAACTTTCCCATTGTTGCTGGTAGTGGAATCACTGGGGCAAGGTTTATAGAAGTTGGTATCCGATATTTGTTTGGCACCTTTGATGTATAAGTCCTTACACCAGACCAACTGACGTCATGTCCTTCCACGACCTCGTCACGCACCCCCCCCCCCCCCCCCCGGTGCAGTGTTTAATGCCACGTTATGTTCCTCCATGATCTTCGACATATAAATGATATGTCTAGTATCAAGTTATGGCTGGGGAAAAGAAACAGACTATTAATCTACATTACAGAGGGAGAGAAAGAGAAAGAGAGAGAGAAAGAGAAAGAGAGAGAGAGAGAGATAGACCCGAAAGATGTAAACGAACAGAAGTACATCGAAAGATGGACAGGTGAGCCTATGATTACGTTCACCATCAAGACAAAATATGTCTCACCCCATGGTAGCCAACCTTCGATGTGAAGTCGGCAACCAATGAATGAATGTCGCCCCATGGTAGCCAACCTTCGATGTGAAGTCGGCAACCAATGAACAAATGTCGCCCCATGGTAGCCAACCTTCGATGTGAAGTCGGCAAACAATGAACAAATGTCGCCCCATGGTAGCCAACCTTCGATGTGAAGTCGGCAACCAATGAATGAATGTCGCCCCATGGTAGCCAACCTTCGATGTGAAGTCGGCAACCAATGAATGAATGTCGCCCCATGGTAGCCAACCTTCGATGTGAAGTCGGCAACCAATGAATGAATGTCGCCCCATGGTAGCCAACCTTCGATGTGAAGTCGGCAACTAATGAATGAATGTCGCCCCATGGTAGCCAACCTTCGATATGAAGTCGGCAACCAATGAATGAATGTCGCCCCATGGTAGCCAACCTTCGATGTGAAGTCGGCAACCAATGAATGAATGTCGACCCATGGTAGCCAACCTTCGATGTGAAGTCGGCAACCAATGGATGAATGTCGCCCCATGGTAGCCAACCTTCGATGTGAAGTCGGCAACCAATGAATGAATGTCGCCCCATGGTAGCCAACCTTCGATGTGAAGTCGGCAACCAATGAATGAATGTCACCCCATGGAGCCAACCTTCGATGTGAAGTCGGCAACCAATGAATGAATGTCGCCCCATGGTAGCCAACCTTCGATGTGAAGTCGGCAACCAATGAATGAATGTCACCCCATGGAGCCAACCTTCGATGTGAAGTCGGCAACCAATGAATGAATATCGCCCCATGGAGCCAACCTTCGATGTGAAGTCGGCAGCCAATGAATGAATGTCGCCCCATGGTAGCCAACCTCAAACTTCGATGTGAAGTCGGCAACCAATGAATGAATGTCGCCCCATGGTAGCCAACCTTCGATGTGAAGTCGGCAAACAATGAATGAATATCGCCCCATGGAGCCAACCTTCGATGTGAAGTCGGCAACCATTGAATGAATATCGCCCCATGGAGCCAACCTTCGATGTGAATTCGGCAACCAATGAATGAATGTCGCCCCATCTTAGCCAACCTTCGATGTGAAGTCGGCAACCATTGAATGAATATCGCCCCATGGAGCCAACCTTCGATGTGAAGTCGGCAACCAATGAATGACTGTCGCCCCATGGTAGCCAACCTTCGATGTAAAGTCGGCAACCAATGAACAAATGTCGCCCCATGGTAGCCAACCTTCGATGTGAAGTCGGCAACCAATGAATGAATGTCGCCCCATGGTAGCCAACCTTCGATGTGAAGTCGGCAACCATTTAATGAATGTCGCCCCATGGTAGCCAACCTTCGATGTGAATTCGGCAACCAATGAATGAATGTCGCCCCATGGTAGCCAACCTTCGATGTGAATTCGGCAACCAATGAATGAATGTCGCCCCATGGTAGCCAACCTTCGATGTGAATTCGGCAACCAATGAATGAATGTCGCCCCATGGTAGCCAACCTTCGATGTGAAGTCGGCAACCAATGAATGAATGTCGCCCCATGGTAGCCAACCTTCGATGTGAAGTCGGCAACCAATGAATGAATGTCGCCCCATGGTAGCCAACCTTCGATGTGAATTCGGCAACCAATGAATGAATGTCGCCCCATGGTAGCCAACCTTCGATGTGAATTCGGCAAACAATGAATGAATATCGCCCCATGGAGCCAACCTTCGATGTGAAGTCGGCAACCAATGAATGAATGTCGCCCCATGGTAGCCAACCTTCGATGTAAAGTCGGCAACCAATGAATGAATGTCGCCCCATGGTAGCCAACCATCGATGAGAAGTCGGCAACCATTGAATGAATATCGCCCCATGGAGCCAACCTTCGATGTGAAGTCGGCAACCAATGAATGACTGTCGCCCCATGGTAGCCAACCTTCGATGTAAAGTCGGCAACCAATGAATGAATGTCGCCCCATGGTAGCCAACCTTCGATGTGAAGTCGGCAACCAATGAATGAATGTCGCCCCATGGTAGCCAACCTTCGATGTAAAGTCGGCAACCAATGAATGAATGTCGCCCCATGGTAGCCAACCTTCGATGTGAAGTCGGCAACCAATGAATGAATGTCGCCCCATGGTAGCCAACCTTCAATGTGAAGTCGGCAACCAATGAATGAATGTCGCCCCATGGTAGCCAACCTTCAATGTGAAGTCGGCAACCAATGAATGAATGTCGCCCCATGGTAGCCAACCTTCAATGTGAAGTCGGCAACCAATGAATGAATGTCGCCCCATGGTAGCCAACCTTCAATGTGAAGTCGGCAACCAATGAATGAATGTCGCCCCATGGTAGCCAACCTTCGATGTGAAGTCGGCAACCAATGAATGAATGTCGCCCCATGGTAGCCAACCTTCAATGTGAAGTCGGCAACTAATGAATGAATGTCTACATTCGTCGAAATGCCCGAAGTGTTTGCTTAGATATTTGTAAATACAAGAACCCAAAGGAGAAATTCAACAAAAAAGAATAACAGATGGTCTGACAATGTCTACACACTGGGATTATGTCGGTCACAATGGATTATGTCAACAACATTAGCTAAAATGGAAAGAGAAAGATAGTCACATAGCATTTGCCTTTGGGTAATGGCGCGTTAGCTTCTACACAGGACAGTCTCAGTTTTATTATGGGAAACTGCTAGATCCCTCCTTCACTACCTTCCTCACGACCGTCCTGTCCTCCCTACCTTCATCACTACCTTCCTCCTTACTTTCATCATTACCTTCCTCACTTGCTTCCTCCTTACCTACCTCACTATCTTCCTCACTATCTTCCTCTCCACCTTTCTCTCTCAGATAATATCTCTGGTACCCGTTCTAAAAATCTGCGTGAAATATTTTTCTTCTTTACCTCAACTGGACCTTCAGGTCGGCAGTGATACAACCACAACGTCACTGGACACACGCAACAACAACAAGATTAGATTACATTTGAAAACAAAAATGGCAGATGATACGCATAATAAAAATATATCGTTTGATTGTCTTGTGTTTGTCGAAGACTACCAGTCCATTTACAGCAAACCACAAGTCGTTTGTTTGAAGTTCCAGAGCGTGTCAGGCAAGGCAATCGCGGAATGTAACGTCATCGTAGCGTGTCTAAAGTTAACAAACAATGGCCATGTCAGAAATTGCTATTAATCCAGTCCTGCCCGCCATTACGAGTTACAGGAAGCTCCATATTTAGACACCAGAAACGGGGTAAACGATGTCATTAAATTAATTGCTAGGAATTTCCGTTATTGATCACGTGGCATGGCTGCTCATTGTGATGTAGTTATTTGTTCTCCATATTGGTCAGAAAGAAGGAAAGAAAGAAATAATGAAAAACATAAATAATAAACAAAGAAAGCAATAATTAAAGTATTGTACTAGTAGTTAAAAATCAAAAAAATCTACACCAATTACTTAACGTAATAAACATAACAAGCAAAAAATATGGACTAGATATGAATATCAAAAAGACTAAAACTATGATCATAAACAAAGAAAACGCTCAAGACCTACACTTAAATATCAAAACTGAAGGAATACAACTGGAGACAGTTCAGAGCTACAACTATCTTGGACATACTATAACCAATGATGGAAAATATACAACTGAAATAAACAAAAGAACAGGTGTAGCAAAAAGTAATTTTAATGCCATGAAAAATATACTAACATCAAAACAAATAACACCAGGGCTAAAACTAAGAATAGCAAAATGTAACATCCTTTATATATATATATATATATATATACATGTATATATATATATATATATATATATATATATATATATATATATGTGTCTGTGTGTGTGTGTGTATTCAAAATGATTAGAAAAAAATTGTATTTTAAGCAATTTTCTTTTTATTTTTTTATTTATGTGGCTTACGAATAAATATCCCATGCCAGAATCTCTCCTATTTCCAAACGGTTGATCTTTTCGTTGTGATCTTTAATTCTACCATATTTTTAATAAATAATCACTTAACATAGAAATGTTAGGTTTTGTGTGTCGTGTCACAAACTAGAACCACTTCCAAACAAAAATATTAATTATAATTTTGAGGAGAATGTACGTGACTCAGGACATCCTCAAACGTCAATGCTGCAACATTTTCAAGATCATAATTAAAATGCCACTTTTAGATGACAACTAACTGCTGTGTCCTATATCTTTCTTGTTATCACGAGTTTGTTGTCGGGTCACACTTCCCAAGCCTACATTGTCTGATTTCATCCTTCCACAATCTTGTGTTTTTAATAACACCCACACACACACGCCCACATACACACACCCCTTCACACACATTTATTATGGCCATGTGATAAGAGGAGGCACCAAAAAATCTAAAATCAGGCAGATGGGAGCCAGAGGGGAAAAGAGGTCGACCTAGAGATACACTCAATAAACAGTGAGGCGGGAGGCAACTACAGCACTCTTGTCTAGATTGAGCATCTCTTCCAGAACACAGATGTGTGTCAAGATACAGTGCGGGTCCTGTGCAAGGGTTGAAGCTGGATAAGAAAGATAGTTGGACACCATATAATTGGCCTGTGTGTGTTGATTACGGCTCAAAAGGAACAATATATCCACTACATCTACTTCATCTAACTAGGAATGGTCGATTGAATTGTTTGTATGTATATAATATATAGCAACCCATATATATATATATATATATATATATATATATATATATATATATATGTATATATAATATAAAAAAAAAGTGAAGAGCCCCGTCACGCCAAGTGGCGTATATGGAATACACTTTACAGACCTTCGGAACATGATTTTGGGGTAATGTGGTAGGTATTACGCCCGTGCCGCTTTACTTTCCAAGAAAAAATCCGGTACCCATTAAAGGTTGGGTGAACCGGATGCCGTCTGTTGGGATCGAACCCTACCTGTGTATATAATATGTATAATGTAAATAATCTAAGGTATGCTGATGATACTGTCTTAATCGCTAAGAGTGAGAATGAGTTACAAGAAATGTTAGACATTATAGTGAAAGAAAGCAAAAATAAGGAACTCTACCTTAATAGCAGGAAGACAGTGGTAATGGTAACAACAAAGAAAAAGACATCACCTCAGTGCACAATAAAGACAAGTGGAACAATATTAAAACAGGTAAATGAATTTAAATATTTGGGAACTTTGTTAACCTCAGACGGAAGATGTACAAAAGAGGTGAGATGCAGAATGGCTCAGGCAAAAGCAGCTTTCCAAAAAAATGAGGAAAATACTATGCAATCTACTTTTGACAATAGAAACAAGAAAAAGAGTTCTTAAATGTTATGTAGAGCCAGTGTTAACATATGGATGTTAATCATGGACAATAGGACAACAGACAAGAAAATCACTGGAGTCTATAAAAATGTGGTTTTACAGAAGAATGTTGAGAATACCATGGACAGCTAAGAAGAGTAATGAAAGCGTTCTGAAAGAGACCAAAGCAAAAAGAGAGCTAATTTCCAATATTAGGAAGAAACAATCATCATTTTTTGGCCATGGAATGAGAAGAGAACAACTGGTATATATTGTAACAACTGGGAAAATTAAGGGACGAAGAGATAGAGGGAAGCAAAGAGAAAAAATAACAGACATCGACAAGAGAATGGCTTGGCAGAAGGTTAACAACAGTAATGATAAATAACTGTCGTGATAGAAAGTTGTGGAGAGACATGATCACCTACGTCAGATGTCCGGTACTTGATGATGATGACGACGATGATGATGATATACACACACACAATTCAATCGACCATTCCTAGGTAGATGGAGTAGATGGAGATTTCTATCGGAATAGTAGGCAATCTACACAGTCTAGAATGTACACTCTGCACAATCTACAATCTACACAATCTACAATTTACACAATCTACACAATCTACGATCCACACAATCTACAATCAACACAATCTCTACAATCTACACAATCTACAATCTACACAATCTACACAGTCTACAATCTACACAATCTACACAATCTACAACCTTCACAATCTACAATCTACACAATCTACAATCTCAACAATCAAGACGTGCTCAAAGACAACTGAAGAAAAAGCAAGCCTGTTTGAATGGATCGTAACAGACCATGAGCACAAAGAATTAACCCAAAATAATGGATGCACTAACAAAAAAATTTTTAAGTTAAAATTGTAAAGTCTTTATAAATCATATCAAATATATGTGCACACAGGTAGCTTTATATTCTCTGTTGCGAGACATTTTCTCTATTAAAACAGATGTTCTCCTTTCCTTTTCAAACCAATGTTTTATGTCAATACGCCTGTTCTCTGCAAATACACAAGTTCTCTATTAAAACAGATGATCTCTGTTAATGCAACTGTGCTCTTACTCCATGGTACTCTGTTACTACAGATTGAGTTATTGAGTTATTTGCGGGTCATCATCATTGCACTCCGAACATGTCCATAGGTGCTCAGATCACCTCCTCAGCAATTCCCTCAGTGTCCAGCGACTGACGACTCCAGTTCTATGTTGGTTGATAAGTCTTCTTACACGCCCACTAAGTTTCTTATTTCTGGCTGTGCCCATCTTAACTCACATTTCCAACATCCGAAGAAGTGACGTGGATCTGTGTTTGTCGAAGTCCTGTGCTCTTCCCACATCTCGGAGGGCATTGATGATGTCAGCCAGATCCATTGGTTGCCCGTCCTCAACGACAGCGCAGCTAGCCTACCTGTCCGCTCTTTCATTTCCCCGTACTCCCGAATGTCCAAGGACATAGACAAAGTACAAAGGTGACCTTACGTAATTTTGACATCTACAACGACTCTACCCATTGCATGCGTACAGAGCCCGTCTCCACTTGTTTTATCATGCTCATCGAATCACTCAGTATACATGCGTGGGTGTAGTCTTGTGACTCTAACCATTTGAATGCCTTGGTCACTGCCATCGCCTCCATTGTCATACTACTCGTGGTTATGGCGTATGCACCACTGTCTTCCTTGACTATCCTGCCTGCCGAGCGTGCTGTAAATGTCCATGCACTTCTTCGGTGTCTTATTATTGGGTCCGTCTGTATAGATGACTGCATCTTTCTCTTCGGTGTTATCGCAGATGACACCGTTGACCTCCGCATTAACCATGACCGAGTTCTGTTCCATACTTTTCCTGTCGAGTGTGACAATAAACGAGAAAGTCCCCTTGAATAACGTAGGCACCGATATCCACTCCTAACCAACGCTGATATTGGTAAGCCCACAGACCTGTTTGATGACATCTTCTGCTAGGCTCACCCATGTTTTGTCTCTTTTTAGCCTGGCATCTTTCACTGTGTTGAGCACGTGGTGCAATGGTGGGGGGGGGGGGGGGGTGCTCTGTATCTGTACTAATCTTCAGGTATGCTCGTGTTCTCCAGATCTTGATTCTGTCATCCATGGTTGGAAAGTCAAGAAGATACCTCATTGCTACACAGGGAATATCCCTTGTATGTTCCAAGATAATGTGCATGGCTTCATTTTGTATTTTCTCCAGCCTATCAATTTGAGTCGTACTGACAGTAAGAATGGCCACGGCATACTCGATTGGTGCGAGGACTAATCACTGGAACATAAGAGTAAGTAGCCTCTGCTCGATGTTGGCAGCTGCCATGACCTTCAAGGCGGCTAATCCTTTGTGGGATTTTGTTATCACATAATCGACGTGGTCACGAGAACACAGGCTGCGATCAAACTTAACTCAGAGGTATGTCATCATTTTTTCCATGGTCACCTCATCAGCTCCCCTTCGTACAACCAGTGTGGTCGTATTAACGATAGGATTATTAAGGGAGAACCATGAAACTGATGCTTTATTAAGATTTATCAAGGCACATGAAACCCCATACCAGGATGAAATGCGATGGAGTTCGTCTTGCATTGTGGAGGCGATTCCCCGTCAGTCTCTTCCCTGTCGATATACCAGAATATCGTCAGCAAAAGTCTTAGTTCTTCCCCACCC
This sequence comes from Megaustenia siamemsis, assembly GCA_032433765.1. Classification (NCBI taxonomy): domain Eukaryota; kingdom Metazoa; phylum Mollusca; class Gastropoda; order Stylommatophora; family Ariophantidae; genus Megaustenia; species Megaustenia siamemsis. The sequence goes on along the minus strand of JAVIAB010000160.1, from coordinate 56,993,163 downwards.
ATCCAGCTGTTGTTCCGTGATCGTTATTGTGTACACGTTAAATAGACCTGGTGACAATGGTGAGCCTTGTGGCAGCCCTGGACCAACTTCCATATCTGAGTATCACCTTCCTCTGAATTAGTGCCGCAGCGGTCCAACTAATGAGGAAGGTGTGCACCGCCAGTTTTAGAAGCATATGCATCAGGTATTAAAATGATACTCTTTTGTATTCATTCTCCAGATCTATAGCAGCAGCACATGACTCCTCACGTCTGTGGAAGCCTTCGAAGACGTCATTGGCGAAGACTGCCGCATTGAGCCATGTCTCTTTGTTATATCTATAACCTCCGAGTGTGGGTGGAAATGCTCGTTTCTGTTCAAGGTGACAGGTGAGGACACGGTCAACTATTTTCTCCAGCAGCTTGCCCACAATGTTCTGCATTGTGATGATTCTGTAGGCACTGATCTGAGAATGGTCCTTGTTTGGCTTCGGTAGCGGTAGTAAGTAGCTGTGTAGCCATTCCTTAATCTGGCCACTCCGAATACTGGCATTAAACTCATTGGCCAGTTTTGTCAACTCGTCGTCAGCTAAATCGCCTATGTCGTCGTACCGAACACCATCTGGACCAGGAGCAGTGTTGTGTGACCTTTTAAGTGTCGTGCGAATGGTATTCGTTGTGATTGTGAGATCCTCTTCCAGCACTACATCCTTACACAATTTTGACAGCGATCCCCGTATCCTCATTCTTACAGCCTCATTTCTTTGGTCCGTCTGCTCAATGTAGCGGGCAAGCAGGGCCTTCCCTTTGCTCTCATCAGTTTTATGCCATATCCGACCTGTGCTCTGAAAGTCTGGTATGCCTCTGTGTCGTGTTGTGCCATTCATACTCTGATGAAGGCGCCAGAATGTGGCTAGCGACTTTTCTGAGCACACTTTTTTACAGAAGTCACCCCATTTGGCAGCCTTAGCCTGCTTAGCACATAGTTTAAAGTGCATCATTTTTTGGTCAACCTCTACTTTCAGACGCTTCAAGAGCTCAGGTTGTGTTCTACCATACCTTCTGGCTTTCTGCCATGTCTTGACCGTTTGTCTCTTGCTCCGCCAAGCTTCCTCGACTTCTACGTTCCACCAGGGTGGCTGCGTCCATCTCTCCTGCCTCCTACGAGTGGCGCTCTGTTTCCTATGTTTGATTTTGCTAATGACGTCCTGGTCTGTTTTCTCGTAGTGGAATGTGTGGAGCTTTCTTCTCTGGCTTCTATTTCTGCTTTTCTCAGTTAGGAGGACACATGGATAGTGATCACTTCCGTGGAACCCCAGTGCACTCCACCTGCAAACCGGTGCGAAGGTGGAAGACACCAGTGCCAGGTCTATGACACTATCAGAGTCCCCTGTTCGAGTGCCCATTCTTGTTGCCCTTCCATCATTCAAGCACACTAAATCGGCCGATACCAGTGCGTTCTCTAGGTCTTCTCCCTGCTTGTTGGTTATGACGTTACCCCACTGGTTTCCTCTAGCATTAAAGTCTCCGCAGAAAATGACGTTCTCTTCATCGAACTCGAAGAGATTCTGCCATTGTTGTGTGTTCACCTGCCCATTACAGGCAAACACATTTACAATCACTAAATGAACTGGGGTCTGCACCCTAACCGCATGTACATGCAATTCTGCATTGTCCCATGCAGACATATCAACCTCAGCTGCCACCATATTGTTGCGCACAAGCATGGCCTGCCCAAGGTGTCGCTTGTAGAAACAATGAAATCCAGGAGTACTGACTGGTCAATAAAAAGAGTTTCTTGTAAAATTATTATATCGGCGCCGCAAAGTAGCTTATCAAGAATGGGCATGTCGTAGATTAATGGACCCACAATTCCAATATGTAACGCGCACATACTTTAGGCCTAACCTCTCACACGTAGACAGTTTAACGCCACCTCTTTCACCTTGTCGTCTTTTCCTTCTTCGATGTTGTCGTTTGGGCTGTATCGGAATTCTTACCGTCGTCATAGTATCATAGATGATTTTGTCGCTGAACGTCGATGCTGTGGATGGTCTAGACTCACGTGCACTTACTCAGTCGCACGGCCCAGAACCCGTTTCCATGTTATAAACTGGCCAACTCCAATAAATCGCTCTACAGTACGCGGAAACACTGTGAGCCTTTTACAAATTAAATGAATTAAGCGTCATTGACGATAGACCGGCGAAGACAAACTGCCATTTTTTCACTTGTTCAATAGCGCAAAAAAAAAAAAAACTATAGATGTTCTCACCTACTACTTACTACAGATGTTCTCAACTACTGCTTACTACAGATGTTCTCACCTACTACTTACTACAGATGTTCTCAACTACTACTTACTACAGATGTTCTCAACTACTGCTTACTACAGATGTTCTCAACTACTACTTACTACAGATGTTCTCACCTACTACTTACTACAGATGTTCTCAACTACTACTTACTACAGATGTTGTCAACTACTACTTACTACATATGTTCTTAACTACTGCTTACTACAGATGTTCTCAACTACTACTTACTACAGATGTTCTCACCCACTACTTACTACAGATGTTCTCAACTACTGCTTACTATAGATGTTCTCAACTACTGCTTACTACAGATGTTCTCAACTACTACTTACTACAGATGTTCTCAACTACTGCTTACTACAGATGTTCTCAACTACTACTTACTACAGATGTTCTCAACTACTGCCTACTACAGATGTTCTCAACTACTACTTACTACAGATGTTCTCACCTACTACTTACTACATATGTTCTCAACTACTGCTTACTACAGATGTTCTCACCTACTACTTACTACAGATGTTCTCACCTACTACTTACTACAGATGTTCTCAGCTACTACTTACTACAGGAGTTCTCAGCTACTACATACTATAGATGTTCTCATCTACTACTTACTACATATGTTCTCACCTACTACTTACTACAGATGTTCTCACCTACTACTTACTACAGATGTTCTCAATTACTACTTACTACATATGTTCTCAACTACTGCTTACCACAGATGTTCTCACCTACTACTTATTACAGATGTTCTCAACTACTGCTTACTACACATATTCTGAACTATTAAAGTGTTCTCTGCTACTACACATGTCCTAACCACTAATGTGTTCTCTGGTACTACACATGTCCCAATCACTAATGTGTTCTCAGTTACTACACATGTTCCAACCACTAATGTGTTCTCTGTTACTACACATGTCCCAACCACTAATGTGTTCTCTGGTACTACACATGTTCCAACCATTAATGTGTTCTCTGGTACTACACATGTCCCAAACACTAATGTGTTCTCTGTTACTACACATGTCCCAACCACTAATGTGTTCTCTGGTACTACACATGTTCCAACCACTAATGTGTTCTCAGTTACTACACATGTTCCAACCACTAATGTGTTCTCTGGTACTACACATGTTCCAACCACTAATGTGTTCTCAGTTACTACACATGTCCCAACCACTAATGTGTTCTCTGGTACTACACATGTTCCAACCACTAATGTGTTCTCAGTTACTACACATGTTCCAACCACTAATGTGTTCTCAGTTACTACACATGTCCCAACCACTAATGTGTTCTCAGTTATACATATGTCCCAACCACTAATGTGTTCTCTGGTACTACACATGTCCCAACCACTAATGTGTTCTCAGTTACTACACATGTCCCAAACACTAATGTGTTCTCAGTTACTACACATGTTCCAACCACTAATGTGTTCTCTGCTACTACACATGTCCCAACCACTAATGTGTTCTCTGCTACTACACATGTCCCAACCACTAATGTGTTCTCTGGTACTACAATTTAATGGTGCTCCTTTATTTCTCTGTTACTACAATTTAATGGTGCTCCTTTATTTCTCTGTTACTATAATTTAATGGTGCTCCTTTATTTCTCTGTTACTATAATTTAATGGTGCTCCTTTATTTCTCTGTTACTATAATTTAATGGTGCTCCTTTATTTCTCTGGTACTACAATTTAATGGTGTTTCTTTATTTCTCTGGTACTACAATTTAATGGTGCTCCTTTATTTCTCTGGTACTACAATTTAATGGTGCTCCTTTATTTCCATAATGTCTCAATGATTCGCCTCCAGGTATCCAGGAGCTGCCCAAGGAACTTTCAAAATTCTTTTGAGAAACCCCATCTCTGTGGCCCCTAATCGTCTTTTCATTTGTTTGTCTACTGTCCATAATTCGCCTCCATAGGTGGTTCTCCAGAATTGGTTCGATATAGTACCGATGAACTCTTTTTCCCACTTTTATTGGCATAGATTTGTTGCTTAAGACGTTTTTCATTTTCTGAAATGCTTATTTGGCCTCAGTTATTCTGTTTTTTATTTCTGTGGTGCATCTTCCATCTGATGTTATTATTGTGCTCAAGTATTTGACGCGTTGCACTTCTTAAAGATTTGCCCTTTTTTTTATGCTGCATGAATTGTGTCTTCTGTTTTCTTACTATTCAGACTGAGACCTATTTTGTTGCTTTCTTTTACTATTATGTCTAATATTTCTTGTAGTTCTTTCTCTGTTTCTGCTATTAAGACTGTGTCATCGAAATACCGCAAATTATTTATGTTGTGACAAAAACAACAAAAAGCTAGTAGTATTAGTGGCTGTTTACCCAACACGCCAAATGTAATTTTTTTTTGCACCACTGCACGGTGGAAGTCCCGTGTAGTTTCGGTGCATGTGTTTTCAGAAAAGTGCGGGTAAACAGCCACTATAGTCCGTTCAGATTCGTTTGCCGAGATGTTATGATTTATAATTCAAAAAGTTCTTGATGATTTCACATGATTTTTGGCATACGGTGTTAAAATGTCCATGTCACGAGAACATATGTGTTACTCGATGTCTAGCTATAACGGTTTTCTTAAAGCGGCGAATTCCTTTGATCTTTGCCCATGTAACTATTATTTTGACCCTAATCAAAATGTTTTACAGTAATCTAGTGCAACGATGACCCATAGGCGTGTCCATAAAATTTTACTTGGTGGCAAGTATACAAATTTTAAATTATATATAGAACTTTTGTTCGTAGAGTCAATTTGATATAGTTCCATGCTCTTGGTGTGAGTTTCCCAAATGTTGTCGCTGCCTTTCAAATACGTACATTTAGTTCCTCATCTAAGGAAAGTGTGGCTGTAATAGTGGATCCAAGATAGCTGAACTTCTGTACTGACTCAAGCAGGCTTCCATTCAAAGTAATGGTTGTTGGTTTGCTTATAACATATTTTTGATTGCTTGGGTGGTCTTGAACAATAAACTGTTTAACAAATCAACTAGGAAATTTTGCAAATCAAACTATTTATCTGTAGACTTAATCAGAGTAATGATCATTCAGAATCAGACGAGTCAAATAGGTCGATTACTGCTTTCGGCTGAACAAACAACAAACCATCCTTTTTCCAATATTCCTCTTCTTGTCGTAACACATGATCCTCACATTTTACCCAGTAGTCTTTATTTATATTTGATAGAGCCTGATTTGTAAGTGTCTAAACATCGCATAATTTGAAAGTTTTATTTGTATATGCTACGTGTCCTTTAACTTTTGCCCAAACTAGTTCTATAGGATTTAAGTGTGCATGATATGGAGGTAGTCTCAAACATCTATGGCCATGTTCTTGAATTAACTTGTCTATTTTAAATATCTTTGTACGTTGTGTCTGTTTTACAAGGCTAAGCAATTCGGGTTTCAAGTAGCTGTCGTTAACTTGTATGTGCTCTTTTATGAGTCACGTTTTGATTGCATCTTTTGTACTTGATGATGTTGGGATTCTATCTTCTACGTTAACTACGTTATGGTATGAAGCATTGTCCATTATCAGACAAGAAGGTCGATCTAATATTGGAAGGATACTTTTCTCGATCCAGTCTTTAAATATGTGCCCATTCATTTCGGAGTGGTAGTCTCTATTGTCTATGGATTTTGAAATGAAAACGAGATGAGCATTCTGCAACAACCCATTATGTCTGCTACCTGCATGTGCAACTATCAAACGTTGCCCTTTACTGCTTGGTACTGATCTTTTAATACTTCCATCTGCTAACTGCCATTCCTTTTCATTTGTATGATGAGCGTTGATCCAAGTTTCATCTAAATAAACAATATCATAATCATGTTCGCGCATTTCCTTCACTTCACGTAAATACTTGCTTCTAAGAGCTACTAGATGTGGCTTCTCACAAATAATGTTTTTTCCACCAGCATACTTTCTAAAGGTGAAGCATGCACTTCTTAATATTTTCCATAATGAAGTTTTTGATATTTCAATGTCGTTGTTAGTTTTCAGCCAAAGCTTCAACTTTCTAAGTGTCACTTCTTCGTTTATATCAAACATTCGACAGATTTCTCTTTTTAAAGGTCCTTATCAAAACTGTCTAACGTTTCTTTCCTTCCTTGCTTTCTTGCATTTGTTGGCAATAAATATCCGCTTCCTTTAACTATTCGATCAAATGAACGTTTACACAAACCTAAAATATGCATTGTTCTCTTCTCAGGGTTTGATAAAGAACAATAAAGATGTCCCTTTTTACGCTCTCTGCAGAAGTATTGATAAATCTTTATAGCAATGTTATGCTCAGTAAAATATTTTGCCTTTATATTCATTCTCACATAGACTTGCAGAAGATAATATGGATAGTGCCGCTTCCTTTCTGTAAATATTGAGATTTGCCTCTGAATTATGACTCGAACTCGAGTCTACGGCCGTGATTTTGACGTCACATAATTTCCGGTTTCGGCTAAAATGTCATTTTGTGCTAAACGGGAAATTTCATATGTAACATTTCTTTATAAAAATTTATAGTGGAAACATAACTATTTTAGGACGGTGCGCATTCAGCCGTGAAGGTCATGCCTATATGTTAAAGAATCAGCTGTGAGATGTAAGCATCTACATAATCCCGCCGATGTTTATAATATCGATTAACTTTTTTTTAATATAGGTTAAATAAGGCATCTTTGAAACTGGATCACATTTCTTTGATAAAAAAATATTTTTATAGCGACATTAGTATTCTAAACCTAACTTCAAAAGATCAATGCAAATGAACAATAAGTTTTTGAAAAAAATAAATTAATGTCTAGGCAAACGAATCTGAACGGACTATAATACTACTAGCCTTTTGTTGTTTTTTTTGTTGGAATTTGATATGTAGGGGTGTCAAATATTATGTTTGAGGTATGTCTTGAGGTTAAATTTCATTGGTTTTTATCGATTTCAGGGGCGTATCCCACAAAAATGGTATCGGGTAACAATTTTAAAAGTGATTTTTAAGTAAATTTTTGGTATGGGGATGTCTAAAATAAAGTTTTAGGTAAGACTACGTGCTAAGTTTACGATTTTTGTCGAATTCAGGGGCGTATCCCTCAAAAATGGTAAGGGGGTAACAATTTCAAAAGTGAGTTTTAAGTAAATTTTTGGTATGGGGATGTCTAAAATAAAGTTTGGGGTATGCCAATAGGTTACATTTAAATTTTTTATCGATTTCATGGGCGTATCCCTCAAAAATGGTCAGGTGGGTAAAATCATAAAAGTGGTTTTTAATGTACATTTTTGCTATGGGGATGTCTAAAATAAAGTTTGTGGTATGCCTAGCTGTTAACTTTACTATTTTTAGTGATTTAATAGGCGTATCCCTAAAAATAGTCAAGGGGTAAAATTCATAAAAGTGATTTTTTAAGTAAATGTTTGCTATGGGGATGTCTAAAATAAAGTTTTTTGGACTTTGAATATAACTCTGCTCGTTGTGTCTAACTAGTATGAAGGTGGGAGTAGATATTTAGGGTTTTGAGGTCGCTCTTTTTGCTTATGACCCTAAATTTTTGTGTGTGTTTTGGTGGTAAGATTTTGCGATTTGGCCTAACTTTTTTGGACCTTGACTATAACTTCCTGGTCGTTGTGTCTAACTAGGATGAGTGTGGGAGTAGATTTTTAGGGTTTTGAGGTCGCCTTTTTGCTTATTAACCTAAATGTTTTGTGTTTTGGCGGTAAGATTTTGCGATTTGGCCTAACTTTTTTGGACCTTGACTATAACTTCCTGGTTGTTGTGTCTAACTAGTATGACTATGCGAGTAGATTTTTAGGGTTTTCATGTCGACTTTTTGAATGTGAGCCTATATTTTTGTGATCTGGTGGTAACATTTTTGTGATTTCGCCTAACTTTTTGGACCTTGAATATAACTTCCTGCTCGTTGTGTCTAACTATTATGACTATGTGAGTAGCTATTTGGGATTTTTAGGTCGACTTTTTTAATATGAGCCTATATTTTTGTGTTCTGGGGATAAAAAATTTTGCGATTTGGCGTAATTTTTGGGACTTTGGATATAACTATCTGTTCGATGTGTCTAACTAGTATGAGTATGGGAGTAGATTTTTAGGGTTTTGAGATCGACTTTTTGCTTATGAGCCTAAATTTGTGTGTTTTGGTGCTAAAATGTTGGAATTTGGTCTAACTTGTTGGACCCTGAATATAAATTTCTGCTCGTTGTGTCTAACTATTATGATTATATGAGTAGCTTTTTGGGATTTTTAGGTCGACTTTTTGCATATGCGCCTGCATTTTTTGTGTTGTGGGGGGGGGGGGGTAAAATTTTTGTGATTTGGGGTAGCTTTTGGGCCTTATGCAACTCCTCTGGTATTGCATCAGGGGTCAAAGCGCGTTCAAGTAACCCATACCTGTATTATTTCCCCCATCATTAACCCGACAGGTGGACTGTATCAGGGACCGAATCGATTTAAAGTAACCCATGCTTCAGACTCGACATCACTTCAAGTGGAAAATGAGGTCAATTATCACGATAACAGTAATCCTCTTCTCTGATTAGTTAATCCAGAGGCCAGTCATTTCGTTGGTGGGTGTCCGATAGAAATCCTCTTCTCTGATTGGTTAATCTAAAGGTCAGTCATTTCGTTGATGGGTGTCCGATAGAAATCCTCTTCTCTGATTGGTTAGCCTAGATGTTAGTCGAGAGTGGAATAGTGTCGTCCAACTTTTATTTACCAGATTATATTTAAATTAGTCGCATGTGAAACTTCGTGTTATAAGCGCGATTGATTCACGGAAGTTTATTTTCATAGTACTGTTCAGTCTAGCGGTCTGTGTTGTGGGTCTATTTTTATGTTGTAAGTTGAATATTTTTGTCTGTTTTTCTCTTATCTCATAACGATGTGGTAGGTTATCAATAAAAGGCTACTCGATTGTATTAATGGTAATATGTATAAAGTATGTATGTTAAGTCTATTGAGTGTATTATTCCTTAGTTTTTTTCATATTATTATCTTATTGATTGGTTAGAAAGTAGATATTTTTAGTCCTGATGTGCTTGGTATTAAATATTAATGTATTTAAATTAGGTATGTTAAGTATTATTGATAAAGGACTATTTGATCTTCTACATATGTTTTCTCATAACGAAACATCTTCTGGTGAACATCAGTGCAGTGTGCATTATGTTCGAAGCAGTTTAAACGGCGCCAAGCTATGGTTCAGCATATACGGGCCGCTCATCGTCTTATACGCCATGCTTGTGTCATTTGTCAACGTTCATATACGAGTCAAAGTTCGTTATCTTTAGCCAGCCATAGGAGACTAAAACATTCAGCAAAGGAATCAACTTCACCCTTGGTACCGTCTACATTGCTAGTTTCACCGTCGGTACCGTCAATATCACCAGTTTCACTATCGGTACCGTCTACCGTAACAGTTTGTCTTATCCGTCATACTTGTCCTATCTGTCAACGTTCATATACGAGTCGAAGATCTTTAGCCAGCCATAGGAGAGTAAAACACTTAGTTTCTACAACAGCTCCTTCACCATTGTTATCGTCTACATCGCTAGTTGCACCCTCGGTACCGTCTACCATATCAGCTTCTGTTATCCGTCATGTTTGCACCACATGTCAGCGCACGTATACGACTCGAGGTTCTTTAACCCGACATATGCGACTAAAACATTCAGTTTCTACAACAGCTCCTTCATCATCGGTATCATCTACCATACCCACTTCCCCAGTTACAGCTTCTACAACACCGTCGGTACCTGCTACAACACCCACTTCACTAGTGGCTCCTTCAACTTCGTTACAGTTGGCCCCCTCACCATCGAAAAAGAGAGAGTTAGATGAGGAACAATCCACAGAGGGTAAAAAGCACATTGATCCATTAGCAACACTACCATCTGATGTGCGGGATGTATATCAACAAAACTGGTCAGTCATAAACACTCACGCTAGTTTCAATAAACAGTTTCAATACATACTTTCTTCCACTCACCTGATCGTCCATTCATCACGGACTGGTCTGCTGTTCTAAGAGATGTGTTTGATAGTCAGACAACTCGTTTTAAAATTAACTATGGTCACCATCTTATCCTCCGTCACAGAGAGGATGGAGATTTACGCTTCTTCCACGCTTCCCTTAATAATTCAGCAGTTCTCGAGTTCCCGTAGTTAGTCAATAATCGTGAGGATTTCACCAGATTCGTTGATTCTCTAAAGGAACATAACCCCGTAGACACTGCCATGCTCAACAGACCCGATACAAAGTGGATGGTGGAGAGCATTCCCGCCACTAGTTTTTATTTATTCCACATTCATGGGTTCCCGATCGGGTGATTAGTCATCGCGTTCAAGCTTGTGTGGTCAAAACGGAAAGTGAGATGGGCGGGTGACATGGTAGGAGAAAAGACTAGGAGGGGATTAGGAGAAGGGAGAGCGAGAGAGAGATGTTAAATTTTACTGTACAAGTATAAAATATCTGTTCACTGATGAATTAATAAAATTGTTATTGTGAAAATTATATAGAAAGCTTCATATTTGTTTATTGTACCTGTCTTGGTTAATTCACTTGTCAGAAAGAGAGAGAGAGAGAGAGATGGAGAGAGAGAGCGAACCACTATTACTGATGAGCAAGCGAGAGCTAGCACCTGGTTTCCTCCCTTTTCAAATAATCACAACACACTATTTATTTACAAGCACACACATATAGTGAGGCAGTGCACATCACGAGGTCACCTATGCTCACCGAGGTCTCGCTGTGTTGGTCAATCCGTCTTTCTGCGTGTATACTTTCTATATAGACAAAAAACACAGGGCATTTAACAAAACGCAGCTGCGTTTATACTTTCTATATAAACAAAAAACAGGGCATTTAACGCAGAAAAACGCAGGAATGGGATGGCATTAACAGCCACCTATACTACTCACATTTCATTTCGGTGGTCGTTATCTTTCTTATTGTTCTAGAGTCCAGCGTCCTATTCTGGCACTGATAGCACAGAGTTGGTAGAAAAATTGATTTGTATATTGCCCTTTTTGCTTCCGTAGTTATTGCTTTGTTTTTCAATAGTGTTTATACTTGACCATTGCAAACATAAAATCTCTATTGAGATCGTTCTCCAGGCTCGATACAATTAGTATTTTTTTTGTTTCGTATTTTTGTTACTTGTATTTGAAGGGATACAATTAATTAATTTTTCCTCCCTTTAATTTTACTAATAATAATGATAATGTATGCAACTTATCATCTTTAAACTTTAATTTTCTTTGAAAATCGCTTTTCTGGTTTCGCAGGTAAGATATGTGGTCGTTACAGATTACAATGAACTTTGCTATCGTTCTGTTAGCTGTTCTTTGTGAATATAATTTAAAGTTAAGTTTCATTGTCTTTTGTTGTGTTAAGTAAGTTTGCTTACTTATTTTAATTCTGCCTCCTTACTCTTTCTTTAAACTAAACACATGCATTGACAAAAGTAATTAATCATCTAAAGCACACGAGTTCTCTACACTTATCATACATAAACCGTCTCTCTTTCTGTGTCAGTCTGTCTATCTCTCTCTTTTTCTCTTTCTCTCTTTCTCTTTTTCTCTTTCTCTCTTCCTCTTTCTCCTTCTCTCTCTCTTTCTCTCTCTATTTCTCGCTCTCTCTTTCTCTCTCTCTCTCATTCACTTTCTCTCTATTTTTCTCTTTCTCTCTCTTTCACATTCTTTCTCTCTATTTCTCTCTCTCCCCTTTTCTTTCTCTCTCTCTTTCTATTCTCTCTCTTTTTCTCTCTCACTCTCTCTCTCTCTCTTTCTCTTTCTATTTCTCTCTTTCTCTTTTTCTCTCTCCCTCTCTTTTTCTCTGTCTTTCTCTCTCTCTTTTTCTCTTTCTATTTCTTTCTTTATTTCTCATTTTCTTTCTCTCTCTCTCTCTCTCTCTCTCTCTTTCTCACCACTCTTCTTTAAATTGAACATAGTTGTTTCAAGCACGAAATATCACAGAGGTTGTAATACATCACTTTGACACTCCTCTGATAACGCACAGGGAAAGAAAGTCTAGAGCTAAGCAAACAAGAGTCGCGCACAGAAACAAGTAGCTAATAAGATATCGATAAGAGAAAGTGAGACATTGCCCAAGAACATGAGAAAGAAAGAATACAGGGGTCGGTGAAGTGAACTAATGAAAACGAGGCTTTGCTACATGAGACAGAAATAATACATGGGTCGGTAGTAGTGAGAGAAGTATACCCGACACTATGACCACACAAAGACAAAGTGTAGGGCCACCCTACAACGTTCAGTGCCCTATTAGTATAAGAGTTATATAGAGACTGCGGCAAGCCAGACTGTCGAAATTATATCTGTATATATATATATATATATGTATAGGACTTAAAAGAATTATGGAGAGTGTTAAGCTCTCGAAATGGATAGTTGGGGAATAATTGAGTAGATTGGTTAATGAGTAACGAGCAATGGACATCAGTGTTTCGCCCCATTTTTAACCACCAATTGGTGCTAGTGTATGTTGTCCGGCTATAGACAACGCCCACTCCGGAAAAGAAACCACCATATCAGGAAATAGCGTTATGTCAGTTATTTCAAAGAATATTGTGCATATATACTAATAATAATAATTAATTAATATTTATTATATCATTGCGGACGAAAAAGGACCATAATTACGAAAAATATGACCAAATTCAGTAAACAACAAAAATAATGCGGTGAGCGCGATAGTGTTAAAACAATATTCTCCTTTTGTCTAGAGCGAGGCGATCGGTGGTCGATGAACGTACGTACGGGCTTCGAGTAACTCTCCGCGCGGTCTCGTGGCTAGACAAGGCTGACTGGAATTATTGATGTATCTATCACATAGGTTTAAAAAATACTACGGTCAAGATGTGTCCACTATTCGACGAGATCAAGAGTTAACCCCAACGGTCTTAAGTAGAAGGACACGTGTAGTACATGTCAGGTGCCTCTCTAATACATGTTATTAGTTATTATTTATTTGTTAATATTTATTAACAGATCCCAAAGAAGCCTGTGTGCGCGTTTGTATGTGTATGTGCATATTACTCAGAGAGTAGACAAAAGGAGCAGTCTTCGGAAAACTTAGCTGGCTGAAAAAAAAGTAATAAATATTGGCGGAGAGGTGCCTGTGTTCGTGTGTGGGTCATAGAACAAGTGAACGGATAGCTGGGTTTGATAGAGAGGTGCGTGTGTTCGTGTGTGGGTCGTAGAACTAGTGGACGGATAGCTGGGTTTGATGGAGAGGGGTCATTGTTTGTTTGTGGGTCGTAGAACAAGTGGACGGATAGCTGGGTTTGATGGGGAGGGGTCATTGACTGTGTGTGGATCGTAGAACAAATGGACGGATAGCTGGGTTTGATGGAGTGGTGTATGTGTGAGTGTGTGTGTGTGTGTGATTCAGTATGCAAATAGCTGTATAATTATATATTGAAGTGATGGGTGACTGGCTAGAGTAGTGAGTAATTAGTTCAATCAATCACTCACCCAATATGTCCATACACGTTCGTTACATCACTATAAAATGGTTATCAATAATGACACACCGTAATCAAAACTCCATTAGAATAAGGTAGTTATGGATGAGAGCCAGTCTGTCTGGTTTATTACGTGACCACATTATTCAGCTTTCGCATCAGTAGCCTGAAAATGGGGGAAAAGTACTAAAAATATGTTTGTATCGTTGTCCCCTACCGTTCACCACCTCATTCATACGGACACAAGGCGTCTAACACATTTTATATTTGTAGTGGTAAGTTTTCTTTTTTTTTTTTTAACTGTTTTGCCTCTATAAACATGTCAATGAAAATAGCAACTCAAAGATAGGATGAATAATATAACATAGACTGACCGGTAGCCATGTTTGAGGCTGTGACACTATATTCTGCATCTTGAGTCTATGTCGAACACCGACGCAATCTCATGTCTTATTAAACAGCCTAGGTAATTAATGTTAATCGGGGGGGGGGGGAGCTTTATGATTAAAAAAAATAAATAAAACTACATAACCAGTGACGTCATGACAGACGACGATTTTTAGCAAGCAGTCATGATAATTCTGTAGTTTGGTGAAGCATTTGTGTCTCATATTGGGTGCTGTTTCACTGGAAAGCATTGCACGTGGCTGAATTTGCCAATCCTAGACAGAGATCAATATACAGAATGAACAAGATGTATTTTTGTGTTTCTGGCCTTGTCTCTTTGCTGTTGCGCCTTTTGTCTTCTGAATCTGATAACAGCACTGTCTCGAAACTTTCTGTGCCAATTTTTTTTTTATTTTTGCTCTCATGTGCTTCGATATGCAACCACATTTTCCGCTTCTTTCACTGATAAAAAATTCCCTGAAGAAAGCCCTGGAAACATCCTTATATCTCAGCGCTGGTCTGCCCTATTGTCTCGTTCCATCTCTAAGTTTTACATGCAAAATTTGTTAGGAAACACTTTTTTTTTTTTGCTTTACATTCTTTTTGCGTGACCCACCCACTGTAGTCTCCAACTCCTAAGTAATACCATGATGGACGGGAGTGTGGCTCACTGCAAGACGTTAGCTTGTTACTCTGTCCCGCTATATGATGGACGGGAGTGTGGCTCACTGCAAGACGTTAGCTTGTTACTCTGTCCCGCTATATGATGGACGGGAGTGTGGCTCACTGCAAGACGTTAGCTTGTTACTCTGTCCCGCTATATGATGGACGGGAGTGTGGCTCACTGCAAGACGTTAGCTTGTTACTCTGTCCCGCTACATGATGGACGGGAGTGTGGCTCACTGCAAGACGTTAGCTTGTTACTCTGTCCCGCTATATGATGGACGGGAGTGTGGCTCACTGCAAGACGTTAGCTTGTTACTCTGTCCCGCTATATGATGGACGGGAGTGTGGCTCACTGCAAGACGTTAGCTTGTTACTCTGTCCCGCTATATGATGGACGGGAGTGTGGCTCACTGCAAGACGTTAGCTTGTTACTCTGTCCCGCTATATGATGGACGGGAGTGTGGCTCACTGCAAGACGTTAGCTTGTTACTCTGTCCCGCTATATGATGGACGGGAGTGTGGCTCACTGCAAGACGTTAGCTTGTTACTCTGTCCCGCTATATGATGGACGGGAGTGTGGCTCACTGCAAGACGTTAGCTTGTTACTCTGTCCCGCTATATGATGGACGGGAGTGTGGCTCACTGCAAGACGTTAGCTTGTTACTCTGTCCCGCTATATGATGGACGGGAGTGTGGCTCACTGCAAGACGTTAGCTTGTTACTCTGTCCCGCTATATGATGGACGGGAGTGTGGCTCACTGCAAGACGTTAGCTTGTTACTCTGTCCCGCTATATGATGGACGGGAGTGTGGCTCACTGCAAGACGTTAGCTTGTTACTCTGTCCCGCTACATGATGGACGGGAGTGTGGCTCACTGCAAGACGTTAGCTTGTTACTCTGTCCCGCTATATGATGGACGGGAGTGTGGCTCACTGCAAGACGTTAGCTTGTTACTCTGTCCCGCTATATGATGGACGGGAGTGTGGCTCACTGCAAGACGTTAGCTTGTTACTCTGTCCCGCTATATGATGGACGGGAGTGTGGCTCACTGCAAGACGTTAGCTTGTTACTCTGTCCCGCTACATGATGGACGGGAGTGTGGCTCACTGCAAGACGTTAGCTTGTTACTCTGTCCCGCTATATGATGGACGGGAGTGTGGCTCACTGCAAGACGTTAGCTTGTTACTCTGTCCCGCTATATGATGGACGGGAGTGTGGCTCACTGCAAGACGTTAGCTTGTTACTCTGTCCCGCTATATGATGGACGGGAGTGTGGCTCACTGCAAGACGTTAGCTTGTTACTCTGTCCCGCTATATGATGGACGGGAGTGTGGCTCACTGCAAGACGTTAGCTTGTTACTCTGTCCCGCTACATGATGGACGGGAGTGTGGCTCACTGCAAGACGTTAGCTTGTTACTCTGTCCCGCTATATGATGGACGGGAGTGTGGCTCACTGCAAGACGTTAGCTTGTTACTCTGTCCCGCTATATGATGGACGGGAGTGTGGCTCACTGCAAGACGTTAGCTTGTTACTCTGTCCCGCTATATGATGGACGGGAGTGTGGCTCACTGCAAGACGTTAGCTTGTTACTCTGTCCCGCTATATGATGGACGGGAGTGTGGCTCACTGCAAGACGTTAGCTTGTTACTCTGTCCCGCTATATGATGGACGGGAGTGTGGCTCACTGCAAGACGTTAGCTTGTTACTCTGTCCCGCTATATGATGGACGGGAGTGTGGCTCACTGCAAGACGTTAGCTTGTTACTCTGTCCCGCTATATGATGGACGGGAGTGTGGCTCACTGCAAGACGTTAGCTTGTTACTCTGTCCCGCTACATGATGGACGGGAGTGTGGCTCACTGCAAGACGTTAGCTTGTTACTCTGTCCCGCTATATGATGGACGGGAGTGTGGCTCACTGCAAGACGTTAGCTTGTTACTCTGTCCCGCTATATGATGGACGGGAGTGTGGCTCACTGCAAGACGTTAGCTTGTTACTCTGTCCCGCTATATGATGGACGGGAGTGTGGCTCACTGCAAGACGTTAGCTTGTTACTCTGTCCCGCTATATGATGGACGGGAGTGTGGCTCACTGCAAGACGTTAGCTTGTTACTCTGTCCCGCTACATGATGGACGGGAGTGTGGCTCACTGCAAGACGTTAGCTTGTTACTCTGTCCCGCTACATGATGGACGGGAGTGTGGCTCACTGCAAGACGTTAGCTTGTTACTCTGTCCCGCTACATGATGGACGGGAGTGTGGCTCACTGCAAGACGTTAGCTTGTTACTCTGTCCCGCTACATGATGGACGGGAGTGTGGCTCACTGCAAGACGTTAGCTTGTTACTCTGTCCCGCTATATGATGGACGGGAGTGTGGCTCACTGCAAGACGTTAGCTTGTTACTCTGTCCCGCTACATGATGGACGGGAGTGTGGCTCACTGCAAGACGTTAGCTTGTTACTCTGTCCCGCTATATGATGGACGGGAGTGTGGCTCACTGCAAGACGTTAGCTTGTTACTCTGTCCCGCTATATGATGGACGGGAGTGTGGCTCACTGCAAGACGTTAGCTTGTTACTCTGTCCCGCTATATGATGGACGGGAGTGTGGCTCACTGCAAGACGTTAGCTTGTTACTCTGTCCCGCTACATGATGGACGGGAGTGTGGCTCACTGCAAGACGTTAGCTTGTTACTCTGTCCCGCTATATGATGGACGGGAGTGTGGCTCACTGCAAGACGTTAGCTTGTTACTCTGTCCCGCTATATGATGGACGGGAGTGTGGCTCACTGCAAGACGTTAGCTTGTTACTCTGTCCCGCTATATGATGGACGGGAGTGTGGCTCACTGCAAGACGTTAGCTTGTTACTCTGTCCCGCTATATGATGGACGGGAGTGTGGCTCACTGCAAGACGTTAGCTTGTTACTCTGTCCCGCTATATGATGGACGGGAGTGTGGCTCACTGCAAGACGTTAGCTTGTTACTCTGTCCCGCTATATGATGGACGGGAGTGTGGCTCACTGCAAGACGTTAGCTTGTTACTCTGTCCCGCTATATGATGGACGGGAGTGTGGCTCACTGCAAGACGTTAGCTTGTTACTCTGTCCCGCTATATGATGGACGGGAGTGTGGCTCACTGCAAGACGTTAGCTTGTTACTCTGTCCCGCTATATGATGGACGGGAGTGTGGCTCACTGCAAGACGTTAGCTTGTTACTCTGTCCCGCTATATGATGGACGGGAGTGTGGCTCACTGCAAGACGTTAGCTTGTTACTCTGTCCCGCTATATGATGGACGGGAGTGTGGCTCACTGCAAGACGTTAGCTTGTTACTCTGTCCCGCTATATGATGGACGGGAGTGTGGCTCACTGCAAGACGTTAGCTTGTTACTCTGTCCCGCTATATGATGGACGGGAGTGTGGCTCACTGCAAGACGTTAGCTTGTTACTCTGTCCCGCTATATGATGGACGGGAGTGTGGCTCACTGCAAGACGTTAGCTTGTTACTCTGTCCCGCTATATGATGGACGGGAGTGTGGCTCACTGCAAGACGTTAGCTTGTTACTCTGTCCCGCTATATGATGGACGGGAGTGTGGCTCACTGCAAGACGTTAGCTTGTTACTCTGTCCCGCTATATGATGGACGGGAGTGTGGCTCACTGCAAGACGTTAGCTTGTTACTCTGTCCCGCTACATGATGGACGGGAGTGTGGCTCACTGCAAGACGTTAGCTTGTTACTCTGTCCCGCTATATGATGGACGGGAGTGTGGCTCACTGCAAGACGTTAGCTTGTTACTCTGTCCCGCTATATGATGGACGGGAGTGTGGCTCACTGCAAGACGTTAGCTTGTTACTCTGTCCCGCTATATGATGGACGGGAGTGTGGCTCACTGCAAGACGTTAGCTTGTTACTCTGTCCCGCTATATGATGGACGGGAGTGTGGCTCACTGCAAGACGTTAGCTTGTTACTCTGTCCCGCTATATGATGGACGGGAGTGTGGCTCACTGCAAGACGTTAGCTTGTTACTCTGTCCCGCTACATGATGGACGGGAGTGTGGCTCACTGCAAGACGTTAGCTTGTTACTCTGTCCCGCTATATGATGGACGGGAGTGTGGCTCACTGCAAGACGTTAGCTTGTTACTCTGTCCCGCTATATGATGGACGGGAGTGTGGCTCACTGCAAGACGTTAGCTTGTTACTCTGTCCCGCTATATGATGGACGGGAGTGTGGCTCACTGCAAGACGTTAGCTTGTTACTCTGTCCCGCTATATGATGGACGGGAGTGTGGCTCACTGCAAGACGTTAGCTTGTTACTCTGTCCCGCTATATGATGGACGGGAGTGTGGCTCACTGCAAGACGTTAGCTTGTTACTCTGTCCCGCTACATGATGGACGGGAGTGTGGCTCACTGCAAGACGTTAGCTTGTTACTCTGTCCCGCTATATGATGGACGGGAGTGTGGCTCACTGCAAGACGTTAGCTTGTTACTCTGTCCCGCTATATGATGGACGGGAGTGTGGCTCACTGCAAGACGTTAGCTTGTTACTCTGTCCCGCTATATGATGGACGGGAGTGTGGCTCACTGCAAGACGTTAGCTTGTTACTCTGTCCCGCTATATGATGGACGGGAGTGTGGCTCACTGCAAGACGTTAGCTTGTTACTCTGTCCCGCTATATGATGGACGGGAGTGTGGCTCACTGCAAGACGTTAGCTTGTTACTCTGTCCCGCTATATGATGGACGGGAGTGTGGCTCACTGCAAGACGTTAGCTTGTTACTCTGTCCCGCTATATGATGGACGGGAGTGTGGCTCACTGCAAGACGTTAGCTTGTTACTCTGTCCCGCTATATGATGGACGGGAGTGTGGCTCACTGCAAGACGTTAGCTTGTTACTCTGTCCCGCTATATGATGGACGGGAGTGTGGCTCACTGCAAGACGTTAGCTTGTTACTCTGTCCCGCTATATGATGGACGGGAGTGTGGCTCACTGCAAGACGTTAGCTTGTTACTCTGTCCCGCTATATGATGGACGGGAGTGTGGCTCACTGCAAGACGTTAGCTTGTTACTCTGTCCCGCTATATGATGGACGGGAGTGTGGCTCACTGCAAGACGTTAGCTTGTTACTCTGTCCCGCTATATGATGGACGGGAGTGTGGCTCACTGCAAGACGTTAGCTTGTTACTCTGTCCCGCTATATGATGGACGGGAGTGTGGCTCACTGCAAGACGTTAGCTTGTTACTCTGTCCCGCTATATGATGGACGGGAGTGTGGCTCACTGCAAGACGTTAGCTTGTTACTCTGTCCCGCTATATGATGGACGGGAGTGTGGCTCACTGCAAGACGTTAGCTTGTTACTCTGTCCCGCTATATGATGGACGGGAGTGTGGCTCACTGCAAGACGTTAGCTTGTTACTCTGTCCCGCTATATGATGGACGGGAGTGTGGCTCACTGCAAGACGTTAGCTTGTTACTCTGTCCCGCTACATGATGGACGGGAGTGTGGCTCACTGCAAGACGTTAGCTTGTTACTCTGTCCCGCTATATGATGGACGGGAGTGTGGCTCACTGCAAGACGTTAGCTTGTTACTCTGTCCCGCTACATGATGGACGGGAGTGTGGCTCACTGCAAGACGTTAGCTTGTTACTCTGTCCCGCTACATGATGGACGGGAGTGTGGCTCACTGCAAGACGTTAGCTTGTTACTCTGTCCCGCTATATGATGGACGGGAGTGTGGCTCACTGCAAGACGTTAGCTTGTTACTCTGTCCCGCTACATGATGGACGGGAGTGTGGCTCACTGCAAGACGTTAGCTTGTTACTCTGTCCCGCTATATGATGGACGGGAGTGTGGCTCACTGCAAGACGTTAGCTTGTTACTCTGTCCCGCTATATGATGGACGGGAGTGTGGCTCACTGCAAGACGTTAGCTTGTTACTCTGTCCCGCTACATGATGGACGGGAGTGTGGCTCACTGCAAGACGTTAGCTTGTTACTCTGTCCCGCTATATGATGGACGGGAGTGTGGCTCACTGCAAGACGTTAGCTTGTTACTCTGTCCCGCTATATGATGGACGGGAGTGTGGCTCACTGCAAGACGTTAGCTTGTTACTCTGTCCCGCTATATGATGGACGGGAGTGTGGCTCACTGCAAGACGTTAGCTTGTTACTCTGTCCCGCTATATGATGGACGGGAGTGTGGCTCACTGCAAGACGTTAGCTTGTTACTCTGTCCCGCTATATGATGGACGGGAGTGTGGCTCACTGCAAGACGTTAGCTTGTTACTCTGTCCCGCTACATGATGGACGGGAGTGTGGCTCACTGCAAGACGTTAGCTTGTTACTCTGTCCCGCTATATGATGGACGGGAGTGTGGCTCACTGCAAGACGTTAGCTTGTTACTCTGTCCCGCTATATGATGGACGGGAGTGTGGCTCACTGCAAGACGTTAGCTTGTTACTCTGTCCCGCTATATGATGGACGGGAGTGTGGCTCACTGCAAGACGTTAGCTTGTTACTCTGTCCCGCTATATGATGGACGGGAGTGTGGCTCACTGCAAGACGTTAGCTTGTTACTCTGTCCCGCTATATGATGGACGGGAGTGTGGCTCACTGCAAGACGTTAGCTTGTTACTCTGTCCCGCTATATGATGGACGGGAGTGTGGCTCACTGCAAGACGTTAGCTTGTTACTCTGTCCCGCTATATGATGGACGGGAGTGTGGCTCACTGCAAGACGTTAGCTTGTTACTCTGTCCCGCTATATGATGGACGGGAGTGTGGCTCACTGCAAGACGTTAGCTTGTTACTCTGTCCCGCTATATGATGGACGGGAGTGTGGCTCACTGCAAGACGTTAGCTTGTTACTCTGTCCCGCTATATGATGGACGGGAGTGTGGCTCACTGCAAGACGTTAGCTTGTTACTCTGTCCCGCTACATGATGGACGGGAGTGTGGCTCACTGCAAGACGTTAGCTTGTTACTCTGTCCCGCTATATGATGGACGGGAGTGTGGCTCACTGCAAGACGTTAGCTTGTTACTCTGTCCCGCTACATGATGGACGGGAGTGTGGCTCACTGCAAGACGTTAGCTTGTTACTCTGTCCCGCTATATGATGGACGGGAGTGTGGCTCACTGCAAGACGTTAGCTTGTTACTCTGTCCCGCTATATGATGGACGGGAGTGTGGCTCACTGCAAGACGTTAGCTTGTTACTCTGTCCCGCTATATGATGGACGGGAGTGTGGCTCACTGCAAGACGTTAGCTTGTTACTCTGTCCCGCTATATGATGGACGGGAGTGTGGCTCACTGCAAGACGTTAGCTTGTTACTCTGTCCCGCTATATGATGGACGGGAGTGTGGCTCACTGCAAGACGTTAGCTTGTTACTCTGTCCCGCTATATGATGGACGGGAGTGTGGCTCACTGCAAGACGTTAGCTTGTTACTCTGTCCCGCTATATGATGGACGGGAGTGTGGCTCACTGCAAGACGTTAGCTTGTTACTCTGTCCCGCTATATGATGGACGGGAGTGTGGCTCACTGCAAGACGTTAGCTTGTTACTCTGTCCCGCTATATGATGGACGGGAGTGTGGCTCACTGCAAGACGTTAGCTTGTTACTCTGTCCCGCTATATGATGGACGGGAGTGTGGCTCACTGCAAGACGTTAGCTTGTTACTCTGTCCCGCTATATGATGGACGGGAGTGTGGCTCACTGCAAGACGTTAGCTTGTTACTCTGTCCCGCTACATGATGGACGGGAGTGTGGCTCACTGCAAGACGTTAGCTTGTTACTCTGTCCCGCTATATGATGGACGGGAGTGTGGCTCACTGCAAGACGTTAGCTTGTTACTCTGTCCCGCTATATGATGGACGGGAGTGTGGCTCACTGCAAGACGTTAGCTTGTTACTCTGTCCCGCTATATGATGGACGGGAGTGTGGCTCACTGCAAGACGTTAGCTTGTTACTCTGTCCCGCTATATGATGGACGGGAGTGTGGCTCACTGCAAGACGTTAGCTTGTTACTCTGTCCCGCTATATGATGGACGGGAGTGTGGCTCACTGCAAGACGTTAGCTTGTTACTCTGTCCCGCTACATGATGGACGGGAGTGTGGCTCACTGCAAGACGTTAGCTTGTTACTCTGTCCCGCTACATGATGGACGGGAGTGTGGCTCACTGCAAGACGTTAGCTTGTTACTCTGTCCCGCTACATGATGGACGGGAGTGTGGCTCACTGCAAGACGTTAGCTTGTTACTCTGTCCCGCTATATGATGGACGGGAGTGTGGCTCACTGCAAGACGTTAGCTTGTTACTCTGTCCCGCTATATGATGGACGGGAGTGTGGCTCACTGCAAGACGTTAGCTTGTTACTCTGTCCCGCTATATGATGGACGGGAGTGTGGCTCACTGCAAGACGTTAGCTTGTTACTCTGTCCCGCTATATGATGGACGGGAGTGTGGCTCACTGCAAGACGTTAGCTTGTTACTCTGTCCCGCTATATGATGGACGGGAGTGTGGCTCACTGCAAGACGTTAGCTTGTTACTCTGTCCCGCTATATGATGGACGGGAGTGTGGCTCACTGCAAGACGTTAGCTTGTTACTCTGTCCCGCTATATGATGGACGGGAGTGTGGCTCACTGCAAGACGTTAGCTTGTTACTCTGTCCCGCTATATGATGGACGGGAGTGTGGCTCACTGCAAGACGTTAGCTTGTTACTCTGTCCCGCTATATGATGGACGGGAGTGTGGCTCACTGCAAGACGTTAGCTTGTTACTCTGTCCCGCTATATGATGGACGGGAGTGTGGCTCACTGCAAGACGTTAGCTTGTTACTCTGTCCCGCTATATGATGGACGGGAGTGTGGCTCACTGCAAGACGTTAGCTTGTTACTCTGTCCCGCTACATGATGGACGGGAGTGTGGCTCACTGCAAGACGTTAGCTTGTTACTCTGTCCCGCTACATGATGGACGGGAGTGTGGCTCACTGCAAGACGTTAGCTTGTTACTCTGTCCCGCTATATGATGGACGGGAGTGTGGCTCACTGCAAGACGTTAGCTTGTTACTCTGTCCCGCTACATGATGGACGGGAGTGTGGCTCACTGCAAGACGTTAGCTTGTTACTCTGTCCCGCTACATGATGGACGGGAGTGTGGCTCACTGCAAGACGTTAGCTTGTTACTCTGTCCCGCTACATGATGGACGGGAGTGTGGCTCACTGCAAGACGTTAGCTTGTTACTCTGTCCCGCTATATGATGGACGGGAGTGTGGCTCACTGCAAGACGTTAGCTTGTTACTCTGTCCCGCTATATGATGGACGGGAGTGTGGCTCACTGCAAGACGTTAGCTTGTTACTCTGTCCCGCTATATGATGGACGGGAGTGTGGCTCACTGCAAGACGTTAGCTTGTTACTCTGTCCCGCTATATGATGGACGGGAGTGTGGCTCACTGCAAGACGTTAGCTTGTTACTCTGTCCCGCTACATGATGGACGGGAGTGTGGCTCACTGCAAGACGTTAGCTTGTTACTCTGTCCCGCTACATGATGGACGGGAGTGTGGCTCACTGCAAGACGTTAGCTTGTTACTCTGTCCCGCTACATGATGGACGGGAGTGTGGCTCACTGCAAGACGTTAGCTTGTTACTCTGTCCCGCTACATGATGGACGGGAGTGTGGCTCACTGCAAGACGTTAGCTTGTTACTCTGTCCCGCTACATGATGGACGGGAGTGTGGCTCACTGCAAGACGTTAGCTTGTTACTCTGTCCCGCTACATGATGGACGGGAGTGTGGCTCACTGCAAGACGTTAGCTTGTTACTCTGTCCCGCTACATGATGGACGGGAGTGTGGCTCACTGCAAGACGTTAGCTTGTTACTCTGTCCCGCTACATGATGGACGGGAGTGTGGCTCACTGCAAGACGTTAGCTTGTTACTCTGTCCCGCTATATGATGGACGGGAGTGTGGCTCACTGCAAGACGTTAGCTTGTTACTCTGTCCCGCTATATGATGGACGGGAGTGTGGCTCACTGCAAGACGTTAGCTTGTTACTCTGTCCCGCTATATGATGGACGGGAGTGTGGCTCACTGCAAGACGTTAGCTTGTTACTCTGTCCCGCTATATGATGGACGGGAGTGTGGCTCACTGCAAGACGTTAGCTTGTTACTCTGTCCCGCTACATGATGGACGGGAGTGTGGCTCACTGCAAGACGTTAGCTTGTTACTCTGTCCCGCTATATGATGGACGGGAGTGTGGCTCACTGCAAGACGTTAGCTTGTTACTCTGTCCCGCTATATGATGGACGGGAGTGTGGCTCACTGCAAGACGTTAGCTTGTTACTCTGTCCCGCTATATGATGGACGGGAGTGTGGCTCACTGCAAGACGTTAGCTTGTTACTCTGTCCCGCTATATGATGGACGGGAGTGTGGCTCACTGCAAGACGTTAGCTTGTTACTCTGTCCCGCTACATGATGGACGGGAGTGTGGCTCACTGCAAGACGTTAGCTTGTTACTCTGTCCCGCTACATGATGGACGGGAGTGTGGCTCACTGCAAGACGTTAGCTTGTTACTCTGTCCCGCTATATGATGGACGGGAGTGTGGCTCACTGCAAGACGTTAGCTTGTTACTCTGTCCCGCTATATGATGGACGGGAGTGTGGCTCACTGCAAGACGTTAGCTTGTTACTCTGTCCCGCTATATGATGGACGGGAGTGTGGCTCACTGCAAGACGTTAGCTTGTTACTCTGTCCCGCTATATGATGGACGGGAGTGTGGCTCACTGCAAGACGTTAGCTTGTTACTCTGTCCCGCTATATGATGGACGGGAGTGTGGCTCACTGCAAGACGTTAGCTTGTTACTCTGTCCCGCTACATGATGGACGGGAGTGTGGCTCACTGCAAGACGTTAGCTTGTTACTCTGTCCCGCTATATGATGGACGGGAGTGTGGCTCACTGCAAGACGTTAGCTTGTTACTCTGTCCCGCTATATGATGGACGGGAGTGTGGCTCACTGCAAGACGTTAGCTTGTTACTCTGTCCCGCTACATGATGGACGGGAGTGTGGCTCACTGCAAGACGTTAGCTTGTTACTCTGTCCCGCTATATGATGGACGGGAGTGTGGCTCACTGCAAGACGTTAGCTTGTTACTCTGTCCCGCTACATGATGGACGGGAGTGTGGCTCACTGCAAGACGTTAGCTTGTTACTCTGTCCCGCTATATGATGGACGGGAGTGTGGCTCACTGCAAGACGTTAGCTTGTTACTCTGTCCCGCTATATGATGGACGGGAGTGTGGCTCACTGCAAGACGTTAGCTTGTTACTCTGTCCCGCTATATGATGGACGGGAGTGTGGCTCACTGCAAGACGTTAGCTTGTTACTCTGTCCCGCTATATGATGGACGGGAGTGTGGCTCACTGCAAGACGTTAGCTTGTTACTCTGTCCCGCTATATGATGGACGGGAGTGTGGCTCACTGCAAGACGTTAGCTTGTTACTCTGTCCCGCTATATGATGGACGGGAGTGTGGCTCACTGCAAGACGTTAGCTTGTTACTCTGTCCCGCTATATGATGGACGGGAGTGTGGCTCACTGCAAGACGTTAGCTTGTTACTCTGTCCCGCTATATGATGGACGGGAGTGTGGCTCACTGCAAGACGTTAGCTTGTTACTCTGTCCCGCTATATGATGGACGGGAGTGTGGCTCACTGCAAGACGTTAGCTTGTTACTCTGTCCCGCTATATGATGGACGGGAGTGTGGCTCACTGCAAGACGTTAGCTTGTTACTCTGTCCCGCTATATGATGGACGGGAGTGTGGCTCACTGCAAGACGTTAGCTTGTTACTCTGTCCCGCTATATGATGGACGGGAGTGTGGCTCACTGCAAGACGTTAGCTTGTTACTCTGTCCCGCTATATGATGGACGGGAGTGTGGCTCACTGCAAGACGTTAGCTTGTTACTCTGTCCCGCTATATGATGGACGGGAGTGTGGCTCACTGCAAGACGTTAGCTTGTTACTCTGTCCCGCTATATGATGGACGGGAGTGTGGCTCACTGCAAGACGTTAGCTTGTTACTCTGTCCCGCTATATGATGGACGGGAGTGTGGCTCACTGCAAGACGTTAGCTTGTTACTCTGTCCCGCTATATGATGGACGGGAGTGTGGCTCACTGCAAGACGTTAGCTTGTTACTCTGTCCCGCTACATGATGGACGGGAGTGTGGCTCACTGCAAGACGTTAGCTTGTTACTCTGTCCCGCTATATGATGGACGGGAGTGTGGCTCACTGCAAGACGTTAGCTTGTTACTCTGTCCCGCTATATGATGGACGGGAGTGTGGCTCACTGCAAGACGTTAGCTTGTTACTCTGTCCCGCTATATGATGGACGGGAGTGTGGCTCACTGCAAGACGTTAGCTTGTTACTCTGTCCCGCTATATGATGGACGGGAGTGTGGCTCACTGCAAGACGTTAGCTTGTTACTCTGTCCCGCTACATGATGGACGGGAGTGTGGCTCACTGCAAGACGTTAGCTTGTTACTCTGTCCCGCTATATGATGGACGGGAGTGTGGCTCACTGCAAGACGTTAGCTTGTTACTCTGTCCCGCTATATGATGGACGGGAGTGTGGCTCACTGCAAGACGTTAGCTTGTTACTCTGTCCCGCTATATGATGGACGGGAGTGTGGCTCACTGCAAGACGTTAGCTTGTTACTCTGTCCCGCTATATGATGGACGGGAGTGTGGCTCACTGCAAGACGTTAGCTTGTTACTCTGTCCCGCTATATGATGGACGGGAGTGTGGCTCACTGCAAGACGTTAGCTTGTTACTCTGTCCCGCTATATGATGGACGGGAGTGTGGCTCACTGCAAGACGTTAGCTTGTTACTCTGTCCCGCTATATGATGGACGGGAGTGTGGCTCACTGCAAGACGTTAGCTTGTTACTCTGTCCCGCTATATGATGGACGGGAGTGTGGCTCACTGCAAGACGTTAGCTTGTTACTCTGTCCCGCTATATGATGGACGGGAGTGTGGCTCACTGCAAGACGTTAGCTTGTTACTCTGTCCCGCTATATGATGGACGGGAGTGTGGCTCACTGCAAGACGTTAGCTTGTTACTCTGTCCCGCTATATGATGGACGGGAGTGTGGCTCACTGCAAGACGTTAGCTTGTTACTCTGTCCCGCTACATGATGGACGGGAGTGTGGCTCACTGCAAGACGTTAGCTTGTTACTCTGTCCCGCTATATGATGGACGGGAGTGTGGCTCACTGCAAGACGTTAGCTTGTTACTCTGTCCCGCTATATGATGGACGGGAGTGTGGCTCACTGCAAGACGTTAGCTTGTTACTCTGTCCCGCTATATGATGGACGGGAGTGTGGCTCACTGCAAGACGTTAGCTTGTTACTCTGTCCCGCTACATGATGGACGGGAGTGTGGCTCACTGCAAGACGTTAGCTTGTTACTCTGTCCCGCTATATGATGGACGGGAGTGTGGCTCACTGCAAGACGTTAGCTTGTTACTCTGTCCCGCTATATGATGGACGGGAGTGTGGCTCACTGCAAGACGTTAGCTTGTTACTCTGTCCCGCTATATGATGGACGGGAGTGTGGCTCACTGCAAGACGTTAGCTTGTTACTCTGTCCCGCTATATGATGGACGGGAGTGTGGCTCACTGCAAGACGTTAGCTTGTTACTCTGTCCCGCTATATGATGGACGGGAGTGTGGCTCACTGCAAGACGTTAGCTTGTTACTCTGTCCCGCTACATGATGGACGGGAGTGTGGCTCACTGCAAGACGTTAGCTTGTTACTCTGTCCCGCTACATGATGGACGGGAGTGTGGCTCACTGCAAGACGTTAGCTTGTTACTCTGTCCCGCTATATGATGGACGGGAGTGTGGCTCACTGCAAGACGTTAGCTTGTTACTCTGTCCCGCTATATGATGGACGGGAGTGTGGCTCACTGCAAGACGTTAGCTTGTTACTCTGTCCCGCTATATGATGGACGGGAGTGTGGCTCACTGCAAGACGTTAGCTTGTTACTCTGTCCCGCTATATGATGGACGGGAGTGTGGCTCACTGCAAGACGTTAGCTTGTTACTCTGTCCCGCTATATGATGGACGGGAGTGTGGCTCACTGCAAGACGTTAGCTTGTTACTCTGTCCCGCTATATGATGGACGGGAGTGTGGCTCACTGCAAGACGTTAGCTTGTTACTCTGTCCCGCTATATGATGGACGGGAGTGTGGCTCACTGCAAGACGTTAGCTTGTTACTCTGTCCCGCTATATGATGGACGGGAGTGTGGCTCACTGCAAGACGTTAGCTTGTTACTCTGTCCCGCTACATGATGGACGGGAGTGTGGCTCACTGCAAGACGTTAGCTTGTTACTCTGTCCCGCTACATGATGGACGGGAGTGTGGCTCACTGCAAGACGTTAGCTTGTTACTCTGTCCCGCTATATGATGGACGGGAGTGTGGCTCACTGCAAGACGTTAGCTTGTTACTCTGTCCCGCTACATGATGGACGGGAGTGTGGCTCACTGCAAGACGTTAGCTTGTTACTCTGTCCCGCTACATGATGGACGGGAGTGTGGCTCACTGCAAGACGTTAGCTTGTTACTCTGTCCCGCTATATGATGGACGGGAGTGTGGCTCACTGCAAGACGTTAGCTTGTTACTCTGTCCCGCTATATGATGGACGGGAGTGTGGCTCACTGCAAGACGTTAGCTTGTTACTCTGTCCCGCTATATGATGGACGGGAGTGTGGCTCACTGCAAGACGTTAGCTTGTTACTCTGTCCCGCTACATGATGGACGGGAGTGTGGCTCACTGCAAGACGTTAGCTTGTTACTCTGTCCCGCTATATGATGGACGGGAGTGTGGCTCACTGCAAGACGTTAGCTTGTTACTCTGTCCCGCTACATGATGGACGGGAGTGTGGCTCACTGCAAGACGTTAGCTTGTTACTCTGTCCCGCTACATGATGGACGGGAGTGTGGCTCACTGCAAGACGTTAGCTTGTTACTCTGTCCCGCTATATGATGGACGGGAGTGTGGCTCACTGCAAGACGTTAGCTTGTTACTCTGTCCCGCTATATGATGGACGGGAGTGTGGCTCACTGCAAGACGTTAGCTTGTTACTCTGTCCCGCTACATGATGGACGGGAGTGTGGCTCACTGCAAGACGTTAGCTTGTTACTCTGTCCCGCTATATGATGGACGGGAGTGTGGCTCACTGCAAGACGTTAGCTTGTTACTCTGTCCCGCTATATGATGGACGGGAGTGTGGCTCACTGCAAGACGTTAGCTTGTTACTCTGTCCCGCTACATGATGGACGGGAGTGTGGCTCACTGCAAGACGTTAGCTTGTTACTCTGTCCCGCTACATGATGGACGGGAGTGTGGCTCACTGCAAGACGTTAGCTTGTTACTCTGTCCCGCTACATGATGGACGGGAGTGTGGCTCACTGCAAGACGTTAGCTTGTTACTCTGTCCCGCTACATGATGGACGGGAGTGTGGCTCACTGCAAGACGTTAGCTTGTTACTCTGTCCCGCTACATGATGGACGGGAGTGTGGCTCACTGCAAGACGTTAGCTTGTTACTCTGTCCCGCTATATGATGGACGGGAGTGTGGCTCACTGCAAGACGTTAGCTTGTTACTCTGTCCCGCTATATGATGGACGGGAGTGTGGCTCACTGCAAGACGTTAGCTTGTTACTCTGTCCCGCTATATGATGGACGGGAGTGTGGCTCACTGCAAGACGTTAGCTTGTTACTCTGTCCCGCTACATGATGGACGGGAGTGTGGCTCACTGCAAGACGTTAGCTTGTTACTCTGTCCCGCTACATGATGGACGGGAGTGTGGCTCACTGCAAGACGTTAGCTTGTTACTCTGTCCCGCTACATGATGGACGGGAGTGTGGCTCACTGCAAGACGTTAGCTTGTTACTCTGTCCCGCTATATGATGGACGGGAGTGTGGCTCACTGCAAGACGTTAGCTTGTTACTCTGTCCCGCTATATGATGGACGGGAGTGTGGCTCACTGCAAGACGTTAGCTTGTTACTCTGTCCCGCTACATGATGGACGGGAGTGTGGCTCACTGCAAGACGTTAGCTTGTTACTCTGTCCCGCTACATGATGGACGGGAGTGTGGCTCACTGCAAGACGTTAGCTTGTTACTCTGTCCCGCTACATGATGGACGGGAGTGTGGCTCACTGCAAGACGTTAGCTTGTTACTCTGTCCCGCTATATGATGGACGGGAGTGTGGCTCACTGCAAGACGTTAGCTTGTTACTCTGTCCCGCTATATGATGGACGGGAGTGTGGCTCACTGCAAGACGTTAGCTTGTTACTCTGTCCCGCTACATGATGGACGGGAGTGTGGCTCACTGCAAGACGTTAGCTTGTTACTCTGTCCCGCTATATGATGGACGGGAGTGTGGCTCACTGCAAGACGTTAGCTTGTTACTCTGTCCCGCTACATGATGGACGGGAGTGTGGCTCACTGCAAGACGTTAGCTTGTTACTCTGTCCCGCTATATGATGGACGGGAGTGTGGCTCACTGCAAGACGTTAGCTTGTTACTCTGTCCCGCTATATGATGGACGGGAGTGTGGCTCACTGCAAGACGTTAGCTTGTTACTCTGTCCCGCTATATGATGGACGGGAGTGTGGCTCACTGCAAGACGTTAGCTTGTTACTCTGTCCCGCTATATGATGGACGGGAGTGTGGCTCACTGCAAGACGTTAGCTTGTTACTCTGTCCCGCTATATGATGGACGGGAGTGTGGCTCACTGCAAGACGTTAGCTTGTTACTCTGTCCCGCTATATGATGGACGGGAGTGTGGCTCACTGCAAGACGTTAGCTTGTTACTCTGTCCCGCTATATGATGGACGGGAGTGTGGCTCACTGCAAGACGTTAGCTTGTTACTCTGTCCCGCTATATGATGGAC
The DNA here is from genome assembly GCA_032433765.1 of Megaustenia siamemsis. Lineage (NCBI taxonomy): Eukaryota > Metazoa > Mollusca > Gastropoda > Stylommatophora > Ariophantidae > Megaustenia > Megaustenia siamemsis. Next base: position 56,961,320 of record JAVIAB010000160.1, on the reverse strand, counting down.
GGGAGTGTGGCTCACTGCAAGACGTTAGCTTGTTACTCTGTCCCGCTACATGATGGACGGGAGTGTGGCTCACTGCAAGACGTTAGCTTGTTACTCTGTCCCGCTACATGATGGACGGGAGTGTGGCTCACTGCAAGACGTTAGCTTGTTACTCTGTCCCGCTACATGATGGACGGGAGTGTGGCTCACTGCAAGACGTTAGCTTGTTACTCTGTCCCGCTATATGATGGACGGGAGTGTGGCTCACTGCAAGACGTTAGCTTGTTACTCTGTCCCGCTATATGATGGACGGGAGTGTGGCTCACTGCAAGACGTTAGCTTGTTACTCTGTCCCGCTATATGATGGACGGGAGTGTGGCTCACTGCAAGACGTTAGCTTGTTACTCTGTCCCGCTATATGATGGACGGGAGTGTGGCTCACTGCAAGACGTTAGCTTGTTACTCTGTCCCGCTATATGATGGACGGGAGTGTGGCTCACTGCAAGACGTTAGCTTGTTACTCTGTCCCGCTACATGATGGACGGGAGTGTGGCTCACTGCAAGACGTTAGCTTGTTACTCTGTCCCGCTATATGATGGACGGGAGTGTGGCTCACTGCAAGACGTTAGCTTGTTACTCTGTCCCGCTATATGATGGACGGGAGTGTGGCTCACTGCAAGACGTTAGCTTGTTACTCTGTCCCGCTACATGATGGACGGGAGTGTGGCTCACTGCAAGACGTTAGCTTGTTACTCTGTCCCGCTATATGATGGACGGGAGTGTGGCTCACTGCAAGACGTTAGCTTGTTACTCTGTCCCGCTATATGATGGACGGGAGTGTGGCTCACTGCAAGACGTTAGCTTGTTACTCTGTCCCGCTATATGATGGACGGGAGTGTGGCTCACTGCAAGACGTTAGCTTGTTACTCTGTCCCGCTATATGATGGACGGGAGTGTGGCTCACTGCAAGACGTTAGCTTGTTACTCTGTCCCGCTACATGATGGACGGGAGTGTGGCTCACTGCAAGACGTTAGCTTGTTACTCTGTCCCGCTATATGATGGACGGGAGTGTGGCTCACTGCAAGACGTTAGCTTGTTACTCTGTCCCGCTACATGATGGACGGGAGTGTGGCTCACTGCAAGACGTTAGCTTGTTACTCTGTCCCGCTACATGATGGACGGGAGTGTGGCTCACTGCAAGACGTTAGCTTGTTACTCTGTCCCGCTATATGATGGACGGGAGTGTGGCTCACTGCAAGACGTTAGCTTGTTACTCTGTCCCGCTACATGATGGACGGGAGTGTGGCTCACTGCAAGACGTTAGCTTGTTACTCTGTCCCGCTATATGATGGACGGGAGTGTGGCTCACTGCAAGACGTTAGCTTGTTACTCTGTCCCGCTATATGATGGACGGGAGTGTGGCTCACTGCAAGACGTTAGCTTGTTACTCTGTCCCGCTACATGATGGACGGGAGTGTGGCTCACTGCAAGACGTTAGCTTGTTACTCTGTCCCGCTACATGATGGACGGGAGTGTGGCTCACTGCAAGACGTTAGCTTGTTACTCTGTCCCGCTACATGATGGACGGGAGTGTGGCTCACTGCAAGACGTTAGCTTGTTACTCTGTCCCGCTATATGATGGACGGGAGTGTGGCTCACTGCAAGACGTTAGCTTGTTACTCTGTCCCGCTACATGATGGACGGGAGTGTGGCTCACTGCAAGACGTTAGCTTGTTACTCTGTCCCGCTACATGATGGACGGGAGTGTGGCTCACTGCAAGACGTTAGCTTGTTACTCTGTCCCGCTATATGATGGACGGGAGTGTGGCTCACTGCAAGACGTTAGCTTGTTACTCTGTCCCGCTATATGATGGACGGGAGTGTGGCTCACTGCAAGACGTTAGCTTGTTACTCTGTCCCGCTATATGATGGACGGGAGTGTGGCTCACTGCAAGACGTTAGCTTGTTACTCTGTCCCGCTATATGATGGACGGGAGTGTGGCTCACTGCAAGACGTTAGCTTGTTACTCTGTCCCGCTATATGATGGACGGGAGTGTGGCTCACTGCAAGACGTTAGCTTGTTACTCTGTCCCGCTATATGATGGACGGGAGTGTGGCTCACTGCAAGACGTTAGCTTGTTACTCTGTCCCGCTATATGATGGACGGGAGTGTGGCTCACTGCAAGACGTTAGCTTGTTACTCTGTCCCGCTATATGATGGACGGGAGTGTGGCTCACTGCAAGACGTTAGCTTGTTACTCTGTCCCGCTATATGATGGACGGGAGTGTGGCTCACTGCAAGACGTTAGCTTGTTACTCTGTCCCGCTATATGATGGACGGGAGTGTGGCTCACTGCAAGACGTTAGCTTGTTACTCTGTCCCGCTACATGATGGACGGGAGTGTGGCTCACTGCAAGACGTTAGCTTGTTACTCTGTCCCGCTATATGATGGACGGGAGTGTGGCTCACTGCAAGACGTTAGCTTGTTACTCTGTCCCGCTATATGATGGACGGGAGTGTGGCTCACTGCAAGACGTTAGCTTGTTACTCTGTCCCGCTATATGATGGACGGGAGTGTGGCTCACTGCAAGACGTTAGCTTGTTACTCTGTCCCGCTACATGATGGACGGGAGTGTGGCTCACTGCAAGACGTTAGCTTGTTACTCTGTCCCGCTATATGATGGACGGGAGTGTGGCTCACTGCAAGACGTTAGCTTGTTACTCTGTCCCGCTATATGATGGACGGGAGTGTGGCTCACTGCAAGACGTTAGCTTGTTACTCTGTCCCGCTACATGATGGACGGGAGTGTGGCTCACTGCAAGACGTTAGCTTGTTACTCTGTCCCGCTATATGATGGACGGGAGTGTGGCTCACTGCAAGACGTTAGCTTGTTACTCTGTCCCGCTATATGATGGACGGGAGTGTGGCTCACTGCAAGACGTTAGCTTGTTACTCTGTCCCGCTATATGATGGACGGGAGTGTGGCTCACTGCAAGACGTTAGCTTGTTACTCTGTCCCGCTACATGATGGACGGGAGTGTGGCTCACTGCAAGACGTTAGCTTGTTACTCTGTCCCGCTATATGATGGACGGGAGTGTGGCTCACTGCAAGACGTTAGCTTGTTACTCTGTCCCGCTACATGATGGACGGGAGTGTGGCTCACTGCAAGACGTTAGCTTGTTACTCTGTCCCGCTACATGATGGACGGGAGTGTGGCTCACTGCAAGACGTTAGCTTGTTACTCTGTCCCGCTATATGATGGACGGGAGTGTGGCTCACTGCAAGACGTTAGCTTGTTACTCTGTCCCGCTACATGATGGACGGGAGTGTGGCTCACTGCAAGACGTTAGCTTGTTACTCTGTCCCGCTACATGATGGACGGGAGTGTGGCTCACTGCAAGACGTTAGCTTGTTACTCTGTCCCGCTACATGATGGACGGGAGTGTGGCTCACTGCAAGACGTTAGCTTGTTACTCTGTCCCGCTATATGATGGACGGGAGTGTGGCTCACTGCAAGACGTTAGCTTGTTACTCTGTCCCGCTATATGATGGACGGGAGTGTGGCTCACTGCAAGACGTTAGCTTGTTACTCTGTCCCGCTATATGATGGACGGGAGTGTGGCTCACTGCAAGACGTTAGCTTGTTACTCTGTCCCGCTACATGATGGACGGGAGTGTGGCTCACTGCAAGACGTTAGCTTGTTACTCTGTCCCGCTACATGATGGACGGGAGTGTGGCTCACTGCAAGACGTTAGCTTGTTACTCTGTCCCGCTATATGATGGACGGGAGTGTGGCTCACTGCAAGACGTTAGCTTGTTACTCTGTCCCGCTATATGATGGACGGGAGTGTGGCTCACTGCAAGACGTTAGCTTGTTACTCTGTCCCGCTACATGATGGACGGGAGTGTGGCTCACTGCAAGACGTTAGCTTGTTACTCTGTCCCGCTACATGATGGACGGGAGTGTGGCTCACTGCAAGACGTTAGCTTGTTACTCTGTCCCGCTACATGATGGACGGGAGTGTGGCTCACTGCAAGACGTTAGCTTGTTACTCTGTCCCGCTATATGATGGACGGGAGTGTGGCTCACTGCAAGACGTTAGCTTGTTACTCTGTCCCGCTATATGATGGACGGGAGTGTGGCTCACTGCAAGACGTTAGCTTGTTACTCTGTCCCGCTATATGATGGACGGGAGTGTGGCTCACTGCAAGACGTTAGCTTGTTACTCTGTCCCGCTATATGATGGACGGGAGTGTGGCTCACTGCAAGACGTTAGCTTGTTACTCTGTCCCGCTATATGATGGACGGGAGTGTGGCTCACTGCAAGACGTTAGCTTGTTACTCTGTCCCGCTACATGATGGACGGGAGTGTGGCTCACTGCAAGACGTTAGCTTGTTACTCTGTCCCGCTACATGATGGACGGGAGTGTGGCTCACTGCAAGACGTTAGCTTGTTACTCTGTCCCGCTATATGATGGACGGGAGTGTGGCTCACTGCAAGACGTTAGCTTGTTACTCTGTCCCGCTACATGATGGACGGGAGTGTGGCTCACTGCAAGACGTTAGCTTGTTACTCTGTCCCGCTATATGATGGACGGGAGTGTGGCTCACTGCAAGACGTTAGCTTGTTACTCTGTCCCGCTATATGATGGACGGGAGTGTGGCTCACTGCAAGACGTTAGCTTGTTACTCTGTCCCGCTATATGATGGACGGGAGTGTGGCTCACTGCAAGACGTTAGCTTGTTACTCTGTCCCGCTACATGATGGACGGGAGTGTGGCTCACTGCAAGACGTTAGCTTGTTACTCTGTCCCGCTATATGATGGACGGGAGTGTGGCTCACTGCAAGACGTTAGCTTGTTACTCTGTCCCGCTACATGATGGACGGGAGTGTGGCTCACTGCAAGACGTTAGCTTGTTACTCTGTCCCGCTACATGATGGACGGGAGTGTGGCTCACTGCAAGACGTTAGCTTGTTACTCTGTCCCGCTACATGATGGACGGGAGTGTGGCTCACTGCAAGACGTTAGCTTGTTACTCTGTCCCGCTATATGATGGACGGGAGTGTGGCTCACTGCAAGACGTTAGCTTGTTACTCTGTCCCGCTACATGATGGACGGGAGTGTGGCTCACTGCAAGACGTTAGCTTGTTACTCTGTCCCGCTACATGATGGACGGGAGTGTGGCTCACTGCAAGACGTTAGCTTGTTACTCTGTCCCGCTACATGATGGACGGGAGTGTGGCTCACTGCAAGACGTTAGCTTGTTACTCTGTCCCGCTACATGATGGACGGGAGTGTGGCTCACTGCAAGACGTTAGCTTGTTACTCTGTCCCGCTACATGATGGACGGGAGTGTGGCTCACTGCAAGACGTTAGCTTGTTACTCTGTCCCGCTATATGATGGACGGGAGTGTGGCTCACTGCAAGACGTTAGCTTGTTACTCTGTCCCGCTATATGATGGACGGGAGTGTGGCTCACTGCAAGACGTTAGCTTGTTACTCTGTCCCGCTATATGATGGACGGGAGTGTGGCTCACTGCAAGACGTTAGCTTGTTACTCTGTCCCGCTACATGATGGACGGGAGTGTGGCTCACTGCAAGACGTTAGCTTGTTACTCTGTCCCGCTATATGATGGACGGGAGTGTGGCTCACTGCAAGACGTTAGCTTGTTACTCTGTCCCGCTATATGATGGACGGGAGTGTGGCTCACTGCAAGACGTTAGCTTGTTACTCTGTCCCGCTATATGATGGACGGGAGTGTGGCTCACTGCAAGACGTTAGCTTGTTACTCTGTCCCGCTACATGATGGACGGGAGTGTGGCTCACTGCAAGACGTTAGCTTGTTACTCTGTCCCGCTATATGATGGACGGGAGTGTGGCTCACTGCAAGACGTTAGCTTGTTACTCTGTCCCGCTACATGATGGACGGGAGTGTGGCTCACTGCAAGACGTTAGCTTGTTACTCTGTCCCGCTATATGATGGACGGGAGTGTGGCTCACTGCAAGACGTTAGCTTGTTACTCTGTCCCGCTACATGATGGACGGGAGTGTGGCTCACTGCAAGACGTTAGCTTGTTACTCTGTCCCGCTATATGATGGACGGGAGTGTGGCTCACTGCAAGACGTTAGCTTGTTACTCTGTCCCGCTACATGATGGACGGGAGTGTGGCTCACTGCAAGACGTTAGCTTGTTACTCTGTCCCGCTACATGATGGACGGGAGTGTGGCTCACTGCAAGACGTTAGCTTGTTACTCTGTCCCGCTATATGATGGACGGGAGTGTGGCTCACTGCAAGACGTTAGCTTGTTACTCTGTCCCGCTACATGATGGACGGGAGTGTGGCTCACTGCAAGACGTTAGCTTGTTACTCTGTCCCGCTATATGATGGACGGGAGTGTGGCTCACTGCAAGACGTTAGCTTGTTACTCTGTCCCGCTATATGATGGACGGGAGTGTGGCTCACTGCAAGACGTTAGCTTGTTACTCTGTCCCGCTATATGATGGACGGGAGTGTGGCTCACTGCAAGACGTTAGCTTGTTACTCTGTCCCGCTATATGATGGACGGGAGTGTGGCTCACTGCAAGACGTTAGCTTGTTACTCTGTCCCGCTATATGATGGACGGGAGTGTGGCTCACTGCAAGACGTTAGCTTGTTACTCTGTCCCGCTACATGATGGACGGGAGTGTGGCTCACTGCAAGACGTTAGCTTGTTACTCTGTCCCGCTACATGATGGACGGGAGTGTGGCTCACTGCAAGACGTTAGCTTGTTACTCTGTCCCGCTACATGATGGACGGGAGTGTGGCTCACTGCAAGACGTTAGCTTGTTACTCTGTCCCGCTACATGATGGACGGGAGTGTGGCTCACTGCAAGACGTTAGCTTGTTACTCTGTCCCGCTACATGATGGACGGGAGTGTGGCTCACTGCAAGACGTTAGCTTGTTACTCTGTCCCGCTATATGATGGACGGGAGTGTGGCTCACTGCAAGACGTTAGCTTGTTACTCTGTCCCGCTATATGATGGACGGGAGTGTGGCTCACTGCAAGACGTTAGCTTGTTACTCTGTCCCGCTATATGATGGACGGGAGTGTGGCTCACTGCAAGACGTTAGCTTGTTACTCTGTCCCGCTATATGATGGACGGGAGTGTGGCTCACTGCAAGACGTTAGCTTGTTACTCTGTCCCGCTATATGATGGACGGGAGTGTGGCTCACTGCAAGACGTTAGCTTGTTACTCTGTCCCGCTATATGATGGACGGGAGTGTGGCTCACTGCAAGACGTTAGCTTGTTACTCTGTCCCGCTACATGATGGACGGGAGTGTGGCTCACTGCAAGACGTTAGCTTGTTACTCTGTCCCGCTACATGATGGACGGGAGTGTGGCTCACTGCAAGACGTTAGCTTGTTACTCTGTCCCGCTACATGATGGACGGGAGTGTGGCTCACTGCAAGACGTTAGCTTGTTACTCTGTCCCGCTATATGATGGACGGGAGTGTGGCTCACTGCAAGACGTTAGCTTGTTACTCTGTCCCGCTATATGATGGACGGGAGTGTGGCTCACTGCAAGACGTTAGCTTGTTACTCTGTCCCGCTATATGATGGACGGGAGTGTGGCTCACTGCAAGACGTTAGCTTGTTACTCTGTCCCGCTATATGATGGACGGGAGTGTGGCTCACTGCAAGACGTTAGCTTGTTACTCTGTCCCGCTATATGATGGACGGGAGTGTGGCTCACTGCAAGACGTTAGCTTGTTACTCTGTCCCGCTATATGATGGACGGGAGTGTGGCTCACTGCAAGACGTTAGCTTGTTACTCTGTCCCGCTACATGATGGACGGGAGTGTGGCTCACTGCAAGACGTTAGCTTGTTACTCTGTCCCGCTACATGATGGACGGGAGTGTGGCTCACTGCAAGACGTTAGCTTGTTACTCTGTCCCGCTACATGATGGACGGGAGTGTGGCTCACTGCAAGACGTTAGCTTGTTACTCTGTCCCGCTATATGATGGACGGGAGTGTGGCTCACTGCAAGACGTTAGCTTGTTACTCTGTCCCGCTACATGATGGACGGGAGTGTGGCTCACTGCAAGACGTTAGCTTGTTACTCTGTCCCGCTACATGATGGACGGGAGTGTGGCTCACTGCAAGACGTTAGCTTGTTACTCTGTCCCGCTACATGATGGACGGGAGTGTGGCTCACTGCAAGACGTTAGCATGTTACTCTGTCCCGCTACATGATGGACGGGAGTGTGGCTCACTGCAAGACGTTAGCATGTTACTCTGTCCCGCTATATGATGGACGGGAGTGTGGCTCACTGCAAGACGTTAGCTTGTTACTCTGTCCCGCTATATGATGGACGGGAGTGTGGCTCACTGCAAGACGTTAGCTTGTTACTCTGTCCCGCTACATGATGGACGGGAGTGTGGCTCACTGCAAGACGTTAGCTTGTTACTCTGTCCCGCTACATGATGGACGGGAGTGTGGCTCACTGCAAGACGTTAGCATGTTACTCTGTCCCGCTATATGATGGACGGGAGTGTGGCTCACTGCAAGACGTTAGCTTGTTACTCTGTCCCGCTATATGATGGACGGGAGTGTGGCTCACTGCAAGACGTTAGCTTGTTACTCTGTCCCGCTACATGATGGACGGGAGTGTGGCTCACTGCAAGACGTTAGCTTGTTACTCTGTCCCGCTACATGATGGACGGGAGTGTGGCTCACTGCAAGACGTTAGCTTGTTACTCTGTCCCGCTACATGATGGACGGGAGTGTGGCTCACTGCAAGACGTTAGCTTGTTACTCTGTCCCGCTACATGATGGACGGGAGTGTGGCTCACTGCAAGACGTTAGCTTGTTACTCTGTCCCGCTACATGATGGACGGGAGTGTGGCTCACTGCAAGACGTTAGCTTGTTACTCTGTCCCGCTATATGATGGACGGGAGTGTGGCTCACTGCAAGACGTTAGCTTGTTACTCTGTCCCGCTATATGATGGACGGGAGTGTGGCTCACTGCAAGACGTTAGCTTGTTACTCTGTCCCGCTATATGATGGACGGGAGTGTGGCTCACTGCAAGACGTTAGCTTGTTACTCTGTCCCGCTATATGATGGACGGGAGTGTGGCTCACTGCAAGACGTTAGCTTGTTACTCTGTCCCGCTACATGATGGACGGGAGTGTGGCTCACTGCAAGACGTTAGCTTGTTACTCTGTCCCGCTACATGATGGACGGGAGTGTGGCTCACTGCAAGACGTTAGCTTGTTACTCTGTCCCGCTACATGATGGACGGGAGCGTGGCTCACTGCAAGACGTTAGCTTGTTACTCTGTCCCGCTACATGATGGACGGGAGCGTGGCTCACTGCAAGACGTTAGCTTGTTACTCTGTCCCGCTACATGATGGACGGGAGTGTGGCTCACTGCAAGACGTTAGCTTGTTACTCTGTCCCGCTATATGATGGACGGGAGTGTGGCTCACTGCAAGACGTTAGCTTGTTACTCTGTCCCGCTATGATGGACGGGAGTGTGGCTCACTGCAAGACGTTAGCTTGTTACTCTGTCCCGCTATATGATGGACGGGAGTGTGGCTCACTGCAAGACGTTAGCTTGTTACTCTGTCCCGCTATATGATGTTCTTTAGCTTGCAAAAATAAAGAAACAAATTCTCCTTTGACCATGTTGATGTTGGAAGTAACCACCACACAACCTATCGTCGTCTTGGAAGTTGGTCATGGAAACATTTTTTTCTTGGTTGAAGGACACTTAGCTGCTGGGTAATGGCGCTGGACTAGAGGTGCTGTAAAGATCTGTTTGCGATTCGTCTCTAGACTTTCGGTTGTAACGGGAAAATGGCAGATGCTAATTTTGTTGGACCGGTTGAATTGCTTGGTGGTCGTATTGTTGTTCGTGACTTGTGCCAAGAATGGAGTGTCATTTTGTTCACGGTGATGCTGATCATGTTGGGTGTAAGCAATCGGTCACTGGATAAACAGCTGGTGAAACCTCACAGCATCTGTCCTTTCTTAAAACTTGATTATGTGTGGGTTCAAAGCAAGATTTCGATCAAATTGTATTCCGAAACGTCGCATTTTGTGGGTCCTCGTGATAGTTTAGGGAAGGGTTAAGGCATAAAAATGCGAAGCTGCAGTAAAGCAGAATGTGAGGAAAAATAAAAAAAAATAAAAAATGGTATGTAAGAAGCTTTACGTGATAAATGGACGACACAGACTAAACAACGTTTCGGCTCAATAGGTCTTCATCAGGAACAAACAAAAAAAACACACACAAAACTAATAACGAAACAACCAAAACAAAATCAATCGAAATGTGTTAAAGAAAACAAAATTAACTATCCTGTCAAAACCAAAAGGAAATCGCAACCAAGTGCGGCTGTCGTGAACGTCGAGAAACGTTTAGGGAAGATGAGCCCGCGTTCGATATAGAGAGAAGATGGTAGATAGTTTGGTGTTTTGGCATGGAAAACCCCCAACTACTGACCTGATAAGTTGCAGTGTGGACAGACAAATGTGGTCGGGCGTGATGATTGCCTGCGTCCGTTGGTATGGAACATGATAATCATGGTCTTATAACAATATTCCTCACACCTCGAGGATTCCGTCATCATGTCTTTTTTCAGGATCGTTAACCAAATTTGGCAATCAAGACAGGTATTATCTACCTGGAAGGAGATCTCTACATACCATACCTAGACCGTGCGATGACAACACGGCTTCCGTGATTTACAGGCTCATCATCCTCCCGTTAAGGGGATGTAAAAACATCGAGCTCAATCACAGCCTAGGATATGTTTGACGTGAAGTTCCCTAGATGCCGAATTTCATTCCAGGAAACCTTACTTAAACATTACAATGAGGGTGAAGGTTGTGTTCAGGTATTTGTCAATGTCAGAGTTCGAAATTGACTTCTTCAAGCTTGTCGACAACGCAGCCTCGATGACTGGGTTTTCAGGATTGTTAACCATATTTGACACTTAGGACAAGTATCATCTGTTGACACTTAGGACAAGTATCATCTGCGTTGGAGGAGATCTCTAAATACAATACATTGACTCAGAAAAGTGACAAAAGAAAAGATCCCCAAGAATTACAGACATATCAGCCTACTCCCTTGTGCAGGAAAGTTGCTGGAGAAGATGATGAATAGAAGGTTGATCTGCTACACAAAACTAACTTACTCGAACACAGCTAGGGGAGAAACAAAACATACGTTCAGATGACATATCTCACACAAAACAGAGAGCGTGTCAACACCGGTCTCAGTGATGGTGATCTCGTTATTTTGTTGCGACCAAGACTACAACTCCATCAGCATCAAAAAAGTTTGAAAGGTTTTGATATATTTCGATATTATAATTTGCTCGACACCGTTAAAACATCGCAAAAGTGAACGTCACCGACCACGCTTATCATGAAAAATTGACTCGACTAGTTGATAATTAGAGAGAATGTGGGGTGTCGACATCACAAATTGTATTCTCCCGACACCAATAACAATATCACATGTACCACCGACTGTAACGGAGTAAGCTAATGAAAGCATGGAAGCGGGTAATTTAGTCGTTACCCATCCTTTGATAGACAATAGTAGTAACATATGATAGAGACCAGCAGTGTTAGGACATGAATTTAAAGTATGGAAAATTCCAGCCAGAATAACAAGTTAAGGGAATAAAAGTTTATAGTAGGGATAGGGACACCCAACGAGGAATTATACTCGGACATAACGGGCACCCACCAAGTAAAGGTAGAAGTTCAAGGGGATAGTGGACAAGGAAGGGAATGTAGAGTTATACTGAGAGTTTAGGTCCATGGACATTTCCATGCAGATTTCCACTTCAACCAAGTTTCGGAAGTGAGAGAGGCGCATGAAGATAGCATGCGTTGACCCCATGACTTTGGCCGTCTGATAAATAAGCTGTCATCCAACTACCAGGAAAGGTCATTGTCATGAGGTAATCATTAATTTAAATAGGGCATAGAGATTTCACGAAAACAATGTGTGTTCGTCAAACCATGAGAATAGTTCACGTTTCAGTCACAGAATGATGAGGAGTGACCAACTCAAGTGATCAGAAGAGTGAAAATTGTCACTTAGCGACAGTTTGATTGGCTGCTGATTTTTAGGCGAAGAGTTGTGGCTGAATATTTAAACACCAACACAATAGGTTTAATTCAGTTAGAGAGAAACAGAGTCAGTGATATAACAGTCAAGGATAGAACAAGTAGAATTAGAAAAACTTTTAGATTTTACAATCATTATTAGAACAATTAGAACAAGAGTCAGAAATAGAAAGAGCTAGAAGTTTATAGAGATGGTGTTTCGACCAACAACGCCATCATCTTTTTCACGTGTGTCACCAACGGCACATCCCAGTGTTTCGAGTAGCTCGGTCATTATGGATTCAGCCTTGATTCTGGACTCATCTGAATATACAATATTGAAAATAGCCCAGTTCAACAGCTCTTAAACTATGCATCGTGAAAAAACTTTCAGTGGTAGGAAGTCACCTGTGTCACAAATACGTCAGGAAACTAGTTCCAAGATAAGCTCGGATATAAGATAAGAAATGAGGATCTGCGGGGGAAAAAAGTATATGCTGATTTTCTGCTAGTGAACACAGAAAAACTATTGGTGATACTTCGTGTGCAACTGCACTTCAACAATCTAAGAGAAAAAACATCTAGAAAACGAAAAATGCAGCTTCACTACCTGTATCTCTACCACTCACCCATACGGTATCTGTACAGTGCCTTGTTTAATAGTAGCGACAATTTACATACCAACTACAGCAGCGTTCATCGACCCCCATACAGACTCCTTCGACTTCTTCATCGGCGTCTCACACAAAAAAACGACCTACCACATCGAGTGGGGACTGGTTGTTGTGCGAAACGTAGAAAACTAACAGTTGACGATGCCGCTTTAGATATTCTTCCATATGATGTCAGACAGATCTACATTGATAATTGGAGAGCCAGGGTTACAGAATTAGGAGAGCGCCTACATACACAGTGAGACATTAGTTATATTTAGATACATGTTTTGGCATTTTGGAATGATCTACACGTTCCCTGACCACCTAAAGGAACCTTTCAGAGAGATGACTCAACTTTTCCAAACAACAAAAAAATTATCGACGTCACTTGTAACGCTGTCCGTGAGTTTATGGGAGATTACGCCGTCAAACATATCTTGCTGTTAATCCCCCGTATCACCATATCAATATTTCCAGTTTAACAAGATAACCTTAAATATAGGAGGATCTTTTTCGATAGGGGCGACTTTCAGTTATGGAGACATATGCCGATTGTTTATACTTGGCTTAAGTGCACCTACAGTAGACGACATAGCTAAACCAGGTTTGCATGATGATGGTACACTTTTATATGGATCATAATCTTGGACTACCTATGTTGGGAAAGATAACAGGTTATACATTTTTTAAATGTGCGTTGTCTTTGCAAGCTAACGATCATCATATAGCTGGGCAAAGTAACAAAAATATTGTTTTGCAGCGAGCAACACTCCCGTCCATAATGGTGTTACTTAGGAATCGGAGACTACCGTGGGTGGGTCACACGTGAAGAATGAAAAAAAAATGTATTCCCAAACAAATATTGTATGGAAAACTTAGAGATGGATCGAGACAAAAGAACAAACTAGTGTTGAGATATAAGAATGTTTGCAGGGGTTTCTTGATGGGAATGTTTTTATCAGTGAAAGAAACAGGAAATGTGGTTGCATATCGAAGCACATTAGAGCCAAAAAAAATGGCACAGCACGATTCGAGACAATGCTGTTATCAAATTCAGAAGACAAAAGCTGTAACAGAAAAGAGACTAGGCCAGACACACAAAAATGCCTCTTGTTCATTCTGTAGATGGATCTGTCTGTCCAGTATTGGCAAATTCAGCCACGTGCGACGCTTTTCAGTGAAACAGCACCCAGTATGAGACGCAAATGTTTTAGAAAACTACTCACCTATCATGATTGCTTGCTACCATCAGTCACAATATCAAACATATACCATGTCCTCCATCAACTAGAAAAATACATTAACTATAGAAGATTATTGGAAACAGGTAAAGGAAATATGGAAAGAGACAAGCGAAGAAACGCTGAGTAAATAGAATGCCAGAAAAAGGCATGGATGACTGGATAAAATTAAAGAAAGAAAAGAATAAGAAGGTAGACATACATAAAAGCAAAACGAGAGGAAATAAAAGCCAAGACTCATGAAGCTTACACAGAGGTGAGCAAAGAAGTGAGAGGATGCATTCAAAGGGATAAGAGGAAATATATAGATGAACTAGCTACAGAGGCAGAGGAAACCGACTTTCCGTTATGGGAGACAGATACCGATTGTTTATACTTGGGTTAGGTACACCTACATTAGACGACATAGTTAAACTAGATCTGCAGGATGATGGTACACTTTTATATGGATCATAGTCTTGCACTACCTATGTTGGGAAAGATAGATTATACATTTTTTAAAAATGTACGTTGTCTTTGCAAGCTAAAGAACATCATGTAGCGGGACAGAGTAACAAGCTAACGTCTTGCAGTGAGCCACACTCCCGTCCATCATATAGCGGGACAGAGTAACAAGCTAACGTCTTGCAGTGAGCCACACTCCCGTCCATCATGTAGCGGGACAGAGTAACAAGCTAACGTCTTGCAGTGAGCCACACTCCCGTCCATCATATAGCGGGACAGAGTAACAAGCTAACGTCTTGCAGTGAGCCACACTCCCGTCCATCATGTAGCGGGACAGAGTAACAAGCTAACGTCTTGCAGTGAGCCACACTCCCGTCCATCATATAGCGGGACAGAGTAACAAGCTAACGTCTTGCAGTGAGCCACGCTCCCGTCCATCATGGTATAACTTAGGAGTCGGAGACTACAGTGGTTGAGTCACGCGAAAAGAATGTAAAGCAAAAATAAAGTGTTCCCTAACAAATATTGCATGGAAAACTTAGAGATGGAACGAGACAATAGGGCAGACCAGCGCTCAGATATAAGGATGTTTGCAGGGCTTTCTTCAGGGATTTTTTTATCAGTGAAAGAAACGGAAAATATGGCTGAAGATAGTCGCACATAGAGAGCATATTGATAACAATTTTATAGTGATATAACGAACGTGTATGGAAATACTGTGTGAGTGCTTGATTAATCTACTTAGTCACTACTTTAGCCAGTCACCCATCGCTTCAATATATATTTATTCAGCTATTTGCATACTGAATCACACCACACACACACACACACGCATACACCTCTCCATCAAACCCAGCTATCGTTCACTTGTTCTATGACCCACACACGAACACAGGCACCTCTCCGCCAATATTTATTACTTTTTTTTCAGCCAGCTAAGTTTTCCGAAGACTGCTCCTTTTGTCTACTCTCTGAGTAATATGCACATACACACACGAACACACACACAGGCTTCTTTGGGATCTGTTAATAAATATTAACACATAAATAATAACTAATAAAATGTATCAGAGAGGCAGCTGACATGTACTACACGTATCCTTCCAATTAAGACCTTTGGGGTTAACTCTTGATCTCGTCGAATAGTGGACACAGTAGGTATTTAGGGGGTGATAGAAGACGGAGAGGGGATAGGTGAAGGTCAGATGAGACGAGATCGGGAGACAATTCATGATCCACGAGAAATAGGAAGAGTGCGTGGTCGAGACAAAGGTTTTTCGAAAGCGAGACTAAAGTCAGAGGAGAAAAGGTTGTACGAGTGTAACGGTCATTCGACAAACAGCGGACGCTAGTGCGGACGGATTGTCATGTTGACAATACGGTACCGTTAACGGAAAGGTTAGCTTCTATGTTAAGAAGTGGAAATGTTTTCTAAAAGGACAGTAAGTGATAAGGCTTGTGAGATTAAGTATAGTAAGGTCTCAGGAAATAATTACTTGTGTTCAACTAGGTGGTAATGATATTAAAATGTGATACTAAGTGATTACATGAACTAGCTAGAGTCCAGTGTCGTAGACATAACTAGGTATGATTGACAGAAAGAGTTCTGATACTCCAGTCAATTAGCAATGTAGTGTAGTTAAAATTTATAGTACATGAGTTTTGTCAGTCTAGGCTAGTGTGGCCGTTAATAGACGATAATGTGAATCTATCATGTACGACGATGTGCAAGAGATTTAAGGAACAGACAGTTCCTGCCATGTATAGACGGTTGTTAACCGCATAGAGATATTAAACAGAACCATTTGTGTACAAGATATGTACAAGAGACAGTAGAGAATGTATATATATCTATATTATAGCTTCAACCATGTGTAGACGATGGTAGCAGCATAGAGACAATAATGAGAACCATTTATGTACAAGATTTGTGCAAGAGACATTAGGGAATAAACTGTTCCTACCATATATAGACGGTTGTTAGTCGCCTAGTGACATTAATCAGAACCATGTGTGTACACGAGTTGTGCAAGAGATCTTAAGGACAGCATAGCGTCGATCGTGTGTAAAGGTTTGACAGCTTATAAGATCCAGAGTGTCATATATAATGCCATGCTGTTACAGATGTCTTGTTGAGGCCACGCATGTGGTCCGGTTGTAAATAAATTCAATTGTGTTTCTGTTCAAGAGAGTTGATTTCATCATTTGTCTTGGCACTATATTACCTTCGCGAAGAACGGGCCAACGGGGTTGCAGGTAACAGCAGCACAACGTGAAGTACAGATTATGCGATCAAGGAGCCATATGGGAGGGAGTTACCTCCTACCGGAGAACACTAGGGCGAGCTCAGAATAACCTGAGTGGTCCTGGGCTGTCGATCATCATCATCATATTGCAGCAGCTCCGGGTGGTTTCAGAAAGACCACCTGGTGCCAACCAAGAAGGTGCTGGGGGTTTCAGTGTGACCGCCAGTACCAGTTGTAATCGTCATCATCTTGCAGCCGTGCCGGGTGGGTTCAGAGTGCCCACCTGGTGCGAATCAGTACATGGCTGGGTGGTGTCAGTATCGCCGCCCAGCAGCGAGGAGATCATCGACGAGGTGGAGGTGACCTTAAGTGAGGTCACATCATCAGTCATCAGTTCAGCGGTCATTAGCGAGCGAACAAAGAACTTTGTTTCAGAAAAGTGGACACAGCTTGACCGTAGTATTTTTTAAACCTATGTGATAGATACATCAATAATTCCAGTCAGCCTTGTCTAGCCACGAGACCGTGCGGAGAGTTACTCGAAGCCCGTACGTAAGTTCATCGACCACCGATCGCCTCGCTCTAGACAAAAGGAGAATATTGTTTTAACACTATCGCGCTCACCGTATTATTTTTGTTGTTTACTGAATTTCGTCATATTTTTCGTAATTATGGTCCTTTTACGTCCACAATGATATAAAAAATATATTTTAATTATTATTATAAGTATATATGCACAATAAATCTATGAAATAACTGACATAACGCTATTTCCTAATATAGTAGTTTCGCTTCCGGAGTGGGCGTGGTCTATAGCCGGACAACATACACTCGCACCTATTGGTAGTGATGAATGGCGCGAAACACTGATGTCCATTACTCATTAACCAATCTACTCAATTATTCACCAACTATCCACTTCGAGAGCTTAACACCCACCACACTTCTTCTAAGTCCTATACATACACATATATATATATATATATATATATATATATATATATATATATATATATATATATATATATATACGAATATAATTGCGACAGTCTGGTTTGGCGCATTCTCTATATAACTCTTGTACTAATAGGGTACTGGACGTTGTAGGGTGGCCCTACACTTTGTCTTTGTTAGGTCATAGGTGTCAAGTGTACTTCTCTCACTACTGTCGGTGAAGTGAACTAGAGAAGTCGAGGCTTTGATACATGAAACAGAAAGAATATACGGGTCGATGAAGTAAACTAATGAAGTCGATGCTTTGCTACATGAGAAGCCATTGTTTTGTCAACTCGACCAAAATGCAAACACCAAAATTGAAAACATATTCTCCTGTAAATGTGCAATAAACACAAAACAACTTGACAGATGGAAAGTTTAGGAGAGACATCACCATCCCCGCAGCAATTACAGAACACGATACTAATGATGTTGACGAAACTTACTTTAATCGACCGTACAAGTTTAATCGAAACAGACATGTTCGGAGTGCGATGATGATGACCCGCAAGTAACTCAATAACTTAATATCTTTAATCTAAATATCATCCTCGTTGTACATGGAACATCTCCACTGTGCTCAGATCCCATCCTCGTTGTTCATGGAACATCTCCACAGTGCTCAGATCCCATCCTCGTTGTACATCGAACATCTCCACAGTGCTCAGATCCCATCCTCGTTGTACATCGAACATCTCCACAGTGCTCAGATCCCATCCTCGTTGTACATGGAACATCTCCACAGTGCTCAGTTCCCATCCTCGCTGTACATGGAACATCTCCACAGTGCTCAGATCCCATCCTCGTTGAACATGGAACATCTCCACAGTGCTCAGATCCCATCCTCGTTGTACATCGAACATCTCCACTGTGCTCAGATCCCATCCTCGTTGTACATGGAACATCTCCACAGTGCTCAGATCCCATCCTCGTTGTACATGGAACATCTCCACAGTGCTCAGATCCCATCCTCGTTGTACATGGAACATCTCCACAGTGCTCAGATCCCATCCTCGTTGTACATCGAACATTTCCACAGTGCTTAGATCCCATCCTCGTTGTACATGGAACATCTCCACAGTGCTCAGATCCCATCCTCGTTGCACATCGAACATCTCCACAGTGCTCAGATCCCATCCTCGTTGTACATCGAACATTTCCACCGTGCTCAGATCCCATCCTCGCTGTACATGGAACATCTCCACAGTGCTCAGATCCCATCCTCAGCAAGTTCCCGGGTATGAAGCATGCTCGCTAGACATTAACGAAAGCACTGAAGATGGCTTCAACTCGGATGCATGAACTCTGTAGCACTGGCAAAGACCGCGTCCCCCAAAACCTCCTTAGTCGCATCTTATGATATGTGTATCATGGGGCAGTGACTATATTCTTTTCTCCCATTGTGTCAGAGGACAGTGACTATATCCTTTTCTCTCATTGTGTCAGAGGACAGTGACTATATCCTTTTCTCTCATTGTGTCAGGGGACAGTGATTATATCCTTTTCTCTCATTGTGTCAGGGGACAGTGATTATATCCTTTTCTCCCACTGTGTGAGGGGACAGTGATTATATCCTTTTCTCTCATTGTGTCAGGGGACAGTGACTATATCCTTTTCTCCCACTGTGTCAGGGGACAGTGATTATATCCTTTTCTCCCATTGTGTCAGGGGACAGTGATTATATTCTTTTCTCCAATTGTGTCAGAGGACAGTGACTATATCCTTTTCTCTCATTGTGTCAGAGGACAGTGACTATATCCTTTTCTCTCATTGTGTCAGAGGACAGTGATTATATCCTTTTCTCTCATTGTGTCAGGGGACAGTGATTATATCCTTTTCTCCCATTGTGTCAGGGGACAGTGACTATATCCTTTTCTCCCACTGTGTCAGGGGACAGTGATTATATCCTTTTCTCTCATTGTGTCAGGGGACAGTGATTATATCCTTTTCTCTCATTGTGTCAGAGGACAGTGACTATATCCTTTTCTCCCACTGTGTCAGGGGACAGTGATTATATCCTTTTCTCCCACTGTGTCAGGGGACAGTGACTATATCCTTTTCTCCCACTGTGTCAGGGGACAGTGATTATATCCTTTTCTCCCACTGTGTCAGGGGACAGTGATTATATCCTTTTCTCTCATTGTGTCTGGGGACAGTGACTATATCCTTTTCTCTCATTGTGTCAGGGGACAGTGATTATATCCTTTTCTCTCATTGTGTCAGGGGACAGTGACTATATCCTTTTCTCTCACTGTGTCAGGGGACAGTGACTATATCCTTTTCTCTCATTGTGTCGGGGGACAGTGACTATATCCTTTTCTCTCATTGTGTCTGGGGACAGTGACTATATCCTTTTCTCTGTGGCAGGAAACAGTGACTTCTGCAAATTATCAATCATCACTCATTTCTCAATTATCCAACGTATCCATCATCACTCATTTCTCAATTATCCAACATATCCATCATCACTCATTTCTCAATTATCCAACATATCCATCATCAATCATTTCTCAATTATCCAACATATCCATCATCACTCATTTCTCAGTTATCCAACATATCCATCATCATTCATTTCTCAATTATCCAACATATCCATCATCACTCATTTCTCAATTATCCAACATATCCATCATCAATCATTTCTCAATTATCCAACATATCCATCATCACTCATTTCTCAATTATCCAACATATCCATCATCACTCATTTCTCAATTATCCAACATATCCATCATCACTCATTTCTCAATTATCCAACATATCCATCATCACTCATTTCTCAATTATCCAACATATCCATCATCACTCATTTCTCAATTATCCAACATATCCATCATCACTCATTTCTCAATTATCCAACATATCCATCATCACTCACTTCTATCTTCTCCAACATATCCATCATCCCTTCGTAATTTAGGGATGGACATACTAGACATCTTCAACTCCGCTCAAGTAATTAAATCGATCAGACAAAACAGTTGCCCGAGGTGTGGCTACCGCTATACACAAACCTTGACCTGAGAGCTACGACCAATACACGAGCTAACATAGTGAGAAGGGAAACAAATCGTCATATCTTTGATGATCATCCCCATATATAACATGTTCCTATAAACAGTCTAACCAGTTTATTTCAGTTTATGCTAAAACCATGAGTAAATCAGTTTAGTTGTGTTTGTGTATCGGGACACAATTATGGGGAAAAAATGAAAGAAATCACTTAAGAAAAATGTCTTAAATGTAATTTTGCATGGAGTAAATATAATGGTAAAGTATGAGACTGGTATCGGCGTATTAGCACGCGAGCTTTCATCCATGTATGCTCGGGCGGCTATCAAGAAGTGTTCGGAGACTTCTGGATAGTGTTGCTTCAAGCATCGCAACTCACAGAGCGAGGCGGCATTCCTCACCTTCCCAGAGTGCTACCCTGGTACCCATTTCTGCCAGCGGCTGGGTCTACCGCAGGGGTATTTTTTTCCCAACCATAAGTACAACTCATAATGCTTCCAGCGGGAGCCGAACACGGGTTGTCCGAACGTCGGTAGCCAAGTCGGGTGATTTTTCCAACTAGACTACCGAGATCCCCAGAAACTCATCAACGCAAATCCCGTCCAATGTGTTAAGCTATTATTGATCAGTTATAATCTGTCGCACATATGATCTTTTTAATCTAACGCTTTTTGGAAATGAATAATATTAATCAGAAGCACAGTCGTGGACATGAGCCAGTGTAACTGATTTCAAACTGCGTGAGTTGTCTATTGTCTCGCTCGTATGGACCACTTTATCTGCAGCTTCGGGAATTACTCTGTAACAATCTGGGTAAAAAGAGTCGCGAGGGGAATTGTCTAAATTAAATACTGTTTGTGTATAAACAGTAGCAGCTTCTAGAAAATACTCAACAGGACTCAGAAAAAAAGAGCTGACGGCATAGAGATTCATGATCCAGTTCCGGCCAAGTGATGAGTGCTCGCCGGTTACAGTTCGTTACTGTAGATATTGCGATGTTACAGCTGGAGGCATGTGGTGACGTCATTGGGAAAGTACAGCAGCATCGTATCCTCGGGCTGTAGGAGAACGTTTGGTGTTTCCACAGTTTTTGTTAACATTTAGTTACTTTCACAATGTTATAATCGTTTAGCTGTTTCCACAAGTTTTAATGCTGATAAAAATAACAATCATTAAAACCCTCAACAAAGGGCTCGTGTTTTTGGCCCAATAATGGCAATCAGCGAACTCTCTCGCGAGTTTGTCCAGGTAATGGGTTCTCGTTAACGTGAGATGTAAGCAGGGAACACCCTTTGAGCAAATGTTGATAAGTAATCCAGGTTGTTATATCGCATCCAATCAAACATTCTATCACTCCGAAGAGACACAAATGGATCCCACTTGCGTTGACTTGCTTGAGAAAGGCTGCTCTTTCTTTCCGTGCAATCTTTGAGTTAGCTAAGGACAAGACGCCACATGCATAGACTAGAAACTACCAGACTCACAACTGTCTGGTTCTAATGTATTTCATAACGTATCTTTGATCACTGGCCTCATTAAAGATTTTTTCCAACACGTCTCTAGCTGTTCGTCGTATTTTCGACACTTCTTTAGCCTATCGTGATATTTTCAACGTTTCTCGTGTTATTCGTGATATTTTCTACAACCCTCTAGCTATTCGTTATTGTTACATTTCTTTAGCTGATCGTAGTATTCTCAATATTTCTCTAGCTGTTCAATATTCTCATCATATCTCTACCTATTCGTGAAATTCTCAACAGTCCTAAAAATGCGCTGTTTTCTAGACATTTCTTTCCGTATTCGTGGAATCTGTAATTGTAGTTAGTTTTAGTTAGTCGAAGGCCCCGGTATCACTGCAAACGAATTAAAATCCATAATTTCTAAACCGCCCGTGACAGTGGAATCATCCGAATTAACATGTTATCTCATTGAAGGATCAAAACAAAGAAAGACAACTGCAGCCCTCATCATAGCAGCTACAGCACACACCAAAAGACATAAGGGTTAGCGGCATCGAAAGTGAACACAGCTGAACTGTCCTTTATCAAACGATATCATCATTCATCGTAAGCAATTGGAATATCAAACACGATACGGATGAAAAACTTCGCTCACGGTGTGTAGAGAGCACAAAACTCAGTAGCTCCGACAGCAAGCCGGACTCAGAATATGAGGAAACTGCAACAAGGAACACTTTTCAGACAGAGCCTCAACCATTCTTGTCGCCTAACCGCCATATTGACCAGAAGTAAAACAAATATCCGCCATATTGACTGGAAGTCAACGAAAAGATTAAAAACCAAGACGATGTCTCTGCAGTCAGAATTTTCAGACAACAATCAGAAAGCAGTTAGTCCTTTAGGACAGCTTCGTAGTTAGGAAGTCAGAGTCTTCACATACCTCATCATTGAGTGCCGTCTCCGCCTCGAAGGTTGGCTACCAAGGAGTGCCATTCCGTTCTGTCTCTTACGTTGATGGTGCAAGGTGATATAGGGTGACTTGTACATCTTTTGATGTTACTCGTCCAAGTTGGTCGTGGTCTGCCCTACCTTTTTTACCTTGTATTTTCCCCTCCAAGATTACTTTTAGTAGACTGTTGTGTCTTTCACATGGCCCAAAAATGGCATTTGTCTTGGATGAATTGTGTTTAGTAGTTCTCTTTTAATTTAAGTTTTCTTAAAACTTCCATCATTTGTTTTCTTTTCAAATTCTTCCTATTTTTCTATATATCCACATTTCAAAGGCTTCAATTTTCTGTTCTGTTTTTCTTGTCTATTTTCCATGTTTCTGCACCTTACAGGAATGTTGAAAAGATGTAACATTTCGCTATTCTTAGTTTTAGCCCTGGTGTCATTTGTTTTGATGTTAGTATATTTTTCATGGCATTAAAATTACTTTTTGCCATTCATTTTCTTTTGTTTATTTCAGTTTTACAAGTATATCATGCCTTTTCATGTTCTCCAACTTAGTTTATTGTTACCTAAATAACGAGTGGATGTTTTTATTTTATTTTTTGTTTGTTGTTCTCTTGTTTATTTCAGTTTTACATTTTTTATCAGTGGCTATAGTATGTGCAAGGTAGTTGCAGTTCTGAACTGTATCCAGGTCTATTCCTTCAACCTTGATATCCACTTCTACGTTTTGAGTATTTTTTTTGTTTATGATCATTGTTTTAGTCTTTTTGATACTCATATCTGGTCCATATTATTTGCTTGTCGCGTTTATTTAATTAATTAATTGCTGTAGATCTTTAGGATTTTCTACTAGTAATACAGTATCAACAGCATATCTTAAAATAGGTATGTCATCTCTGTGATGTTTTTACAGATTTTCTCAGTCTACAGATTGAACGAGGTTAGCGGGGTAGATCTCTGCCCTACGAAAGGAGGAGTAAGACGTCTCCTTTCCTCCGCTAGTCTTCGGGACACCCTTGAGCAAGGTGGAGCTCCTGTATAGCCCCCTCCCCCCTTTCAGGGTTATGTGAAGCCATTGGAGCAGGTGGTTGATGGTGAAACTACCTTCTTATATTGCCTAGAATAATCATGTCAAGACACAACTTAATATCTACAGCTAACGACGTTAATGGGGACTCCACAGCCACCTCGTCCGGTAGGGAGCGTCATGTGCTACAAGTGACACCTGATCGTCATCAAGCTACTGTATGCAAGATCACAAGCAACAAAAAAGGTCTCAGTCTGAATAGTCAGAAAACAGAAGTAATGGTTATATCAAAGAAACAATCATGACCATTATGCAGCATAAAAATAAACAAGACAAATCTGAAACAAGTGCAACACTTCAAATACTCGGCACAATAATAATAATATCAGATGGGAGATGCACCACAGAAATAAAAAGCAGAATAGCTCAGGCCAAAATAGCATTTCAGAAAATGAAAAATATCTTATGCAACAAATCTATGTCAATAGAAGTGAGAAAGACAGTTCATCGGTGCTCTATAGAACCAATTCTGACCTATGGAAGCAAATCATAGACAGTGGACAAACAAACGAAAAGACGATTAGAGGCCACAGAGATGGGATTTCTCATGAGAATGTTGAAAGTTCCCTGGACAGCTAAACAGACCAATGAAGAAATTCTAAAAGAGGCCAACACAAAAAGGGAACTCCTAAGAAACATCATAAAAAAACAATCAACATTTTTAGGGTACATCATGAGAAGAGGAAAGTTGGTTTACTTGTTTACAACTGGCAAAATAAAAGGAAAGAGAGATCGCGGACGACAAAGAGAGAAAATACTGGATAGCTTGGTTTCATGGCAAGGAAAACAGTCAACAACAGAACTGATACGATGCACTGTAGATAGAAGATTGTGGAGGGACATGATCGCCTACGCCAACCGGTTTGGCACTTGATGATGATGATGATGATAATGATGATAGATTGAACAAACTTACTGATAAAGTGCATTCCTGACTTACCCCTCTTTATATATGAGTAGGTGAAGAGTTCTCTTTGGTGTATTTTATTACTATTGCTTGCTCCCAGTATAAATTACATATTGTGTATATGGCTGTGTCATCTAGATGCATATCATTTAGGCAGTCTATATAAGTTGTTATGATGTACTCTATCAAAAGCATAAGTGCAGTCTTTGAAGCAGGCATATATTGGTTTGTTTACATCTGTGTACTTTTTTTTTTATTAATCTCTTAATCTCCAGCAATATTTTGTAACATGGCTCAATGGATTTATTATTCTAAAGTCACTGCATTCAACTGCACCATTCTCTTTAGGCAATGCAGTGCACGTTGATATTTTTAGTTCGTTTGGTATGTATCTTGTATGGTATATGTCGTTGCATTTATCTGTGATCACTTCAATGCCAAAATCTTCTCGTGCCTTTATCATCTCTATCTGATTTTCACATACCTAAGAGTTAATAAACCTCCAGAGTTGAAATGTTAGACAGTGTTCTAGTTTTACAGTTAGAGTTTACTCTTAAGCTGTTATCTTTCTTAATCAGCTTAAACGCCGTTACTGAAAACTTGAATCCTAGTAAATCCACTGGAGCATCAGAAAGGAAACTATTTGCCTGTAAAATCAAATCAGAAAACTCTTAAACGTAAAATTAAGAGATTTTACACCAAATAAAACAATAAGAGAAAGAACCAAACAGGGTACACATCAGACTCTATATTAGAGATGACACGTGTACATCGTGTACAGAATAGTTGAATTAAGACTTCCGTGTCAAGCCTTCGGTTAGCAAGAGAAAACTCGGAAGATCAAAAACAAGCTTTAAGAAGAACAATGAATAGAGAGTGTTCTGCTGTTCACTTAATAACAAAACATGCAATACATATAATAACTCAAAAACGTGCAAACATATAATAACTCAATAACTCAATAACCACTATTAGCTTAAGAACAAAACATGACATACAACACCACTATTATCTTGAGAACAAAACATGACATACAACACTACTATTAGCTTGAGAACAAAACATGACATACAACACCACTATTAGCTTGAGAACAAAACATGACATACAACACCACTATTAGCTTAAGAACAAAACATGGCATACAAGACCACTATTAGCTTGAGAACAAAACATGACATACAACACCACTATTAGCTTAAGAACAAAACATGACATCTTCTACCTTTTAGCTCCCAGTGGAGCATAGGTCTTCAACAAACACTTTCCAAGTCGTTCTGTTTTTTGCAATTCTTTTAAGATCATTCCATGTCTTCCCCATCATCTTCATCTCTGCTTCAATCTGTCTTCTCCAAGAATTCCTTGGTCTTCCTCTTTGTCTTTTCCCCTGGGGATTCCAAAAAGGGCCTGTTGTGTAATACTCTCAGTTGGTTTCCGTAGTGTGTGTCCTATCCATCGCCATCGTCTTTGCTGTATTTCTTTATCCACTGGTATTTGACCGGTACATTTCCATAATTCCACGTTTGTGACTTTGTCCTGCCATTTCCATCCCTTTATTCTGCGCAAGCATCCATTAATGAAAGTCTGTACCTTCGTGATTGTCAATTTTGTTATTCTCCATGTTTCACAGCCATATAATAGAACCGACTTAACATTGGAGTTGAAAATTTGTATTTTTGTATTTAGCCTAATTTCTTTGGATTTCCATATGTTTCCCAGTGCAATGAAAGCTCCTCTTGCTTTTGATATCCTTATTTTGGTATCGTTTTCTGTTCCTCCCTCTTTATCTATATTACTGCCCAGATAAAAAACATGACATACAAGACCACTATTAGCTTAAGAACAAAACATGACATACAAGACCACTATTAGCTTAAGAACAAAACATGACATACAACACCACTATTAGCTTGAGAACAAAACATGACATACAACACTACTATTAGTTTGAGAACAAACATGACATACAACACCACTATTAGCTTGAGAACAAAACATGACATACAACACTACTATTAGCTTGAGAACAAAACATGACATACAACACCACTATTAGCTTAAGAACAAAACATGACATACAACACCACTATTAGCTTAATTACAAAACATGACATACAAGACCACTATTAGCTTAAGAACAAAAACATGACATAACACCACTATTAGCTTGAGAACAAAGCATGACATACAACACCACTATTAGCTTAAGAACAAAAACATGACATACAACACCACTATTAGCTTGAGAACAAAGCATGACATACAACACCACTATTAGCTTAAGAACAAAGCATGACATACAACACCACTATTAGCTTGAGAACAAAGCATGACATACAACACCACTATTAGCTTGAGAACAAAGCATGACATACAAGACCACTATTAGCTTGAGAACAAACATGACATACAACACCACTATTAGCTTGAGAACAAAGCATGACATACAAGACCACTATTAACTTGAGAACAAAGCATGACATACAAGACCGCTACAAGTAGTAGAATTTTATGAAATATTATTTCCCCACCTAACGACATGCATATATCACAAGACAACAATAATAGGCTTTATCTATGGGGACTATACTCTAATTGTGTTAGTAAAGTACTCACAAGCTATTGTTAGTCCTACTCTAGACAGTCTCATTCACATATAGAACATCATGTAGCTGGATGTAAAGCTTAGCGTTGGTAATTTTGCTCTTTTGATATCCTGTGTGCATCTATAATGATGGTTTTTTACTGATATTTCCCGCTTATCGTTTAGGGACATGTAATAATTTTACTGATATTTCCCGAGTATCGTTTAGGGACATATTATAATTTTACTGATATTTCCCGCTTATCGTTTCTGGATACGAATAATTTTACTGATATTTCCCGATTATCGTTTAGGGACATATAATAAATTTACTGATATTTCCCGCTTATCGTTTAGGGACATATAATAATTTTACTGATATTTCCCGCTTATCGTTTCTGGATACGAATAATTTTACTGATATTTCCCGCTTATCGTTCAGGGACATATAATAATTTTACTGATATTTCCCGCTTATCGTTTAGGGACATATAATAATTTTACTGATATTTCCCGCTTATCGTTTCTGGATACGAATAATTTTACTGATATTCACTGCCTATCATTGAATGATATTTAATAATTTACAGAAGTTTTCCTCTTATCGTTTAGAGATGTGAATAATTCTACTGATATTTCCCGTTTATCGTTTCTGGATTAATATGTAATTTTACTGATATCAATTTCCACTGAATAAAAATGGTTATCGCCTTCCTTTGTGTTCTTCTACTTCACAAAAAAGTAATTCAGGGAGAGATAAAGAGAGAGAGAGAGAGAGCAGACAAAATTCTTTGTGACCAAATGGCTGCAAATCTGCCGACTATAAATATGGACGTTTAATCTACGCTGGACTGGAGCAGAGTGTTAACCGTTCAAATATTTGACTTCAAAGTTACTCGGGAGAAAGCCACCATTTCGTAATGACATTTATATTGCCGTGCAATCTTTTACTGATAAGGTGGTTTTACGCGGTAGATAAAATGGGTGGATTCTTTTTTCTTCATGAAATTGAGTAAACACTTCACAATTTTAATCTCACATGTTGATTGAATGGTGAGTTTGTGGTCTCATTGAATGGTGAGTTTGTGGTCTCGCTTTGTGATTATTTTATGAACGGTACTGTTTCACGCGGGTCCACTTTTGTCGTGTTTTTTTATCTTCTATTGTAGGACTATTCGTCATTTTGTAACATGAAGAGTTTCACAGAAATTATATTTGGGAACTGAAGAGTTAGTAACTCATTGTAACTTCATTATAAATCAATTGTAACTCTATTGTAGCCCCATGTAACTCCATTATAACTCCATTATAATTTCAATGTAACTCTATTGTAGCCCCATGTAACTCCATTATAACTACATTATAATTTCAATGTAACTCCATTGTAGCCCCATGTAACTCCATTATAACTACATTATAACTACATTATAATTTCAATGTAACTCCATTGTAGCCCCATGTAACTCCATTATAACTCCATTATAATTTCAATGTAACTCCATTGTAGCCCCATGTACCTCCATTATAACTACATTGTAACTCCACTATAACTCCATTATAACTATATTATAACTTCCTTATAACTCCATTGTAACTCTTTTGTTATTCAATTGATTAATAATTCACATGTAACTCCAGGTAACTCCATCACAATTCCATAGTAAGTCCATTGTAACTTCACGAATTACCATTGTAACTCCATGTAACTCATTTTTGTATTCCATTTTATTCCATTGTAACTTCATACAACTTCATTGTAACTTCATGTTATGCTATTGTAATTCCATTGTAACTCAATTGTAATTCCATTGCACCTACATTGTAACAGCTTGTAACACCATGAAACTCCAATGTAAACCCGGTGTAATTACATGTAATTCCATCGTAATTCTATTGTAACAACATGCAACTTTCAATTAACTCCATTGTAGCTTCATGTAACTTCATTGTAAGTCAATTGTAACTCTGTGTGACTTCATGCAACTTCATTGTAACTGCATTGTACCTCCATATATCTCGATTATAACGCCATTTAAATCAAATGTAACTGCATTGTAACACCGTGTATCTCCATTGTAACTCCATTGTAACTCAATTGTAAATTCACATAATTCCAATATAACTTCACGTAACTTCATTGCAACTCCATTTAACTCCAATGTAACACCATGTAGCTCCTTTGTAACTCCATTGCAATTTCATGTAACTCTATCGTACTTACATGTAACTCATTTGTAACTCCATTTTAACTCAAGTGTAAAGTCATGTCAAATGCTCTGGTGCCATAGTAAAGCACCAAGAAATAAGCAAAATGTTGGAAGACATAAACTTTGACAGCAACGATCTAAGAATAATATAAAGTACATGTACTGGCAACAAACAGCGGCCATAAGAACTGGAAATCAATTGGGAATGTTTCAACAAATAAAACAGGGTGTTAGGCAAGGGGCTGTACCTGATTTATTTAATATTTATAGTGAGATTATTTTATGATCTATAAGGGAATTGCAGTCAGAGTTCATAATTTAAATAATCTAAGGTATGCAAAGGATAGAGTCTTAATCGCTAAGAATGAAAATGAATTACAAGAGATGTTAGACATTATAGTGAAGGAAAGAAAAAATAAAGGACTCGTCCTCAACAACAAAAAGACAGAATTAGTGATAGCAATAAAGAAAAAGATATCATCGCAATGCACAATTGGACAGTGGAACAATTTTTAAAACAGGTAAATAAATTTAAATATCTGGGAGTAAAGTTAACCTCAGATGATAGATGTACAACAAAAGTGAGGTGCAGACTAGCCCAGGCTAAAGAAACTTTCCAAACATGAAGAAGACACTGTGCTATCCATTTTTGACAATGGAAACAAAAAAGTTCTGAAATTATAAGTAGAACCAAGAGCAAGTAGTGGGGTGTAACGCACACTCCAACAAGGTGTGGTATGATCTTGACAAGAACGAAACACACACTCCAACAAGGTGTGGTGATATCTTGACAAGAACGAAACACACACTCCAACAAGGTGTGGTATGATCTTGACAAGAACGAAACACACACTCCAACAAGGTGTGGTGATATCTTGACAAGAACGAAACACACACTCCAACAAGGTGTGGTGATATCTTGACAAGAACGAAACACACACTCCAACAAGGTGTGGTGATATCTTGACAAGAACGAAACACACACTCCAACAAGGTGTGGTGATATCTTGGCAAGAACGAAACACACGCAAATACTGACGTTCTAACACCATTGTAACTCCATGTAACTGCATTGTAACTCCACGTAACACCATTGTAACTCCACGTAACACCATTGTAACTCCATGTAACTACATTGTAACTCCACTTAACTCCATGTAGCGTCATTAAAACGCATCATTTCTGATTATCATTTTTGTCTACGATTATCATTTCTGGTTATGATTATCATTTCTATATACGATTATCATTTCTGGTTATGATTATCATTTCTATATACGATTATCCTTTCTGGTTATGATTATCATTTCTATATACGATTATCATTTCTGGTTATGATTATCATTTCTATATACGATTATCCTTTCTGGTTATGATTATCATTTCTATATACGATTATCATTTCTGGTTATGATTATCATTTCTATATACGATTATCATTTCTGGTTATGATTATCATTTCTATATACGATTATCATTTCTGGTTTGATTATCATTTCTATATACGATTATCATTTCTGGTTATGATTATCATTTCTATATACGATTATCATTTCTGGTTATGATTATCATTTCTATATACGATTATCATTTCTGGTTATGATTATCATTTCTATATACGATTATCATTTCTAGTTATGATTATCATTTCTATATACGATTATCATTTCTGGTTATGATTATCATTTCTATATACGATTATCATTTCTGGTTATGATTATCATTTCTATATACGATTATCATTTCTGGTTATGATTATCATTTCTATATACGATTATCATTTCTGGTTATGATTATCATTTCTATATACGATTATCATTTCTGGTTATGATTATCATTTCTATATACGATTATCATTTCTGGTTATGATTATCATTTCTATATACGATTATCATTTCTGGTTATGATTATCATTTCTGCCTGTGATTATCATTTCTGTCTACGATTATCATTTCTGTCTGTGATTATCATTTCTGTCTGTGATTATCATTTCTGTCTGTGATTATCATTTCTGTCTACGATTATCATTTCTGTCTACGATTATCATTTCTGTCTACGATTATCATTTCTGTCTACGATTATCATTTCTGTCTACGATTATCATTTATGTCTAGGATTATCATTTCTGCCTACGATTATCATTTCTGTCTACGATTATCATTTCTGTCTACGATTATCATTTCTGTCTACGATTATCATTTCTGTCTACGATTATCATTTCTGTCTACGATTATCATTTCTGCCTGTGATTATCATTTCTGTCTGTGATTATCAGATTATCATTTCTGGCTGTGATTATCCTTTTTCCTCCTGATTATAATTTGAACCCATGATCATAGGTCAAAGAAGTTAATTATTAGAATAATACATGTATCAGGCTTGTGTATCGTCACAACCTGTTTCGGTTAAACATCCCATGGAAACTCACTTCTTCTGTCTGCCCGATTTAGATGATGCTATCGTGTCTGCTAGATCTGGACAGACCACATCTCCTGGTGCTCATTCATGACCGAAAAGCGTGTGATATGTATAATAAATTGATCTACATTAGACATGCTCACATTACATAGACACCTGAATTAATAGTTTGATCTACATTAGACATGCTCATATTACATCGACACTTGAATTAATAATTTTATCTACATTAGACATGCTCACATTACATCGACCCTTGAATTAATAATTTGATCTACATAAGACATGCTCACATTATATCGACCCCTGAATTAATAATTGTATCTACATTTGACATGCTCAAATGACATTGACATGCCCCATTCATGTGATCAAACGTGGCAATCACTAAATAACATGTGCAGTATCCGACAATAGTGCTGAACACATTTACCAACCATTTATTTTTAGATTCGTGATCTTTTTTTGATATCCCTTGTAACTCAAGGCTACCTCTGATATAAGCGCTTGTATCCCACACTAGGTTTGTATTGTATCTGACATAGACGGCCACTCCCTGTATGCTGGCCTCACACAGTCTAGTAAACACAACCAGGAATTATCGTTTCATTTCTTTTAAAGTGTGTCTTTTGTTAACAAAGTATCGCTTCATTGCATTTATGAGTTTATTGATATTCTTGAGATTGATCTTTTTACTTCCTCTTTTTCCTGTATCTTGATGTTTCCCGTAGAAAAGCCTGTTTTGGAAATCTCTTGCTGTCTCTCCTCAGAACATGTCCAACATGTGCACTCTTCACTTCCTAATTGTAGATGAGATCATTGGTTGCATGACCATTTCCCTTATCTCAATATTAGTCTTGAATTTATTCCACTGCACCAAAGAGTATTCTTCTTAGACATTTGTCCTCAAAAGTGTTTAGCTTTCTCTACATTTCTTTTGTTGTTTTATCAATTTGCACATGCATAGGTAAGTGGTGATAATACGTCAGAGTTGAATATTCAAAGTTTAGTTTTCTTGCTTAGTATATTTTATTTCCATATTTGGTCCAGGTTTTTAAAATGTACTGCTGCCTTTGCTATCCTGCTTCTGATCTCTTTCTTTCTTTCACCTTCTTGATCTATATTACTGCCAGGATTTATGCAGTGTTCTACTCTTTCCAATGGCTGACGATTTAGATATATATTGCCCTCTGGTGTATTTTTATTTTTTATTATTTGTTTTATCCCTGTTGATATCAAGTCTTATTTTTTCTGCCATGATGATAAGGTAATTGTGATATTTTGTATCTTGTTGATTATACTATACTAGGAGCACTATACTAGGAGCACTATACTAGGAGCACTATACTAGGAGCACTATACTAGGAGCACTATACTAGGAGCACTATACTAGGAGCACTATACTAGGAGCACTATACTATCTCTAAAATCTAGATCTTCCATGTCATTCTTATTGTGCCATTTAAAGCCGTTATTGCCTTGCAACATTTACTCATTATGTAATCAATGGTAATTCCAAAAGGCAATGGTGATAGTATACATCCCTGTTTTACTCGTTTCAATCAGAAATCAATCACTCACTCCCCCCTCCCCCCATCCCCACCTTCTCAGTGCGAACTACGGAAGTATAGCCTTCCTTTGTCCTTTTATGATATTAATTATTATGGTGTTCCGATTTCGGTCACGGGAGATAAGTCAGGAAATTTATGAAACAAAATAACCTTTCACTTTATTTCACAGATTATATCCCCTTAATTTCAGCTTATAATAAAACTAGTGCTGGAGCAGAGGCAGCATACTGAAGACGGGAGTGTGTCAGCCACGTCGCAGGCATAGGGGACAAATCAGGACATATAACCAGTCATGCGGCTAGATGGTTTTCTGTTCTGATGTTGCTTCTGCCCGCATTCATCATGATACATGATACATGATACATGATACATGACAAAGTGACAAGTCTGCATGAGCAAAAGACAAGAAGATGAAGTAGAAGAAGACGAATTAGAAAAAGAGAACGAAGAAGAAGCAAAAGATGTAGATGAAGTAGAGGAAGAATATGAAGTAGAAGAAGAAGATGAAGTAGAAGAAGATGAAGTAGAAGAAGAAGACGAAGTAGAAGAAGAAGACGAAGTAGAAGAGGAAGATGAAGTAGAAGAAGAAGACGAAGTAGAAGAAGAAGACGAAGTAGAAGAAGAAGACGGAGTAGAAGATGAAGTAGAAGAAGAAGACGAAGTAGATGAAGAAGACGAAGTAGAAGAAGAAGACGAAGTAGAAGAAGAAGACGAAGTAGAAGAAGAAGACGAAGTAGAAGATGAAGAAGATGAAGAAGATGAAGTAGAAGAAGAAGACGAAGTAGAAGAGGAAGACGAAGTAGAAGAAGAAGACGAAGTAGAAGAAGAAGACGAAGTAGAGGAAGAAGACGAAGTTGAAGAAGTAGATGAAGTAGAAGAAGAAGACGAAGTAGAAGAAGAAGACGAAGTAGAGGAAGAAGACGAAGTTGAAGAAGTAGATGAAGTAGAAGAAGAAGACGAAGTAGAAGAAGAAGACGAAGTAGAAGAAGAAGACGAAGTAGAAGAAGAAGACGAAGTAGAAGAAGAAGACGGAGTAGAAGAAGAAGACGGAGTAGAAGATGAAGTAGAAGAAGAAGACGAAGTAGATGAAGAAGACGAAGTAGAAGAAGAAGACGGAGTAGAAGATGAAGTAGAAGAAGAAGACGAAGTAGATGAAGAAGATGAAGAAGACGAAGTAGAAGAAGAAGACGAAGTAGAAGAAGAAGACGGAGTAGAAGATGAAGTAGAAGAAGAAGACGAAGTAGATGAAGAAGACGAAGTAGAAGAAGAAGACGAAGTACATGAAGAAGATGAAGAAGACGAAGTAGAAGACGAAGAAGAAGATGAGGAAGACGAAGAAGACGAAGAAGACGAAGAAGACGAAGAAGATGAAGAAGAAGAAGAGGATGAAGTAGAAGAAGAAGACGAAGAAGAAGAAGAAGATGAAGAAGATGAAGAAGACGAAGTAGAAGAAGAAGACGAATTAGAAGAAGAAGACGGAGTAGAAGATGAAGTAGAAGAAGAAGACGAAGTAGATGAAGAAGACGAAGAAGAAGACGAAGAAGAAGAAGAAGAAGACGAAGTAGAAGATGAAGAAGATGAAGAAGATGAAGTAGAAGAAGAAGAAGAAGATGAGGAAGACGAAGAAGACGAAGAAGACGAAGAAGACGAAGAAGATGAAGAAGAAGAAGAGGATGAAGTAGAAGAAGAAGACGAAGAAGAAGAAGAAGATGAAGAAGACGAAGAAGACGAAGTAGAAGAAGAAGACGAATTAGAAGAAGAAGACGGAGTAGAAGATGAAGTAGAAGTAGAAGACGAAGTAGATGAAGAAGACGAAGAAGAAGACGAAGAAGAAGAAGAAGAAGACGAAGTAGATGAAGAAGATGAAGAAGACGAAGTAGAAGACGAAGAAGAAGATGAGGAAGACGAAGAAGACGAAGAGGACGAAGAGGACGAAGAAGATGAAGAAGAAGAAGAGGATGAAGTAGAAGAAGAAGACGAAGTAGAAGAGGAAGATGAAGAAGACGAAGAAGATGAAGAAGACGAAGAAGATGAAGAAGACGAAGAAGATGAAGAAGACGAAGAAGACGAAGTAGAAGAAGATGAAGAAGACGAAGAAGAAGAAGAAGACGAAGAGGAAGACGAAGTAGAAGACGATGAAGAAGACGAAGAAGAAGAAGAAGAAGACGAAGAGGAAGACGAAGTAGAAGAAGAAGAACACGAAGTAGAAGAAGAAGAAGAAGAAGAAGAAGAAGAAGAAGAAGAAGACGAAGTTGAAGAAGAAGACGAAGTAGAAGAAGAAGAAGAAGTAGAAGAAGAAGAAGAAGAAGTAGAAGAAGAAGACGAAGTAGAAGAAGAAGACGAAGTAGAAGAAGAAGAAGACGAAGTAGAAGAAGAAGACGAAGTAGAAGACGAAGAAGAAGAAGAAGAACACGAAGTAGAAGAAGAAGACGAAGTTGAAGAAGAAGACGAAGAAGAAGACGAAGAAGAAGACGAAGATGAAGTAGAAGAAGAAGACGAAGATGAAGTAGAAGAAGAAGACGAAGTAGAAGAAGAAGACGAAGAAGAAGACGAAGAAGAAGAAGAAGAAGACGAAGTAGAAGAAGAAGACGAAGTAGAAGACGAAGAAGAAGACGAAGAAGAAGACGAAGAAGAAGACGAAGTAGAAGAAGAAGACGAAGAAGAAGACGAAGAAGAAGACGAAGAAGAAGACGAAGAAGAAGACGAAGAAGAAGACGAAGAAGAAGACGAAGTAGAAGAAGAAGACGAAGAAGAAGACGAAGAAGAAGAAGATGAAGAAGACGAAGAAGATGAAAAAGACGAAGAAAAAGAAGAAGACGAAGAAGAGGAAGAAAAAATGGCAAATAATTAAGATATTGTAACGGTAAAGGTAGTCCCAAAACAGTTGACTTTGGCCAATGAAATGTTAGTGAGTTCAAGCCTCAGCCTCACGAGGCGTCGTGGCCAGTTCCCTCCCTCGCTGACAATGTGTCTAGTACCCATTTATTAAAGAGGCTGGGTTTGACCCCGAGATAGCTTTAGGTCTAAAAATAATTTCTCTCAACTGACCTTTGAACCCAGAACATTCAGGTCAACAGGTGAGTGAGCTAACCACAAAGCCAGCCCGTTCTTCTATCATGATGTTATATGATCAAAGTCTGTGTTTACGTATTTCCAACCATCATCTTTATTATCATTCTATCTTTAGTGTCAACATAGCCTACACCATTTCCATGAGATTCCACTTCATATTTAGACCACGCTCCATTTCCATGATGTTTTGTGTGTATATCATTACTTCGTGTTGTCTATATGTCCCCATTACTTCGTGTTGTCTATATGTACCCATTACTTCGTGTTGTCTATATTCTCCCATTACTTCGTGTTGTCTGTATTTTCCCATTACTTCGTGTTGTCTATATTCTCCCATTACTTCGTGTTGTCTGTATTTTCCCATTACTTCGTGTTGCTTATATTTTCCCATTACTTGGTGTTGTCTATATTTTCGAATTACTTCGTGTTGTCTATATTTTTCCATTACTTCGTGTTGTCTATATTTTCCCAGATATCTGCATTTTCACTTCTCTGTAGCAATCAAGCCTGTGCGCTGTGACGCTCCTACAACAAAGTGTCCACTCCACGCAACTCGGCAGCAACTTGACGTTAGATTGGAACACAACAACAGATATGACATCCATCTCGTCAAGTACCTTCAACAAACTGACAAGTACTGGGAGACAAGTACCTTCAACAAACTGAAAAGTACTGGGAGAGAATTACCTTCAACAAACTGACAAGTACTGGGAGACAAGTACCTTCAACAAACTGACAAGTACTGGGAGACAAGTACCTTCAACAAACTAACAAGTACTGGGAGACAAGTACCTTCAACAAACTGACAAGTACTGGGAGACAAATACCTTCAACAAACTGACAAGTACTGAGAGACAAGTTCCTTCAACAAACTAACAAGTACTGGGAGACAAGTACCTTCAACAAACTGACAAGTACTGGGAGACAAGTACCTTCAACAAACTGACAAGTATTGGGAGACAGGTGCCTTCAACAAACTAACAAGTACTGGGAGACAAGTACCTTCGACAAAGTGACAAGTACAGGAATACAAGTACCTTCAACAAACTAACAAGTACTGGGAGACAAGTACCTTCAACAAACTGACAAGTACTGGGAGACAAGTACCTTCAACAAACTGACAAGTATTGGGAGACAGGTGCCTTCAACAAACTAACAAGTACTGGGAGACAAGTACCTTCGACAAAGTGACAAGTACAGGGATACAAGTACCTTCAACAAACTAACAAGTACTGGGAGACAAGTACCTCCAACAAACTAACAAGTACTGGGAGACAAGTACCTTCAACAAACTGACAAGTACTGGGAAACAGGTACCTTCAACAAACTAACAAGTACCTGGGGGAAACAGACTGGCCGAGCGCTCTATTTTAGGCTCGTCGGAGATGTCATAGATTGACCAGTGTTCTATGTGACTGAACACGTTGACATCTCTCGGTAATTCCCATGTTGACTCTATTAACTTCAATCTCTTAATACATCCTTTAACTCTCTCATAATGAGCCAGGTAACAAAAATTTTACTAAAAGTTATACATGGAAGGATTCAGAATAGAATCAATACTGAATTAGATTAGAATTGTACGTTACAATGTCACTGCTATAATGGCTTAGTTTGTGACAAAACTACAGGGACATGCCCAAACAATGACAGTTGTCAGAACAAAATTTTCGCACCCTAGTGTCAGTACTTGGATTTTATTTGCAAATATGCCCAAAAATCTGAACCTACTTTCCTGTTTGATGGCAACAACACCTCATGTAATCCGGACACAGATTCTACATCAGTTGAGGCAACTCTCAATCAATCTTTGCCGTGCTCCTGGTTTAGGATTTATGCGAATGATTTAAAATATCCGGACAGTTTCACAATAAAACTGAATGGATCTGCCTCATGTAACAATGTATCAAGGTTTGTAGTTAGTCCGCACGAGATTGATGCCTTCTGCCCTGGGGCTGGTCTGATCAACAAGTTACGGATTGAAAGGGCGATAGTTGCAAATATCTGCTCCAACTACATTGGCGGGGGTCGGAAACTGGCTCTCAAACAGAACACAAACTAGACCGTTTTAATGCACAAAACATTTGATGCTTGTTATACAGGAGACGGATGTGGACCAGAGGCCGCAGTTAATAGCAAAACAAAGACCAATCTCTATGACAATGACTGCACACACACACAATGGAGAAGTGGAACCAATTCTGTTTACTGGTATCTGAACTTTGCAACGCCCAGAAGACTCACATCATTCGAATCTATCATCGAGCTAGCACTATGATTCGGGTAAAGAATGACACTCTAAGGGCTTTCTCTGACAGTGGCGGAGTAGTGTTCCAGTATAATGATATATCCTACCCTAATTTATCTGTGAACACTATTGTAGTCAAAACACAAACGTCAATGGCACACATTAAGATTGAGTTCTCACCGACCATTTCGCAGGCCGACAGTGCACTGACGGTATGTCAGGTGCAAACATTTACAGACACCTATTGTCTGGACGAGCAGTCTTGTCGTTTTGTGCAGTGTGTAGTGGGTGTAGTAAAGGCTGCAATGTCATCATCGGTACTTGTCACGGCTACTGTTCACATGGGATCTATGGACACAACTGTTCCGGGTCTTGTCTCAGTGTCTGTCCTTTATTTGAGGAAAAATCTGGAAAATGCCTACATTGTAAACATCTTGGCTATACCTGTAATGACACTTGTCCAGATGGTAATTTTGGGGTACAGTGCGAACAGATGTGTTCTGATGGCTGTGACATCATGTGTACTCTCAAATGTCCGGACAACTGTTTCAACGACACCTGTCAACAGTCGATCGGGAATCTGTACATGCAAGAGAACGTTCTATGGGTCAGACTGCACCCTCAAAACTCCGGACAACTGTTTAACGAAACCTGTGATTTCCACGTTCAGAAGAGTCTGCCGACTACAACAAGCCCAAGCATATGGACACTTTAATGTGTTTCTGTGCTAGTATGGTTCATTTCTTTGTGTTTTTTAGTGAAACCATGGCTCATATCTTGCTGTGTTTCTGTCCTAGCCATGGCTCATATCTTAGCTTGTGTGTGCTGGCCATGGCTCATATCTTGGTGTGTGTCGTGTTAGTCATATCTTATATCTCGGTGTGTCCGTGTTAATCATGTCTCATATCTTTATGTGTGTCTGTGTTTAGTCATATCTCATATCTTAGTGTGTACCAGTGTTAATCATATGTCATATCTTTGTGTGTGCATGTCTGGGTTAGTGATATCTCATATCTTTGTGTGCTTGTTTATGTTAGTCATATCTCATATCTTTGTGTGTGCATGTCTGTGTTTGTCACATCTCATATCCTTGTGTGTGCATGGCTATGTTAGTCCCATCTCATATCTTTGTGTGTGCATATCTATGTTAGTCATATCTCTTATCTTTGTGCGCATGTCTATGTTAGGCATGTGTCATATCTTTGTGTGTGCATGTCAATGTCATTTATATCTCATATCTTTATGTGCATGTTTATGTTAGTCATGTGTCATATATCTTGATGTGTGTCAGTGTTAGTCATGCCTCGTATCGCTGTGTGCATGTCTGTATTAGTCACATCTCATATCTTTGTGTGTGCATGTCTGTGTTAGTCACATCTCACATCTTTGTGTGTGTATGTCTGTGTTAGTCACATCTCACATCTTTGTGTGTCCGTGTCTATGTTAGTCACATCTCATATCTTTGTGTGTGCATGTCTGTGTTAGTCACCTCTAGTGACTCGGGCAGATGGTGCTCGTAAACCTGGGAGGGCCTACCATCTAAGGGCAGAATCCCCCTACAGAAAAGATCATCTGCTGCCTTGCAGGAAGATTGGGGACAATCAAAGGCTGGGGAAAGCAAACCCGAATAAAATGCTGGCTGAAATCGGATGCACTGGGCCACTGGCACAGAACACAGTGCAACGTATTAACGGGTGTTCAGTCAGAGTGGATCTGACAGACTCTAATTGTGATGTTCTGTCTGTGGGGGCGATCAACACACTTAGCCTGACAGCTGACTTCATATGAGAGTCTGGAATCCTTACTCTGATTGAGTCCTGAACGCAGAGAGAGAGAGAGAGAGAGAGAGAGAGAGAGAGAGAGAGAGAATTAGATGAGCAACAATTTGGATTCAGCAAAAACAGTGAGACAAAAGAAGCCATATTTAGCATGAGGACATTGAGTGAAAAATACACAGAAGTAAACAAACCAATATATGCCTGCTTTATAGACTACACCAAAGCTTTCGACAGAATACACAATAATCAACTTATAGACTGCCTAAAAGATATCAATCTGGACGATACAAACATATGACTAATATGTAATTTGTACTGGGAACAAACAGCAATAATAAAATATAACAAGAAGATCTCTACACCCATTGATATAAAAGGAGGAGTAAGACAGGGATGCATCCTATCACCAAGCTTGTTCAATCTATACACTGAGCAAATCTTCAAAAACATCACAGAGATGAAAGGCCTAAACATTAATGGAAAGATAATCAATAACCTAAGATATGCTGACGATACTGTACTACTAGCAGAAAATCCTAAAGATCTACAGCAATTACTTAATGAAATAAACATAACAAGCAAAAAATATGGACTAGATATAAATATCAAAAAGACTAAAACTAAGATAATAAGCAAAGAAAATTCTCAAGACCTAAAAAAAAAATATCAAAGTTGAAGGAATACATCTGGAGACAGTTCAGAGCTACAACTACCTGGGACATACAATAACCACTAATAGAAAATTTAAAACTGAAATAAACAAAAGAATAGGTATGGCAAAGAGTAATTTTAATGCCATGAAAAATATACTAACAATAAAACAAATAACACCAGGGCTAAAACTAAGAATGGCAAAATGTTACATCTTCTCAATATTCCTGTATGGTGCAGAAACATCGACATTAGACAAGAAAACAGAACAGAAAATTGACGCCTTTGAAA
The DNA here is from genome assembly GCA_032433765.1 of Megaustenia siamemsis. NCBI lineage: Eukaryota > Metazoa > Mollusca > Gastropoda > Stylommatophora > Ariophantidae > Megaustenia > Megaustenia siamemsis. The sequence goes on along the minus strand of JAVIAB010000160.1, from coordinate 56,919,384 downwards.
TGTAGATTTATAGAAGAATAGGTAGAATTGGATGGAAAGAAAAGAAAACAAACGATGAAGTTTTAAAACAACTAAAGATGAAAAGAGAACTACTAAACACAATTAGAACAAGACAAATAACAATTTTGGGGCATGTTAAATAACACAACGCCTAATAAAAGTAAAATTAGAAGGGAAAATACAGGGTAAAGGAGGCAGAGGCAGACCAAGACTAACACGGACGAGGAACATCAAAAGATGGACAAGTCAACCTATGACATTCTGCACCATCAAAGCAAAAGACAGAGTGGAATGGCGCTCCATGGTAGCCAACCTTCGATCCGACGACGGCGCTCAATGATGATGAGCTCTCTCAAACTCAAGATATAGCACAGTCACAGTGTAGTAGTCGTAGCCGTAATAGTAGAAGTAGTAGTAAAAGAAGTAATCGTTGAGATAGTAGTAGTAGTAGCTGTAGTGATGATAGTAATAATAGTAGTAACAGTAGTGATAGTAGTAGTAGCAGTAGTAGTAGTAGTAGTAATAGTAGTGATAGTAGTAGTAGTAGTAGTAGAAGTAGTAATAGTAGAAGAAGTAGTAGTAGTAGTAGTGGCAGTAGTAGCAATAGTAGAAGTAGTAGTAGTAGTATTGGCAGTAGTAGTAAGAGTAGTGATAGTAGTAGTAGTAGTAGTAGTAGTAATAGTAGTGATAGTAGTAGTAGTAGCAGTAGTAGCAGTAGTAGCAGTAATAGTAGTGATAGTAGTAGTAGTAATAGTAGTGAAAGCAATAGTAGCAGTAGTAGCAGTAGTAGTAATAGTAGTAATAGTAGTGATAGTAGTAGTAGTAATATTAGTGAAAGTAGTAGTAGTTGCAGTAGTAGTAATAGTAATAGTAGTAGCAGTAGTAGTAATAGTAGTAATAGTAGTGATAGTAGTAGTAGTAATAGTAGTGAAAGTAGAAGTAGTAGCAGTAGTAGTAATAGTAGTAATAGTAGTGATAATAGTAGTAGTAGTAGTAGCAATAGTAGTAGTAGAAGTAGCTGTAGTAGAAGTAGTAGTAGTAGTAATACTAGTGATGGTAGTAGTAGTAGTAGTAGTAGTAGTAGTAATAGTAGTGATAGTAGTAGTAGTAGTAGCAGTAGTAGTAGTAGTTATAGTAATGATACTAGTAGTAGTAGTAGGTGTAGTAGTAGGGGTGGTAGTAGTAGTAGTAGTATTAGTAGGGTAGTAGTTGTAGTAGGTGTAGTAATAGTAGTAGGTATAGTAGTAGTAGTAGGGGTAGTAGTAGTATTAGGTGCAGTAATAGTGGTATGGGTAGTAGTAGTAGTAGTAGGGGTATTAGTAGTAGTAGTAGGGTAGTAATAGTAGTAGAGGTAGTAGTAGTAGTTAGGGGTAGTACTTGTAGTAGGTGTAGTAATAGTAGTAGGGGTAGTAGTAGTAGGTGTAGTAATAGTAGTAGGGGTAGTAGTAGTAGTAGTAGTAGTAGTAGTAGTAGTAGGACTAGTAATACTAGAAGAACTTCTTCGTTCTATTATTCCCTATTATCGCCTCGGAAGTTCCCTATATAATAATATTTATGTATATATGTACCCAATAGTAGTAGGTGTAGTAGTAGTAGTAGTAGTTAGGGGTAGTAGTTGTAGTAGGTGTAGTAATAGTAGTAGGGGTAGTCGTAGGAGTAGTAGTAGTAGTGGGTGTAGTAATAGTAGTAGGGTAGTCGTAGGTGTAGTAATGGTAGTAGGGGTAGTAATAGTAGTAGGTGTAGTAATAGTAGTAGGTGTAGTAATAGTAGTAGGGGTAGTAATAGTAGTAGGGGTAGTAATAGTAGTAGGTGTAGTAATAGCAGTAGGGGTAGTAGTAGTTATATTAGGGGTAGTAGTAGTAGGGGTAGCAGTTGTAGTAGGGGTAGTAGTAGTAGTAGTAGTAGGGGTAGTAGTAGTAGTAGGGGTAGTAGTAGTTGTATTAGGGTAGTATTAGCAGTGGTAATAGGAGTAGTAGTAGGGATAGTAGTAGTAGTAGTGGTAGTAGTAGTAGTAGTAATAGTAGTAGTAGTGGTAATAGTAGTAGTTATAGTAGTAGTAGCGGTAGTAGTAGTAGTAACAGTAGCGGTAGTAGTAGTAATAGTAGTAGTAGCGGTAGTAGTAGTAGTAGTAGTGGCGGTAGTAGTAGCAGTAGCGGTAGTAGTAGTAATAGTAGTAGCGGTAGTAGTAGTAGTAGCGGTAGTAGTAGTAGTAGTAGTGGCGGTCGTAGTAGTAAAAGTATTATTAAAAGCGGTAGTAATTGTAGAAGCAGAAGAAGTATTTGTAGTCGAAGAAGTGGAGTAATCGGTACTAGTATTAGTAGCTGTATTAATTTGCAGGTGTAGTAGTTGTTATTGTATTAGTAGTAATTGTAGTAGTTGTAGTAGTTGTTATTGTATTAGTAGTAATTGTAGTAGTTGTTATTGTATTAGTAGTAGTTGTAGTAGTTGTAGTAGTTGTAGTAGTTGTTATTGTATTAGTAGTAGTTGTAGTAGTTGTAGTAGTTGTTATTGTATTAGTAGTAGTTGTAGTAGTTGTAGTAGTTGTTATTGTATTAGTAGTAGTTGTAGTAGTTGTTATTGTATTAGTAGTAGTTGTAGTAGTTGTTATTGTATTAGTAGTAGTTGTAGTAGTTGTTATTGTATTAGTAGTAGTTGTAGTAGTTGTTATTGTATTAGCAGTAGTTGTAGTAGTTTTAATACTAGAAGTGTTAGTAGTTATTTAAGTATGTATATCAGCTGTAGTAGTAGTAGTGGTAAGGCTGTAAAAGTAGATGTAGTAGTTTTAGTATAAGAGGAAGAAAATGTGAAGCAAACATAAACAACAACACATGTCAAGACCACTCGTGATGGCTTTATGTAATTCATATATAGTTTTAATTTGTCAAAACAGGAATATGCAAACAAAACAATTAAAATTATAACAGATAACAAACACTAATAACTCATAATATTACATACAATGAATGTATAAGGTGTAATTTTGGCAGATAAATATGCGAACATTTTTAGGAAATAATATCATGGTCACATTTACTTGTGCTCTCCTACATCCCATTACAACATCCCATTATAACATCCCATTACAGCACCCCATTAAAACATCCCATTATATCACATTCTTTCCGCTGTCGTGTAAAACTTTTCGATACAAATGTGAGAGCTACCCTACTCTTGTGGCTCTGAAATATATCACTTTATAAGGTATTTCGCAATGAATCAGTAGTCGTTCACCATCATGTATCAACAGATGACATTCAACATGTTAACGTATAGAACAAACAAAAAAATAAAATAAAAACTTCCACTCGTTATTTAGGTAAAAATAAACTAAGTTGGAGAATATGAAAAAACATGACACGCTTGTAAAACTGAAATAAACAAAAGAATAGGAATGACAAAAAGTATAATTTTAATGCCATGAAATAAATACTAACATAAAAAAAAAATAACACCAGGACGAAAGCTCAGAATTGTAATGGGTACCGGAATTTTTTCTGGGAAAGTAAAGCGGCACGGGCGTAATACCGACCACATTACCCTAAAAATCATGTGCCAAAGCCTGTAAAATGTATGGTCACTAACACTTTATTCCCTATACGCCACTTGGCGTGACGAGTGTACTTTACTTTTTTTTTTTTTTTACTAAAACTCAGAATAGCAAAATGTTATATCTTCTGAACATTCTTGTATGGTGCAGAAACAAGGACTTTAGACAAGAAAACAGAACAGACAATTGAAGCCTTTGAGATGTGGATATATAGAAGAATATGTAGGATTGGATGGGAACAAAATAAACGCGATGAAGTTTTAAAACAACTAAATATCAAAAGAGAACTACTAAATACAATTCAAACTAGAAAAATTTGATTTTAGGGCCATGTTAAAAGACACAACAACCTACTAAAAGTAATCATTGAGGGGAAAATACAAGGTAAAAGAGGCAGAGCCAGACCAAGACTAATACGAACGAGTGACATGATAAGATGGACAAGTCAGCATATGACAACCTGCACCATCAAAGAAAGCGACAGAGCAGAATGGCGCTCCATGGTAGGTAACCTTTGTTGCGTATATGGTATTCTATGCTGATGATGGTGATGATGGTGATGATGATGATGATGATGGTGATATGCTTGTGATGAACAGAGGAGCAATTCATTCAGCTGAAGAATGCAAGAACAATAAAAACATTTAAGGACAGATCGAAGTTCGAGCAATCGTCGCTGTTCTTGCTTATGAAGGCTGTAGCGCTGCGGGTGTTGGATTATGCTTTTACTACACTCACTGTCTCCACATCCGCACGGTTGGATAGGGTTTCAGAAGTTGGGCCTACGGACGATATTAGTGTACACCCGAAACACATCTCTCCGTTCTATACAGCACCGACTTGATACCGAACATTGGAGGCTGGCACAAGTTTGCTCAGGGATGGGCCAATTTGAATGTGGCAAGTAAAGCATCCTTGTATTCGGAATTGGGTACGGTCAAGGCAGCTGGTGGATAGAGGAACAATAAACTTAGCTGGTGGATAGAGGAACAATAAATTAACTGGTGGATAGAGGAACAATAAACTTAGCTGGTGGATAGAGGAACAATAAACTTAGCTGGTGGATAGAGGAACAATAAACTTAGCTGGTGGATAGAGGAACAATAAATGTATTTGGTGGATACAGGAACAAAAATTTAGCTGGTGGATAGAGGAACAATAAATTTACTGGTGGATAGAGGAACAATAAATGTATTTGGTGGATACAGGAACAAAAATTTAGCTGGTGGATAGAGGAACAATAAATGTATTTGGTGGATACAGGAACAAAAATTTAGCTGGTGGATAGAGGAACAATAAATTAACTGGTGGATAGAGGAACAATAAATTTAGCTGGTGGATACAGGAACAACAATTTAGCTGGTGGATAGAGGAACAATAAATTAACTGGTGGATAGAGGAACAATAAATGTATTTGGTGGATACAGGAACAAAAATTTAGCTGGTGGATAGAGGAACAATAAATGTATTTGGTGGATACAGGAACAAAAATTTAGCTGGTGGATAGAGGAACAATAAATGTATTTGGTGGATAGAGGAACAAAAATTTAGCTGGTGGATAGAGGAACAATAAATTAACTGGTGGATAGAGGAACAATAAACTTAGCTGGTGGATAGAGGAACAATAAATGTATTTGGTGGATAGAGGAACAAAAATTTAGCTGGTGCATAGAGGAACAAAAATTTAGCTGGTGCATAGAGGAACAAAAATTTAGCTGGTGCATAGAGGAACAAAATTTAGCTGGTGCATAGAGGAACAAAAATTTAGCTGGTGCATAGAGGAACAATAAATTTAGCTGGTGGATAGAGGAACAATAAATTTAGCTGGTGGATAGAGGAACAATCAATTTAGTTGATGGATAGAGGAACAATCAATTTAGTTGATGGATAGAGTAACAATCAATTTAGTTGATGGATAGAGTAACAATCAATTTAGTTGATGGATAGAGTAACAATCAATTTAGTTGATGGATAGAGTAACAATCAATTTAGCTGGAAAAAAGGAGCGAAAAACTCAACTGCATATTAGAGATAAATTCATTTCAAGAATAGAAGAATAATAAATTAAACTAGAAAATGGAGAAAGTATAAATTCAATTGTCGAGTAGAGGATAATTGAATTCACCTGGAGAATACAGACACAATAAATTCGGCAGCAGATTAAAAGATAATTAAATTAAGCTATTATGTTAGTGGCCATATTATTTTGCCTTGACCAACAACTCATTTTGGATATGGCCGGTATCACTCCATGCCGCTCTAACCTGCCAGAAGATTCTCTAGAAACATTTTAAGCGACTAACAACGGAACCTTGTGGGTCTGAGACTGTTCGAGACACCTGGGAACCACATCGGACCCTTCTAATTAGTAGCGAACGCACTAACCACTCAGCAACCTTCTTTCCTTCCTTATTTACCTTACAGCGTCGAGAGGAGATGTAATTTCCGGTCATTTACTCTCCTGTTGGCTTCGTCTACTGTTATATTTCCAAGCGTTTCTAACATTCCATTAATCCATATTTTTCGTAGTCTGCCTTTAGATCTGATGTTCTCGCAACGTTCATTGAAGGCTCGTTGTGTTATGATCTTTCTGTCTTATCACGTGACCAGACCATTTTGACTGATGTTTTTGTTTTATGTCTACCATGGCAGGAATTGTTCCTAGCATTTTTCTCAATTTTTCATTTCTGATCTTATCTCTCAAATTATTTCTTGTCATCTGCCTAAAATATTTCATCTCTGTAGTGGTTGTTGTTATTATTGCTCTTGAGTCTAAAGTGCACGTCTGGCATTGATGACACAACATCGGAATGAAGATTGTGTTGAAGAGAGCTACAGAGGATCCAAGATTGTGTTGAAGAGAGCTACAGAGGATCCAAGATTGTGTTGAAGAGAGCTACAGAGGATCCAAGATTGTGTTGAAGAGAGCTACAGAGGATCCAAGATTGTGTTGAAGAGAGCTACAGAGGATCCAAGATTGTGTTGAAGAGAGCTACAGAGGATCCAAGATTGTGTTGAAGAGAGCTACAGAGGATCCAAGATTGTGTTGAAGAGAGCTACAGACAATCCAAGATTGTGTTGAAGAGAGCTACAGACAATCCAAGATTGTGTTGAAGAGAGCTACAGAGGATCCAAGATTGTGTTGAAGAGAGCTACAGAGTATCCAAGATTGTGTTGAAGAGAGCCACAGAGGATCCAAGATTGCGGAAGGGTGGACAAAGAAATGTGGGAAAATTACTGCACATCTGTTAATGGGGGTGGGGAGGGGATGAACTAAATATTGGTACCACTTTTACTGATCTTCATTGATACATCAAGACTTTTGTTTGTCGACCCAGGTATGGTATGTCACAGTTAACATCAAGACTTTTGTTTGTCGACCCAGGTATGGTATGTCACAGTTAACATCAAGACTTTTGTTTGTCGACCCAGGTATGGTATGTCACAGTTAACATCAAGACTTTTGTTTGTCGACCCAGGTATGGTATGTCACAGTTAACATCAAGACTTTGTTTGTCGACCCAGGTATGGTATGTCACAGTTAACATCAAGACTTTTGTTTGTCGACCCAGGTATGGTATGTCACAGTTAACATCAAGACTTTTGTTTGTCGACCCAGGTATGGTATGTCACAGTTAACATCAAGACTTTTGTTTGTCGACCCAGGTATGGTATGTCACAGTTAACATCAAGACTTTTGTTTGTCGACCCAGGTATGGTATGTCACAGTTAACATCAAGACTTTTGTTTGTCGACCCAGGTATGGTATGTCACAGTTAACATCAAGACTTTTGTTTGTCGACCCAGGTATGGTATGTCACAGTTAACATCAAGACTTTTGTTTGTCGACCCAGGTATGGTATGTCACAGTTAACATCAAGACTTTTGTTTGTCGACCCAGGTATGGTATGTCACAGTTAACATCAAGACTTTTGTTTGTCGACCCAGGTATGGTATGTCACAGTTAACATCAAGACTTTTGTTTGTCGACCCAGGTATGGTATGTCACAGTTAACATCAAGACTTTTGTTTGTCGACCCAGGTATGGTATGCCACAGTTAACATCAAGACTTTTGTTTGTCGACCCAGGTATGGTATGCCACAGTTAACATCAAGACTTTTGTTTGTCGACCCAGGTATGGTATGTCACAGTTAACATCAAGACTTTTGTTTGTCGACCCAGGTATGGTATGTCACAGTTAACATCAAGACTTTTGTTTGTCGACCCAGGTATGGTATGTCACAGTTAACATCAAGACTTTTGTTTGTCGACCCAGGTATGGTATGTCACAGTTAACATCAAGACTTTTGTTTGTCGACCCAGGTATGGTATGTCACAGTTAACATCAAGACTTTTGTTTGTCGACCCAGGTATGGTATGTCACAGTTAACATCAAGACTTTTGTTTGTCGACCCAGGTATGGTATGTCACAGTTAACATCAAGACTTTTGTTTGTCGACCCAGGTATGGTATGTCACAGTTAACATCAAGACTTTTGTTTGTCGACCCAGGTATGGTATGTCACAGTTAACATCAAGACTTTTGTTTGTCGACCCAGGTATGGTATGTCACAGTTAACATCAAGACTTTTGTTTGTCGACCCAGGTATGGTATGTCACAGTTAACATCAAGACTTTTGTTTGTCGACCCAGGTATGGTATGTCACAGTTAACATCAAGACTTTTGTTTGTCGACCCAGGTATGGTATGTCACAGTTAACATCAAGACTTTTGTTTGTCGACCCAGGTATGGTATGTCACAGTTAACATCAAGACTTTTGTTTGTCGACCCAGGTATGGTATGTCACAGTTAACATCAAGACTTTTGTTTGTCGACCCAGGTATGGTATGTCACAGTTAACATCAAGACTTTTGTTTGTCGACCCAGGTATGGTTCGTCACAGTTAACATCAAGACTTTTGTTTGTCGACCCAGGTATGGTATGTCACAGTTAACATCAAGACTTTTGTTTGTCGACCCAGGTATGGTATGTCACAGTTAACATCAAGACTTTTGTTTGTCGACCCAGGTATGGTTCGTCACAGTTAACATCAAGACTTTTGTTTGTCGACCCAGGTATGGTTCGTCACAGTTAACATCAAGACTTTTGTTTGTCGACCCAGGTATGGTTCGTCACAGTTAACATCAAGACTTTTGTTTGTCGACCCAGGTATGGTTCGTCACAGTTAACATCAAGACTTTTGTTTCTCGACCCAGGTATGGTTCGTCACAGTTAACATCAAGACTTTTGTTTCTCGACCCAGGTATGGTTCGTCACAGTTAACAATATGATTTCTGTTTGTCGATCTATGTAAGGTTTCATACAGTTAACATCAAGACTTTTGTTTGTCGACCCAGGTATAGTTCGTCACAGTTAACATCAAAACTTTTGTTTGTCGACCCAGATATGGTTCGTCACAGTTAACATCAAAACTTTTGTTTGCCGACCCAAGTAAGGTTTCCCACAGTTAACATCAAGACTTCAGTCCTGTTGTATACTCATTGTAACTGTTGTCGTTACTCTCAGATGGGTGAGTTTCATACTATTCGGGCTAAAATCAGAGTTACCGTTCGTGTGGAAATTAGATGTTGTATGGGCTGCCTGTTGTCGCATCTGATGTTAACAATTTTCATGTTGTTGGTGTCTCCTTGGCAACACAACGGTTTCTTGACATAAGGTTGGCGTTTCATTCACAACACAATGGTTGTCATAACATAAGGTTGGTGTTTCCTTGGCAACACAATGGTTGTCACGACGTAAGGTTGTTGTCTCCTTGGCAAAAAAATGGCTGTCATGACGTAAGGTTGTTGTCTCTTTGGCAATAAAATGGTTGTCATGACGTAAGGTTGGTGTCTCCTTGGCAACACAATGATAGTCATGACATAAGGTTGGTGTTTTTAATGGTGTCCTACTTTCTTGACCTGTTTAACTTTGTTTGTGTTATCACCTTATTGTACCACTGTATGTTATTATTTGTTTATTTTTTTCTCTCTAAATTTACCTCTATTTTGTTGCTCTTGTTATCTATCCATGTGATACTGTTGGTGTTGTTATCTGCCCATGTGATACTGTTGGTGTTGTTATCTGTCCATGTGATACTGTTGGTGTTGTTATCTGTCCATGTGATACTGTTGGTGTTGTTATCTATCCATGTGATACTGTTGGTGTTGTTATCTGTCCATGTGATACTGTTGGTGTTGTTGTCTATACATGTGATACTATTGGTGTTGTTGTCTATCCATGTGATACTGTTGTTGTTGTTATCTGTCCATGTGATACTGTTAGTGTTGTTGTCTATACATGTGATACTATTGGTGTTGTTGTCTATCCATGTGATACTGTTGTTGTTGTTATCTATCCATGTGATACTGTTGGCGTTGTTATCTATCCATGTGTTACTGTTGTTGTTGTTGTTATCTATCCATGTGATGCTGTTGGTGCTGTTGTCTATCCATGTGATACTGTTGTTGTTGTTATCTGTCCATGTGATACTGTTGGTGTTGTTATCTGTCCATGTGATACTGTTGGTGTTGTTATATATCCATGTGATACTGTTGTTGTTGTTATCTATCCATGTGATACTGTTGGTGTTGTTGTCTATCCATGTGATACTGTTGGTGTTGTTATCTATACATGTGATAATGTTGGTGCTGTTATCTATCCATGTGATACTGTTGGTGTTGTTGTATATCCATGTGATAATGTTGGTGCTGTTATCTATCCATGTGATACTGTTTGTGTTGTTATCTATCCGTGTGATACTGTTGGTGTTGTTGTCTATCCATGTGATAATGTTGGTGTTGTTATCTATCCTTGTGATACTGTTGGTGTTGTTGTCTATCCATGTGATACTGTTGGTGTTGTTGTCTATCCTTGTCTATCCTTGTGATACTGTTGGTGTTGTTGTCTATCCATGTGATAATGCTGGTGTTGTTGTCTATCGATGAGATACTGTTGGTGTTGTTGTCTATCCATGTAATACTGTTGGTGTTTTTGTCTATCCATGTGAAACAGTTGATGTTGTTGTCTCTCCATGTGATACTGATGGTGTTTTTATCTATCCATGTGTTACTGTTGATGTTTTATTGTTGGTGTTGTTGTCTATCCATGTGATAATGTTGGTGTTGTTATCTGCCCATGTGATACTGTTGGTGTTGTTGTCTATCCATGTGATACTGTTGGTGTTGTTATCTATCCATGTGATAATGTTGGTGTTGTTATCTACCCATGTGATACTGTTGGTATTGTTGTCTATCCATGTGATACTGTTGGTGTTGTAGTCTATCCATGTGATACTGTTGGTGTTGTTGTCTATCCTTGTGATACTGTTGGTGTTGTTATCTGCCCATGTGATACTGTTGGTGTTGTTGTCTATCCATGTGATACTGTTGGTGTTGTTGTCTCTCCATGTGATACTGTTGGTGTTGTTGTCTATCCATGTGATACTGTTGGTGTTGTTGTCTATCCATGTGATACTGTTGGTGTTGTTGTCTATCCATGTGATACAGTTGGTGTTGTTATCTGTACATGTGATACTGTTTGTTGTTTTATTGTTAGTGTTTTTATCAATCCATGTGATATTGTTGTTGTTGTTATCTTTCCATGTGATATTGTTGTTGTTGTTATCTTTCCATGTGATATTGTAGGTATTGACTATAAATAAAATGTTGAGCACGTAATTGTCAGCAAAACATCCATGTATGCAGCTAATCGACTCTCTAGAGTTGTGTCCCTGAGTATAACCGGAAGTGAACCCATTTCTCTCCGCGCTACTATCCGCAACAGGAAGTCTGTTGTATCGTCTGTGAATCCAGAAATAAAAGATCAGGAGCTTGTCCTGCAAGCAAGAGCGTGTCCACCAATAGAAACGTTTCAGTTTGACTACATCACGCGCCTGCACGATGTCAGATAACTACATCACGCGCCTGCACGATGTCAGATAACTACATCACGCGCCTGCACGATGTCAGATAACTACATCACGCGCCTGCACGATGTCAGATAACTACATCACGCGCCTGCACGATGTCAGATAACTACATCACGCGCCTGCACGATGTCAGATAACTACATCACGCGCCTGCACGATGTCAGATAACTACATCACGCGCCTGCACGATGTCAGATAACTACATCACGCGCCTGCACGATGTCAGATAACTACATCACGCGCCTGCACGATGTCAGATAACTACATCACGCGCCTGCACGATGTCAGATAACTACATCACGCGCCTGCACGATGTCAGATAACTTCATCACGCGCCTGCACGATGTCAGATAACTACATCACGCGCCTGCACGATGTCAGATAACAGAATTCAACGATCGAAACAATCACCACATCTTTGGAAAAGTTCGTTGCTGTTCATTCTTACTTAGAACCACATTTATGGACAACTGCCCACATTCTTACTTTGAACCACATTTATGGACAACTGCCCACAGAGAGCTCCGTAAGACCATGCTCGCATGTGCTAGTCTGACTTTTAATCCCCTCTAAGTAGGCAATTTGTCCGTTCTTTCCAAGACAAGGTGATGTCCTCTTTGACTTGAAACATTTGATGTGATCCGAGTGATCAACACTTTGCTGCAAGCTGTTCGAGCTGTCAAACTTTCCACTTAAAAAAGACAACAAATTTCTGTTCATTTTGTTGACTTTACCCGCAGACAATAATTTACAAGAGAAAGTTGATTTGCTCTTTTGAGGAAGGTAAAGTCGTTTCAGGTGGAAACCTTCATAGAAGTCTGAAGTTGCTCCACTGTGTGACCTTGTCTTGTGACGTCCTGTGTTCTGGCAGTGGTTTGTCACGTCTGTAGTTGCTCCACTGTGTGACCTTGTCTTGTGACGTCCTGTGTTCTGGCAGTGGTTTGTCACGTCTGACGCATACGAACAATCTGGACTGGGAGAATGAAAGTCTTCTTTAGTGTCTAAACATTGACTGGCAATACCATTCAATGACATAGACATGTCCGTGTCTGTTGTAGCGATCAATAAATTAGAGAACACGGGTTCACTGACACCACTGATCTGATTCCTGGAAGTTGGTATCACGTGACCGTTTCTTTTCAAATCTGAAACATCTTTCAGAAAGTGTGGAATGTTTGTGGGAGATTGTGTGTGGCGTCCTCTCTTAGCGTCTGTGCCCATGTGGTTGTAATGCTCGTCATGTCTCGATGTTGTCATATGTGTACACTCGTTAGTATGGGACGGTAACAAACACAGGTTGTTGCTGTTTAACACTAAGAGAGAAGTGTTTTGCAGGCCGACATGAACACAGCTTGAGTCGGCTAATTTGTTCGTCGTTTCACAAAAAGTCGATCTCAGTTTTGAGTCTGCTAACGTGACCTTTCTTTGTTTACAACAGTTGGCTGGAACACCTGGCAGGGTGGTTTATGTTTGGAGTCTAACGAGTAGTAAGCACCGTATGAATCGCTGGATACGGAGCTGTCCAGGACTTTCATCGGTTTGTTCTGCACTCTCTTTGTTTTGACGGATGTTCTGTCTAGTAGCGGTTCAGACACGCCATGCGATGAACACTCCAGACACGAACTGTCACATTTCTTGTCTCGACTCTGGCAATGATCCAGTCTATAGGCGTTCTCGAGGATGTTAATGGAGACTCGTTCAGTCTCCATTGTGTAGGGGGACATCTCGGGGTCCAGGTCAACCGTTGGGTTGGAGCCGCTGTGACGTCCAGATTTGTTATCGCAGTAGGAGCATACAGACATCAGCTGAGCGACACTGCTTGAGCTGCACTCGCTACATTCCTTCCTGATAACGCCCTCGCATCCCTCTCGTTTGATTACGTTGGTAGGATTGACAAAACATTGCCCGCCGTTCACTGTCCTCACCAGACTAGTAGCCTCGTACGTGTAGCTCTTGTTGCTGATGACGTAACGCATGTTGGGCGGCTTGGTGTGCTCCTGTTTTGGAACTAGTCGAACGACACTCATGCAGGCTTTGAGGCGACGCGCTATTCTGATGAGGGAGTTCTTCCTGAAGATGACGTAGAGCCAGGGGTCTAGGATCTGGTTGCAGCTCGCCATCCTGATAAATTTGAGGTCAAGGACTTTGTTGGTGTTGCCAGTGAACTGCATGCACAGAATGTGAACCTGCCATAGACAGAAAGAATCAACAGTTTACTGTTCTGTAGAGACAGGCACAACGAAATAGACAAATACATCGCAAAGCCGCTGTAATGCGGAGGGAAACGTGGAAAAGTAAATTAAAATTGTACATAAGAGTTTACACATTAAGAAGACAGCACAAAATAATAACGTTTGTGTCATAGGCCTTCGTAGGTATGACAAGACAATACACAAGTGTAAGAAGATGCCATAAAAAAAGTAAAGTACCTCCTTCACGCCAAGTGGCGTATAGGTAATATGGTGTTAATGACCATAAATTTTACAGACCTTCGGCACATGATTTTTGGGGTAATGTGGTCGGTATTACGCCCGTGCCGCTTTACTTTCCAAGAAAAAAATCCGGTACCCATTAAAGGCTGGGTGAACCCGGAAGCCGTCGGTTGGGACCGAACTCTACTTCTTGTCCTTTGTAGTCCAGTTCACTAACCACTGAGCTATCGCGGCTCCCTACACTTCGATATGGCTTGAGTTTAACAACAGTCCTGAAAGCACAAAACGGATCCCTCTTGCAACATTTCGTTATCGTTATCGAGAATCCCGATCCAACACAGCTTGGCAATCATTGGACAGCTCTCACCATTACTGTCCAACAAGATACAACACAGCTTGGCAATCATTGGACAGCTCTCACCATTACTGTCCAATAAGATACAACACAGCTTGGCAATCATTGGACAGCTCTCACCATTACTGTCCAACAAGATACAACACAGCTTGGCAATCATTGGATAGCTCTCACCATTACTGTCCAACAAGATACAACACAGCTTGGCAATCATTGGACAGCTCTCACCATTACTGTCCAACAAGATACAACACAGCTTGGCAATCATTAGACAGCTCTCACCATTACTGTCCAACATGATACAACACAGCTTGGCAATCATTGGACAGCTCTCACCATTACTGTCCAACAAGATACAACACAGCTTGGCAATCATTGGACAGCTCTCACCATTACTGTCCAACAAGATACAACACAGCTTGACAATCATTGGACAGCTCTCACCATTACTGTCCAACATGATACAACACAGCTTGGCAATCATTGGACAGCTCTCACCATTAACTGTCTAACATGATACAACACAGCTTGGCAATCATTGGACAGCTCTCACCATTACTGTCCAACAAGATACAACACAGCTTGGCAATCATTGGACAGCTCTCACCATTACTGTCCAACAAGATACAACACAGCTTGGCAATCACTGGGACAGCTCTCACCATTACTGTCCAACAAGATGCAACACAGCTTGGCAATCATTGGACAGCTCTCACCATTACTGTCCAATCAGATAAAAAACAGCTTGGTAATCATTGGACAGCTCTCACCATTACTGTCCAACAAGATACAACACAGCTTGGCAATCATTGGACAGCTCTCACGAATACTGTCCAACAAGATACAGCACAGCTTGGCAATCATTGGACAGCTCTCACCATTACTGTCCAACAAGATACAACACAGCTTGGCAATCATTGGACAGCTCTCACCATTACTGTCCAACAAGATACAACACAGCTTGGCAATCATTGGACAGCTCTCACCATTACTGTCCAACAAGATACAACACAGCTTGGCAATCATTGGACAGCTCTCACCATTACTGTCCAACAAGATACAACACAGCTTGGCAATCATTGGACAGCTCTCACCATTACTGTCCAACATGATACAACACAGCTTGGCAATCATTGGACAGCTCTCACAATTACTGTCCAACAAGATACTACACAGCTTGGCAATCATTGGACAGCTCTCACCATTACTGTCCAACAAGATACAACACAGCTTGGTAATCATTGGACAGCTCTCACCATTACTGTCCAACAAGATACAACACAGCTTGGCAATCATTGGACAGCTCTCACCATTACTGTCCAACAAGATACAACACAGCTTGGTAATCATTGGACAGCTTTCACCATTACTGTCCAACAAGATACAACACAGCTTGGCAATCATTGGACAGCTCTCACCATTACTGTCCAACAAGATACAACACAGCTTGGCAATCATTGGACAGCTCTCACCATTACTGTCCAACAAGATACAACACAGCTTGGTAATCATTGGACAGCTCTCACCATTACTGTCCAACAAGATACAACACAGCTTGGCAATCATTGGACAGCTCTCACCATTACTGTCTAACATGATACAACACAGCTTGGCAATCATTGGACAGCTCTCACCATTACTGTCCAACATGATACAACACAGCTTGGCAATCATTGGACAGCTCTCACCTTTACTGTCCAACATGATACAACACAGCTTGGCAATCATTGGACAGCTCTCACCATTACTGTTCAATAAGATACAACACAGCTTGGCAATCATTGGACAGCTATCACCATTACTGTCCAACAAGATACAACACAGCTTGCCAATCATTGGACAGCTATCACCATTACTGTACAATCGCGGCTCCCTCACACTGACTATAGCTAACTACATCATTCTTGGCAATCATTTTCACTCTCACTCTAGTAGCATACCCAGTCCTCCCTTCCCCCGGGGTTAACACCCTCTTCGCACAAACCCGTTGCTAAAACATCCGCCATTGTCTACAGAATAAATGTTAGCGTGTTTTCGTTAATGAAACAGACTGATGACTTTCAACCGCTATTGCAGTCCTTCTCAACTGCCCCGTAGAGCCAAGAAGCATGAGAATAGAGCTACTAGCCAATCAAAACTAAGACCTTTAATAATAACAACGCACTGGAATGCTGAAGGCATTAACAGCAAAAGAGATGGGTGAAGTAAAAAGATAGAGTTGGAAAATATTCTACAAGAAAACAAGTAGGCGATTGAAGCTAGAAGGAACCCATATAGAACTATATGGGCCACTGCAAGGATGAATAAAAACAGTACAGTTTATATAAGAAACAACACTGCAGAAATAGACAATACTTCAGACAAATGAAAGACATAATTGATATCTTTCACAAAGATATAGTAGATGTACAACAGAATGTGAGATGGCAGATGTCCAAGAGAGGTGAGATGGTAGATGTACAACAGAGGTGAGATGCAGAATAGCTCAGGCAAAAGCAGTTTCCAAAATATGAGGAAGATACTGTGCAATCCATTTTTGACAATAGAAACAAGAAAAAGAGTTCTTAAATGTTATGTAGAATTAGTCCCAAAATATGGATGTGAATCATGGACAATAGGACAACAGACAAGGAAACCACTGGAGTCTGTAGAAAAATGATTTTACAGAAAAATGTTAGAATACAATGGACAGCTAAGAAGAGTAATGAAAACGTTCTGAAAAAGCCCAAATCAAAAAAAGAGCTAATTTCCAAAATTAGGAAGAAACAATCATCATTTTTGGCCATGTAATGAGAAGAGAACAGCTGGAAAATATTGTGACAACTGGGAACAAGACGAAGGGACAAAGTGAAGCAAAGAGAAAAGATACCAGACAGCTTAAGAGAATGATTTGGCAAAAGGTCAACAACGGAAATGATAAATAACTGTCGAGATCGAAAGTTGTGGAGAGACATTTTAATCTACGCCAGTGAATTTTGATGATGATGATGATGATGATGATGATGATGATGATGATGAGCAGCGCTGGCGGTCTCTTCCATGGCCTGTCACATCTAAGGTCACGCCAATAGATAACTCTCAAGAGGATGCTACTTTTAAATTAGGTTTCATGTATTGAAAGCTGGTCCGTAAGGCTTCCATGGAATTTATGAGTCCAGGGCGTGGTGTTCAGGCAAGTGGGGTCGGTGTTCTCTTTCACTATTTCAAGAAGATCAGATTGTGGGTGTGTCCGGAATGCAGTGATAATGATTCCGACATAATACCCCGCTTATAAAATATGATAATTTATAGACTATGTACTATCTGCTGTGATGAGATCACATGAGCTATCAATCAGTGGACCCTGGAGGTTGGGCTAAAGAGTGACTGGCCAATGATAACTGTGGGGGAAGTGGACACGAAGATGAACGGTGCAATCGGTGAGCACTCTATGAACGTTGTTGCTACCCTGCATGACGTCATAAGTAGTACAACGGACTGACTACTAAGTCAGTCAGTGGTCATGTCAGTCAGTGGTCATGTCAGCCAGTGGTCATGTCAGTCAGTGGTCATGTCAGTCAGTGGTCATGTCAGCCAGTGGTCATATCAGTCAGTGGTCATGTCAGCCAGTGGTCATGTCAGTCAGTGGTCATGTCAGCCAGTGGTCATGTCAGTCAGTGGTCATGTCAGTCAGTGGTCATGTCAGTCAATGGTCATGTCAGCCAGTGGTCATGCCAGTCAGTGGTCATGTCAGTCAGTGGTCATGTAAGCCAGTGGTCATGTCAGTCAGTGGTCATGTCAGCCAGTGGTCATGTCAGTCAGTGGTCATGTCAGCGAGTGGTCATGTCAGTCAGTGGTCATGTCACTCATTGGTCATGTCAGTCATTAGTCATGTCAATCATTGGTCATGTCAGTCAGTGGTCATGTCAGTCATTGGTCACGTCAGTCATTGGTCATGTCAGTCAGTGGTCATGTCAGTCATTGGTCATGTCAATCATTGGTCATGTCAGTCAGTGGTCATGTCAGCCAGTGGTCATGTCAGTCATTGGTCATGTCAGTCATTGCTCATGTCAGTCAGTGGTCATGTCAGCCAGTGGTCATGTCAGCCAGTGGTCATGTCAGTCATTGTTCATGTCATTCAGTGGTCATGTCAGTCAGTGGTTATGTCAGCCAGTGGTCATGTCAATCATTGGTCATGTCAGTCAGTGGTCACGTCAGTCATTGGTTATGTTAGTCAGTGGTCATGTCAGCCAGTGGTCATGTCAGTCATTGGTCATGTCAGTCATTGGTCACGTCAGTCATTGGTTATGTTAGTCAGTGGTCATGTCAGCCAGTGGTCATGTCAGTCATTAGTCATGTCAGTCAGTGGTCATGTCAGTCAGTGGTCATATCAGTCATTGGCCATGTCAGTCAGTGGCCATGTCAGCCAGTGGTCATGTCAGTCAGTGGTCATGTCAGTCAGTGGTCATGTCAGTCAGTGGTCATATCAGTCATTGGCCATGTCAGTCAGTGGTCATGTCAGCCAGTGGTCATGCCAGTCAGTATTCATATCAGTCATTGGCCATGTCAGTCATTGGTCATGTCAGCCAGTGGTCATGCCAGTCAGTATTCATGTCAGTCATTGGTCATGTCAGTCAGTGGTCATGTCAGTCAGTGGTCATGTCAGCCAGTGGTCATGTCAGTCATTGGTCATGTCAGTCATTGGTCATGTCAGTCAGTGGTCATGTCAGTCATTGGTCATGTCAGTCATTGGTCATGTCAGTCAGTGGTCATGTCAGTCATTGGTCATGTCGGGCAGTGGTCATGTCAGTCATTAGTCATGTCAGTCAGTGGTCATGTCAGTCATTGGTCATGTCAGTCAGTGGTCATGTCAGACATTGGTCATGTCAGTCAGTGGTCATGTCAGTCATTGGTCATGTCAGTCATTGGTCATGTCAGTCAGTGGTCATGTCAGTCATTGGTCATGTCAGTCATTGGTCATGTCAGTCAGTGGTCAGGGTAAACAAACAAGAGACGAAATCGTTCACATTAAAAGTCAGAATTGACTAGAACCCTCTAAGTCGAAGACTAGGACCCTCTAAGTCGAAGACTAGAACCCTCTAAGTCGAAGACTATTATCCTCTAAATCGAAGACTAGAACCATCTATGTCGAAGACTAGAACCCTCTAAATCGAAGAGTAGAAACCTCTAAATCGAAGACTAGAACCATCTATGTCGAAGACTAGAACCCTCTAAATCGAAGAGTAGAACCCTCTAAATCGAAGACTAGAAACCTCTAATTCGAACACTAGAACACAAACGAGACTGGGAAGGAATACTTGAAGAAATATCAAAGTACAAATAATGTAAGACGTACAGAAAAAAGCAGTTTGTCGGAAAGTTTTATGAAAAGAAACAAAAATGTTGACAGATCCATTACAGCTAATCGATTACAAGACGTCACCTCATCCGGTTTGTATTAGACGAGATAACTTATGCCAATCACTCTTTTGGGACGTTCTGATGACGTTTTTTTTCCCCGCTTGCGTGGGAGGATGATACCGGATTTTCCCGATTTCCCAAAGGTGCTTTCCATTTAGTTATGTCGACGAGGCTCTTGCGTTATCTTTTAACCTATCAAAATGCAAGGGAAGTTATTTAAAACATTCGTGTCTGTAAGTAAATGACCTGATCAGAGTATATATTATACACCCAAGTCGTTTTTAAGTGTATTAATGATTATGGCTATGGTTAGTTGAAGGCCCCGGTATCACTGCAAACGAATTAAAATGTATAATTGCTCAACCACCCGTGCTAGTGGAATCATCTGAATTAAAACTCATCTCATTGAAGGTTCCAAACAAAGAAAGACAGCCACAGTCCCCATCATAGTAACAAACACCAAAAGACATAAGGCGTAGCTGCACCGAAAGTGAACGCAGCTGAACTGTCCTTCGTCATACGATATCACAATTCATCCTAAGCCATCGCAATATCGAATCACGATCCGGATGAAAAACACAGCTCACGGTGTACACAGAGCACTAAACTCAGTAGCTCCGGCAGCAAGCCAGACTTGGCATATGAGGAAACTGCAACAAGCCAGACTTGGAATATGAGGATACTGCAACAAGCCAGACTTGGAATATGAGGAAACTGCAACAAGCCAGACTTTGAATATGAGGAAACTGCAACAAGCCAGACTTGGAATATGAGAAAACTGCAACAAGGAGCACTTTTCAGACTGGGCCTCAATCGTTTTTGCCGCCTATCCGCCATATTGACCGGTATTCCAATGATGACGTATATTGCAATCAGCACAGAACACACTATTGCGCATGCTGTAAAGGATTTCAACTCATATGCACGTACTCAAAAAAATTCGTAAAAAGAGTAAGACAGGGATGTATCCTGTCACCAAGCTTGTTCAATCTATACACTGAGCAAATCTGTAAAAACATCTCAGAGATGCCAGGCCTAAACATTAATGGAAAGATAATCAATAACCTACGATATGCTGATGATACTGTTCTACTAGCAGAAAATCCTAAAAACCTACAACAATTGATTAATGTGATAAACATAACAAGCAAAAAATATGGACTACAAATGAATATCAAAAAGACTAAAACTATGATCATAAACAAATAAAATTCTCAAGACCTACAATTAAATATCACAGTTGAGGAAATACATCTGGAGACAGTCCAGAGCTACAACTACCTGGGACATACTATAACCAATGATGGAAAGTGTAAAATTGAAATAAACAAAAGAATAGGTTTGGCAAAAAGTAATTTTAATGCCATGAAAAAGATACTAATAACAAAACAAATATCAGCAGGGCTGAAACTAAGAATGGCAAAATGTTACATCTCAATATTCCTGTATGGTGCAGAAACATGGACATTAGACAAGAAAACAGAACAGAAAATTGAAGCCTTTGAAATGTGTATTTATAGAATTATAGGTAGAATTGGATGGAAAGAAAAGATAACAAACGATGAAGTTTTAAAACAACTGAAAAAAAAGAGAACTACTAAATACAATAAGACAAATGAAATTTTTGGGGCATGTTAAAAGACACAACAGCCTACTAAAAGTAATATTGGAAGGGAAAATACAAGGTAAAAGAGGAAGAAGCAGACCTAGACTAACATGGACGAGTAGCATCAAAAGATGGACAGGTCAATCTATGACAGCCTGCATCATCAAAGCAAGAAACAGAGTAGAATGGCGATCCATGGTAGCCAACCTTCGTTGCGGAGAAAGCACTGAATGATGATGATGATGCACGTACTCCGATGCACCGGCGAATATCCCAACAGTAGAACTTCCAATCTATACTCTCATCGGCATTGGAAGGATGGAATAAACCATCCATCCGGCAAAAAAACCTAACAGTGAATGTTGACACAAACATGATCGCGCCATCTTGAAACGAGATGCGTATTAATGAAAAGTCGATCAATGGTGACTTTCAATGGAATCTACTACAAATCAACCCATGCTTTGTTTCCTGGCGTGATCTGGCATGGAAGCATATGTAATGCTGGTCTCGTTAAATAAAGGATTTCTCTGAATTTTTTTCTTATAAATGGTCTATTTAATGAAGGACCAGTGAGCGTTGAGATAAGCTAAATTGTTTGGAAACAAAATCTAATACAGACCTCTGAGAAATTACGATTGAAAAATAGTCTTCCAGAAAGGCACAAATATATGAATTTTCAAATGATGATAAATAGAGAGAAGCTCAATTGTGGGGTGATAGAGATGATAGACATAATCTAGGATAAGATGACAGACACAATATAGGGTGGGATGATAGACATAATCTAGGATAAAATGACAGACACAATATAGGGTGGGATGATAGAGATGATAGACATAATCTAGGATAAGATGATAGGGATGATAGACATAATCTAGGGTGGGATGGTAAATATGATAGATATAATATAGGATAAGATGAGAGAGATGATAGACATAATCTAGGATAAGGTGATAGGGATGATAGACATAATCTAGGGTGGGATGATAGAGATGATAGACATAATCCAGGGTAGTATGATAGTGATGATATACATAATCCAGGGTAGGATGATAGAGAGGATAGACATAAACTAGGGTGGGGTGATAGAGATGATAGACATAATCTAGGGTAGGATGATAGAGATGATAGACATACTTTAATGTGGGGTGATAGAGATGATAGACACAATCTAGGGTAGGATGATAGAGATGATAGACATACTTTAATGTGGGATGATAGAGATGATAGACATAATCTAGGGTAGGATGATAGAGATGATAGACATACTTTAATGTGGGGTAATAGAGATGATAGACATAATCTAGGGTAGGATGATAGAAATGATAGACATAATCTAGGGTAGGATGATAGAGATGATAGACATACTCTAATGTGGGGTGATAGAGATGATAGACATAATGTAGGGTGGCGTGATAGAGATAATAGACATAATCTAGGGTAGGATGATAGAGATGATAGACATAATCTAGGGTAGGATGATAGAGATGATAGACATAGTGTGGGGTGATAGAGATGATAGACATAATGTAGGGTGGCGTGATAGAGATAATATACATGGTGTAATGTGGGGTGATAGAGATGATAGACATACTCTAGTGTTGGATGATAGAGATGATAGACATACTTTAATGTGGGGTGATAGAGATGATAGACATGGTGTAATGTGGGGTGATAGAGATGATAGACATAATCTAGGGTAGGATGATAGAGATGATAGACATAATCTAGGGTAGAATGATAGAGATGATAGACATACTTTAATGTGGAGTGATAGAGATGATAGACATAATGTAGGGTGGGGTGATAGAGATAATAGACATAATCTAGGGTAGGATGATAGAGATGATAGACATAATCTAGGGTAGGATGATAGAGATGATAGACATAGTGTGGGGTGATAGAGATGATAGACATAATGTAGGGTGGCGTGATAGAGATAATATACATGGTGTAATGTGGGGTGATAGAGATGATAGACATACTCTAGTGTTGGATGATAGAGATGATAGACATACTTTAATGTGGGGTGATAGAGATGATAGACATGGTGTAATGTGGGGTGATAGAGATGATAGACATACTTTAATGTGGGGTGATAGAGATGATAAACATGGTGTAATGTGGGGTGATAGAGATGATAGACATACTTTAATGTGGGGTGATAGAGATGATAGACATGGTGTAATGTGGGGTGATAGAGATGATAGACATGGTGTAATGTGGGGCGATAGAGATGATAGACATGGTGTAATGTGGGGTGATAGAGATGATAGACATGGTGTAATGTGGGGTGATAGAGATGATAGACATGGTGTAATATGGGGTGATAGCGATGATAGACATGGTGTAATGTGGGGTGATAGAGATGATATACATGGTGTAATGTGGGGTGATAGAGATGATAGACATACTCTAGGGCTGTGTTCTGAACTTCCTGATTGTTTTTATTTTAATTCCCGCCTACGTGGATCGCGTGGCGATGGCTCCTGAAGCTCTGAATGAAGTGATGTAGAAATATGTGCAATTTGCCTTTGACGTGTCTGTTGTCTTCTCATACTGATGCAGTCTGTGGCCGAAACGTTATTTGTTGTACTATCTTCTTTGTAGTAAAGCTGCTATTTGCAATTGTATATTTATTTTTCCACGATTTTTATTTTAGAAATCTACACGACAGTCACTGACAATACACATTTAGGAAAGATAGCGTCAAACATTAGGGCACAACATGCAGGGGCATTCTATTAAAGGATATGACACAACTTGCAGCGGCAATGTAGGAGAGAATAGGGCACAACTTGCAGGGGAAATCTAGGAGAGGATAGGGCACAACTTGCAGGGGAAATCTAGGAGAGGATAGGGCACAACTTACAGGGAAAATCTAGGAGAGGATAGGGCACAACTTGCAGGGAAAATCTAGGAGAGGATAGGGCACAACTTGCAGGGGAAATCTAGGAGAGGATAGGGCACAACTTGCAGGGGCAATGTAGGAGAGGATAGAGCACAACTTGCAGGGGAAATCTAGGAGAGGATAGGGCACAACTTGCAGGGAAAATCTAGGAGAGGATAGGGCACAACTTGCAGGGGCAATGTAAGAGAGAATAGGGCACAACTTGCAGGGAAAATCTAGGAGAGGATAGGGCACAACTTGCAGGGAAAATCTAGGAGAGGATAGGGCACAACTTGCTGGGGCAATGTAAGAGAGAATAGGGCACAACTTGCAGGGAAATCTAGGAGAGGATAGGGCACAACTTGCAGGGAAAATCTAGGAGAGGATAGGGCACAACTTGCAGGGGCAATCCAGGAGAGGATAGGGCACAACTTGCAGGGAAAATCTAGGAGAGGATAGGGCACAACTTGCAGGGGCAGTCAAGGAGAGGATAGGGCACAACTTGCAGGGGCAGTCAAGGAGAGGATAGGGCACAACTTGCAGGGGCAGTCAAGGAGTGGATAGGGCACAACTTGCAGGGAAAATCTAGGAGAGGATAGGGCACAACTTGCAGGGAAAATCTAGGAGAGGATAGGGCACAACTTGCAGGGACAATCTAGGAGAGGATAGGGCACAACTTGCAGGGACAATCTAGGAGAGGATAGGGCACAACTTTCAGGGAAAATCTAGGAGAGGATAGGGCACAACTTGCAGGGAAAATCTAGGAGAGGATAGGGCACAACTTGCAGGGAAAATCTAGGAGAGGATAGGGCACAACTTGCAGGGGCAGTCAAGGAGAGGATAGGGCACAACTTGCAGGGAAAATCTAGGAGAGGATAGGGCACAACTTGCAGGGAAAATCTAGGAGAGGATAGGGCACAACTTGCAGGGAAAATCTAGGAGAGGATAGGGCACAACTTGCAGGGAAAATCTAGGAGAGGATAGGGCACAACTTGCAGGGGCAGTCAAGGAGAGGATAGGGCACAACTTGCAGGGGCAGTCAAGGAGTGGATAGGGCACAACTTGCAGGGGTAGTCAAGGAGAGGATAGGGCACAACTTGCAGGGGCAGTCAAGGAGAGGATAGGGCACAACTTGCAGGGGCAGTCAAGGAGAGGATAGGGCACAACTTGCAGGGGCAGTCAAGGAGAGGATAGGACACAACTTGCAGGGGCAGTCAAGGAGAGGATAGGGCACAACTTGCAGGGGCAGTCAAGGAGTGGATAGGGCACAACTTGCAGGGGCAGTCAAGGAGAGGATAGGGCACAACTTGCAGGGGCAGTCAAGGAGAGGATAGGGCACAACTTGCAGGGGCAGTCAAGGAGAGGATAGGGCATAACTTGCAGGGGCAGTCAAGGAGTGGATAGGGCACAACTTGCAGGGGCAGTCAAGGAGAGGATAGGGCACAACTTGCAGGGGCAGTCAAGGAAAGGATAGCGCACAACTTGCAGGGGCAGTCAGGGAGTGGATAGGGCACAACTTGCAGGTGCAGTCAAGGAGTGGATAGGGCACAACTTGCAGGGGCAGTCAAGGAGTGGATAGGGCACAACTTGCAGGGGCAGTCAAGGAGTGGATAGGGCACAACTTGCAGGGGCAGTCAAGGAGTGGATAGGGCACAACTTGCAGGGGCAGTCAAGGAGTGGATAGGGCACAACTTGCTGGGGCGGTCAAGGAGTGGATAGGGCACAACTTGCAGGGACAATGTAGGAGAGAATAGGGCACAACTTGCAGGGAAAATCTAGGAGAGGATAGGGCACAACTTGCAGCGGCAATGTAGGAGAGGATAGGGCACAACTTACAGGGAAAATCTAGGAGAGGATAGGGCACAACTTGCAGCGGCAATGTAGGAGAGAATAGGGCACAACTTGCAAGGGCAGTCAATGAGTGGATAGGGCACAACTTGCAGCGGCAATGTAGGAGAGAATAGGGCACAACTTGCAGGGGCAGTCAATGAGTGGATAGGGCACAACTTCCAAAAGGGCAATCTAGAGTGGATATGGCACAACTTGCTGGGGCAGTCAATGAGTGGATAGGGCACAACTTCCAAAAGGGCAATCTAGAGTGGATAGGGCACAACTTCCAAAAGGGCAATCTAGAGTGGATAAGGCACAACTTGCAGGGAAAATCTAGAAGAGGATAGGGCACAACTTGCAGGGAAAATCTAGGAGAGGATAGGGCACAACTTGAAGGGACAATCTAGGAGAGGATAGGGCACAACTTGCAGGGAAAATCTAGGAGAGGATAGGGCACAACTTGCAGGGACAATCTAGAAGAGGATAGGGCACAACTTGCAGGGACAATCTAGAAGAGGATAGGGCACAACTTGCAGGGGTAATCTAGAAGAGGATAGGGCACAACTTGCAGGGGCAATCTTGAAGAGGATAGGGCACAACTTGCAGGGGCAATCTAGAAGAGGATAGGGCACAACTTGCAGAGTCAATCTAGGAGTGGTCAATGCACAACTTGCAGGGGCAATCTAGGAGTGGCTAGTGCACAACTTGCAGGGGCAATCTAGGGGAGGATAGGGCACAAGTTGCAGGGACAATCTAGAAGAGGATAGGGCACAACTTGCAGGGACAATCTAGAAGAGGATAGGGCACAACTTGCAGGGACAATCTAGAAGAGGATAGGGCACAACTTGCAGGGACAATCTAGAAGAGGATAGGGCACAACTTGCAGGGACAATCTAGAAGAGGATAGGGCACAACTTGCAGAGTCAATCTAGGAGTGGTCAGTGCACAACTTGCAGGGGCAATCTAGGAGTGGCTAGTGCACAACTTGCAGGGGCAATCAAGGGGAGGATAGGGCACAACTTGCAGAGTCAATCTAGGAGTGGTCAGTGCACAACTTGCAGGGGCAATCTAGGAGTGGCTAGTGCACAACTTGCAGGGGCAATCTAGGAGAGGATAGGGCACAACTTGCAGGAGAAATCTAGGAGTGGTGAGGGCACAACTTGCAGGGGCAATCTAGGAGAGGATATGGCACAACTTATAGAGGTAATCTAGGGGAGGAAATAGCACAACTTATAGTGGTAATCTAGGAGAGGATATGGTACAACTTATAGAGGTAATCTAGGGGAGGAAATAGCACAACTTATAGAGGTAATCTAGGAGAGGATATGGTACAACTTATAGAGGTAATCTAGGTGAGGATATGGTATAACTTATAGAGGTAATCTAGGGGAGGATATAGCACAACGTATAGATGTAATCTAGGGGAGGATATAGCACAACTTATAGAGGTAATCTAGGAGAGGATATGGTATAACTTATAGAGGTAATCTAGGGGAGGATATAGCACAACTTATAGAGGTAATCTAGGGGAGGATATTGTATAACTTATAGAGGTAATCTAGGGGAGGATAGGGCAGTACTAGTAGAGGTAATCTAGGGGAGGATAGGGCACTACTTGTGGAGGTAATCTAGGGGGTGATATGGCACTACTTGTAGAGGTAATCTAGGGGAGGATAGGGCACTACTTGTAGAGGTAATCTAGGGGAGAATAGGGCACTACTTGTAGAGGTAATCTAGAGGAGGATAGGGCACTACTTGTAGAGGTAATTTAGGGGAGAATAGGGCACGACTTGTAGAGGTAATCTAGGCGATGATAGGGCACTACTTGTAGAGGTAATTTAGGGGAGGATAGGGCACTACTTGTAGAGGTAATCTAGGGGAGGATAGGGCACTACTTGTAGAGGTAATCTAGGGGAGGATAGGGCACTACTTGTAGAGGTAATCTAGGGGATGATAGGGCACTACTTGTAGAGGTAATCTAATGGATGATAGGGCACTACTTGTTAAGGTAATCTAGGGGATGATAGGACACTACTTGTAGAGGTAATCTAGGGGATGATAGGGCACTACTTGTAGAGGTAATCTAGGGGAGGATAGGGCACTACTTGTAGAGGTAATCTAGGGGATGATAGGGCACTACTTGTAGAGGTAATCTAGGGGATGATAGGGCACTACTTGTAGAGGTAATCTAGGGGAGGAGGACGAAAGGTGAGAAAGTCATGGAGAAACTGTCGTTGGACAATGAAAACATACTCAACGTGTGAGTCAGACTTGGAGCATTCTGAATAGGATGACCACGGACCGCGCTGATTGGTCTGTCGGTGACCGAGATAAGAACACTTCAAGACTATAACAAGGGAGCTAATTCTGATAAAGAAAATATTGAAGATAACACCTTGATATTAAAAAAATTCTAGAGAGGAAACTAGTCCGACTTGGTGGACAGCATCACTGAATGGAAATAACACCGGGAAACAGTTAAAGTTATACGCTATTTCTTTGTTTTACCAGCCTTTCTAATTCTGGCAGTAATATTTGTTGGTTGTTGTGATGTCATTTCTTGCTCCCGTGTTATGTTCTGAATCTCTCCTACTGAGAAGCTCATTGAAGTAATCCCTCCATCTGTTACTTACTGGATCTGAGGACTTCTGTTTGGGTCATTCATTATTTCTGATGGTTTACAGATTGTATCTCTTACTTTTATACTTGTAACTGTTTGGAAACAAAATGTTTTAGCAGCTCGTCTCTCTGTGACTCGATATTCGTGTCGAATTATTTTTTCTCGGAAAGACAACTATGACAACAAACAACTGTTGATGTGTTGGAGCGGTCATGGAAACCCAGAGGCAAAGGAAGCAAGCAGTCACGAACTAAAACGAGATAAAGACTGATTACACCACCGAAGGGTGCAAAGCACAATGCAACGCAAATCAATGGTATGAGTAGGCAAAGATTTACCTCCCCTCTTACCGTATATCACACACGCGGTCCACAGACACGAGCACACACACATACATACACACATCCCATTGTTCCCTGTCTTGACTCACAAACCAAACACATACTCGTCGAGATATATATTCAAATTACAGCTTTCTATTTCTAGTAATCTGTGCTTGTGTCCACACTTCCAAACCTA
Organism: Megaustenia siamemsis; assembly: GCA_032433765.1. Lineage (NCBI taxonomy): Eukaryota > Metazoa > Mollusca > Gastropoda > Stylommatophora > Ariophantidae > Megaustenia > Megaustenia siamemsis. Next base: position 56,890,251 of record JAVIAB010000160.1, on the reverse strand, counting down.
CATATGAACGTGAATCTTTGTGGACACGGGGAGACACAAGTATTCTCTAACACGAATGCCAGGGCACGAGTTGCTTCCGCTTGTTTCACGAACCCATAGCACGTCTCATTACTCTGAACTCATTACTATAGATTTTATTTGTTATCTTCTCCTTCATTATCCACGTATAGCATTTTCGTAAATTCCATCACATCTTGACACGACCTTGATATCTGTTTTAAGAGAACTGTGATACACCGGATGATGCTTTTTAAGGTAGCTGGTGGTTTTTAAATAGAAGCCTGAGCATACGTGCTAGAAATATTTTAGGGCGGAGTGATATAAAACATGAGAGTGGGTAATGACAACAGTCAGGAACAGGACTGTCAGCAGCGACTCCTAGCTGACTGCTTGCGGTTGGATCGGGGTACCTGAACTATCCAAATCGATTCCTCCTCTTCTAGGTGAGAATACAAACTTACTGACCAATCTGGCAGAGTGGGAGTGGAGATCGAGAGGGGAAGCACAACGGTACTCAAAAACGTCATGTTGAAGTCGGAGGTTGGTGGGATAAAAGGCGTCGATATCACAGTTCTGCCGCTAACAGTACAACGCATCTGCGCCCTCTTAGCGCGTATTTTAAAGGTAGATGAAGAAACTGATTATTCACTTCTTTATTAGTCGTCAAGTGATGGCCAGAGGTCGTCAAGTGTTGAGCAGAGGTAGTCAAGTGATGGCCAGAGGTCGTCAAGTGATGGCCAGAGGTCGTCAAGTGTTGGCCAGAGGTCGTCAAGTGTTGGCCAGAGGTCGTCAAGTGTTGTCCAGCGGTCCTCAAGTGTTGGCCAAAGGTTGTCAAGTGTTGGCCAGAGGTCGTCAAGTGTTGGCCAGAGGTCGTCAAGTGTTGTCCAGCGGTCCTCAAGTGTTGGCCAGAGGTCGTCAAGTGTTGTCCAGAGGTCGTCAAGTGTTGTCCAGAGGTCGTCAAGTGTTGGCCAGAGGTCGTCAAGTGATGGTCAGAGGTCGTCAAGTGTTGGCCAGAGGTCGTCAATTGATGGCCAGAGGTCGTCAAGTGATGGTCAGAGGTCGTCAAGTGTTGGCCAGAGGTCGTCAAGTGTTGGCCAGAGGTCGTCAAGTGTTGGCCAGAGGTCGTCAAGTGTTGGCCAGAGGTCGTCAAGTAAAGACCTGAGGTCGTCAAGTGTTGGCCAGAGGTCGTCAAGTAAAGACCTGAGGTCGTCAAGTGTTGGCCAGAGGTCGTCAAGTAAAGACCTGAGGTCGTCAAGTAAAGACCTGAGGTCGTCAAGGAAGACCAGAAAGAATCAAGCACGAGAGAGTATGTGGAGCTCCCACCTTGAGGTGTAGGGACTTTATCGTTGCCTGTCACAAGAGTCATGAACTGAGATAAGTGTAGTGTTGACTCATGAAGATTGTGAGCTAGGGTTAAATAAGTGATTTGTTAGAAACAATCGCTGCTCTCGATGGGCTTGTTATTACAGAAAATGTAGCTCCCATAAGCAATGCCATCGTCTCATCAAACTACACACCAACCTACCTGCGACCTGACTTTCTGAACACACATACATACACACACACATACACACACACATACATACTTATATAAGTTCATCTTTCCTTCTTCAAATCGTAACCTTGGGGCGAGGGAAGTTGGTTGGGGGTCATTGGTGCGTCACTAACAGATACCATCAACCGTTTCCATTGATTTCAATTTACAATTATTCCTTTAGATTATGCAAAGTCGAGGCCTGTCAATTCCTTTATGTTATCTTCCCACATCCTTCTCTGTTTTACATCTCCTTCTTTCTTTTCAGTTACTTGCAGAATGGTCTAAACCAGGCTAGATGATCGAGGTAGGTGGACAAATCATTTTGCTCATAAAAATTCAACATCGATAATGTGAACATGTTAAATCTTACAGGCTTCAAGGTCTCATCTATTTTCGTCTTCGTGTGCCTGTTGTAGACGAGCCTCTCAACATGTGATATGATATCCGCTGGTGCTGCCTCATCCCTCGACATTTCGCAGTATCTCTCTCAGCCGGCCTCTCTTTCATTCTCTGTTTTAATTAAAGTTTTTTTTTTTCGTTTTTCATCATCATCATCATTGTGCCGTCTCCGAATCGAAGGTTGGCTACCATTGAGCGCCATTCCACTCTGTCTTTTGTTTTGATGGTGCAGGTTGTCATAAGGTGACTTGTCCATCTTTTGATGTTACTCGTCCATGTTAGTCTTGGTCTGCCTCTGCCTCTTTTACCTTCTAATATTACTTTTATTAGGCTGCTGTGTCTTTTAACATGACCCAAAATATCATTTGTCTTGTTTGAATTGTGTTTAATAGTTCTCTTTTCATTTTTAGTTGCTTTAAAACTTCATCGTTTGTTTTCTTTTCCTTCCATGCAATTCTACCTTTTCTTCTATATATCCACATTTCAAAGGATTCAATTATTTGTTCTCTTTTCTCCTATATAGAGAAGCTTCAATCCATCTGTTAGTTACTGAATCTGAGTATCCAGTTCTTTTTTTCAATAAAACAAATAGTTCCAGGATGGCGACTTGCCACTGCACCGACCAACCGGCCATAGCGAGATGAAGATCAACAATCCTACATTTGGGACCGGAACCGGAAATGTAGAATACACACACACACACTCAATTGTTGCGTTACGAGAGATCCGAAAGACAGCTTTGTCACAGAGAACTAAATGTGCCGTTCATTGACCAGGAGAAAGCATTCCAATGACGTCATTGAAGATAATTGTGGAAAGTGCTCAATGGATGTAGCGTAAGTGGACAACAATTAGACAAACATCAGGGCTTTGTATGAAACATGTTGACAGTTGAGAAAGTTCACAGGACAAATGGTTAGCGGGGGTACGCACAAGACTGCTCATTCGTCGTCTATTGGGATAAAACATTAACGTTGTCATCTCCAAATAAATGTATTTAAACGAGTTATGTAGTGGAAAGTTGAGTAATGTAAAGTTGTGTAATGAAAAGTTAAGTAATGTTAAGTTATATAATGAAAAGTTAAGTAATGTTAAGTTATGTGATGTCAATCAATCAAGTACCGGGCCTGCTGGCGTAGGATCATGTTTCTCCACAACTTTCTGTCTCAATAGTTATTTATCATTTCTGTTGTTGACCTTCTGCCAAGCCATTCTCTTAAGCTGTCTGGTATCTTTTCTCTTTGCTTCCCTCTATCTATTCGTCCCTCAATTTTTCCAGTTGTTACAATATATTCCAGCTGTTCTCTTCTCATTACATGGCCAAAAATATGATGATTGTTTCTTCCTAATATTGGAAATTAGCTCTCTTTTTGCTTTGGCCTCTTTCATAACGTTTTCATTACTCTTCTTAGCCGTCCATGCTATTCTCAACTCTCTTCTGTAAAACCACATTTCTACAGCCTCCAGTGATTTTCTTCTCGGTTGTCCTATTGTCTATTATTAACATCCATATGTCAAGACGGGCTCTACATAATATTTAAGAACTCTTTTTCTTGTTTCTATTGTAAAAATGGATTGCATAGTATCTTCCTCATTTTTTGGAAAGCTGCTTTTGCCTGAGCCATTCTGCATCTCACCTCTGTTGTACAACTTCCGTCTGAGGTTAACAAAGTTCCCAAATATTTAAATTCATTTACCTATTTTAATAATGTTCCACTTGTCTTTATTGTGCACTGAGGTGATATCTTTTTCTTTGTTGTTACCATTACTTCTGTCTTTTTGCTGTTAAGACTGAGGTCTTTATTTCTGCTTTCTTTCACTATAATGTCTAACATTTCTAACTCATTTTCACTGTTAGCAATTAAGACTGTATCATTAGAATACCTTATATTATTTATATTATGACCTCCGATTGTCATTCCAGGCATGTCCCTTATGGATCTTAAAATAATCTCACTATAAATATTAAAGAAATCTGGTGACAGCACACAACCTTGTCTAACACCCTGTTTTATTTGTTGAAACATTCCCTATTGATTTCGAGTTCTTATGGCCGCTGTTTGTTGCCAGTACATGTTCTTTATTATTCTTAGATCTTTGTGTCTACGTTTATGCCTTCTAAAATTTTGATTATTTCTTGGTGCTTTACTTTGTCAAATGCTTTGGTATAACCTATAAAGCATAGGTATAGATCTGTTTTCACATCTATGGCTCTTTCTACTAAAGATCTTATGATGTATATGGCGTTGCTCGTTCCTTTACCTCTAACAAAACCACACTGTTCATCACTAATTTCTGGAATGATTTTATTTCGCACACTTCGCATACATTTGTATTTGTAATGGAAAGTTAAGTAAGGTAAAGTTAAGTAATGTAAAGTTGTGTAAAGTAAAAGCTCTGTAATGTAAAGTTATATAATGGAAAGTTAAGTAATGTAAAGTTATGTAATAAACAGTTAAGTAATGTAAAGTTAAGTAATGCAAAGTTAAGTAATGCAAAGCTATGTAGGATAAAGTTAAGTGATGTAAAGCTATGTAGTATAAAGTTAAGTAATGTAAAGCTATGTAATTGAAAGTTAAGTAATGTAAAGTTATGTAATGGAAATTTCAGTAATGTAAAGTTATGTAAGTATCTTTACTGACGACGAAGAATCAGTTAAAGAGACTGAATCAATGTTTACAAAAAAAAAATATGAATTGTAAAATAGCACCCGGTCACAGGTGCATCATAATATATCTTACAAGAAAAAATAAAAATCGATGAACTGTTTGTTCCCAGCAATGCCAGACATTGGCGGTCTTTGAAAAATATGAGCCTAAAGTGACATCATGTTTCTCGTGATGCGTTGGAAATGCACAAACAAAATATCAAGGGATCATCATCATCAACAACTACCGGGCCTGCTGGCGTAGGTGATCATGTCTCTCCACAACTTTCTATCTCGACAGCTATTTATCATTTCTGTCGTTGACCTTCTGCCAAGCCATTCTCTTAAGCTGTCTGTTATTTTTTCTCTTTGCTTCCCTCTATCTCTTCGTCCCTCAATTTTCCCAGTTGTTACAATATATTCCAGTTGTTCTCTTCTCATTACATGGCCAAAAAATGATGATTGTTTCTTCCTAATATTGGAAATTAGCTCTCTTTTTGCGTTGACCTCTTTCAGAACATTTGCATGACTCTTCTTAGCTGTCTATGGTATTCTCAACATTCTTCTGTAAAACCACATTTCTACAACTCCAGTGATTTTCTTGTCTGTTGTCCTATTGTCCATGATTCACATCCATAAGTTAAGACTGGCTCTACATAAGATTTAAGAACTATTTTTCTTATTTCTATTGTCAAAAATGGATTGCATAGTATCTTCTTCATTTTTTGGAAAGCTGCTTTTGCCTGAGCCATTCTGCATCTCACCTCTTTTATGCATCTTCCGTCTGAGGTTAACAAAGTTCCCAAATATTTAAATTCAAGGGATAGAGGACAAGAAATTAAAAGTAAGTGAATAATAAATCGGGTAGAGCTTGAGTATTCTACATGAAACTGTCAGGCTCCGCGGTAGTATGACGCGGGTAGAGCTTGAGTATTCTACATGAAACTGTCAGGCTCCGCGGTAGTATGACGCCAATAGTAATGAATAAACGAATAAATTGTTATGTTATATGAGAGAATGGCTAGCAATGAAAAGGTGGATTGATGAAACATAGAGTTAGTAATTAAATTGAAAATGAGAGCAATTAATGCATTACTTATGCAAAGCAAGAGAGAAGTCTGAATACCTTCTGTGTTTGATGCCAGCGCCATATTATTGATTTCGCCTGGAAGAATAAAGTGACAAACGTAGAGGTCTTCACTCTCACAGGGCTGCCGAACATCTACACGCTGCTCAAACAACGTAGGTTACACTGGCTTGGCCACTTACTCCGTATGAAAGGTGGCCGCATACCAAAATATATACTTTATTGACAACTAGCACATGGCAAAATAATTAGGACCTGTAAACCTAAACCCCAATTTATAGAAGTGTAAACGCGACATAAAGACTCCGAACATTAACCCTGCAGCATGGGAAGTCATAGCTGAAGACCGCAGTCTTTGGAAACACACTCTAAAGCTGTATCTCAAGCAAGAGATTGACAAATTCATAGAAAAAGAGAATTCACGGCGAAAGAAAAGAAAAAATAACGTTTCTTTGAAACCAAAATCAATAATCAGCTATGACTGGTGGAGGTTACTACAACATTCAATGTGTCTAGCCATGTCCACAAGGAGAGCCGCGATAGCTCAATGGTTAGTGAACTGGACTACAAAGGACAAGAGGTAGCGTTCGATCCCAATCGACGGCTTCACCCAGCCTTAAATGGGTATCGGATTTTTTTTCTGGGAAAGTAAAGCGGCACGGGCGTAATACCGATCACAATACCCCAAAAGGTCAATAAAAAGTATGGTCACTAACACCATATTCTCTATACACCACTTGGCGTGACGAGGGCTCTTTAATTTACTATGTACACAAAGCCTACCAAGTAGCGATATCCATAAAACTATCCAACCCGTAAATGTACACAAAGCCTACCAAGTAGCGATATCCACAGGTCTACCAACTAGCGATGCCCATAAAGCTATCCAACTAGCAATGTACGAAAAAAAGCTATCCATTGAGAACATAAATATTCAAATATTTATCAAGATGCAAAAGCCATTTACATAAAATTACGAGAGAGAGAGCATATAAAGCCAAACTTCACTCAGAACCGATCAGACAGTGAGTCCCATTTGTACACACAAACACCATTAGTCCACCTATTAACCCTGCTTGTATTTTATCGCCATCCCACCACATTCCGTTCTGATAACACCACATTTCCTAATCTTATCGCCACTTAAGGGGCAATATCGCCCACTTTGAAAACCACTGATGAAAAATGTTCACGTTCTGCTTCATTTAACAGTTCCATGACTAATAGCGTTACGTGCCTTCCGCTACCGTTGCAGTCTACCCCCTTCATCTTTTGGCTGTATTCCGAGCCATCTCCACCTGCTGTTACATCTACATCACGACAGCTATAACATCGACAGTTTAGTACGAGCCTCTAAAATGTACATACATCTTGATGTTGTCACATTCCATTCATGTTTACACCTTACATTTTAATGATGATGTTTTAATGTATGGCATCACTAGAGAGTGTAAAGAAGACTTTTCTATCTTAATGAGTACCTTCCTTCCCTGTTTCCAGTTTAACACCTGCAGAATTGGGTGATAGACAAAGAGTTTCCGCAGTCCGTGGGAGTAAGAGAGAGAGAGAGAGAGAGAGAGAGAGAGAGAGAGAGAGACAGAGAAAGAGAGAGAGAGATTTCTGCTATGACTAATATTATTGAATATACTTCTCGATATAATTATCAGAGTCACGCTCATCGTCAGCACAAAAGACAGATCTGTAACCGACCCTCGTTTTGGAAACTATGTGGTTGCTGATAGCAAGTAATGTGGTTGGTGATAGAAAGTAATGTGGTTGCTGATAGCAAGTAATGTGGTTGGTGATAGAAAGTAATGTGGTTGCTGATAGCAAGTAATGTGGTTGGTGATAGAAAGTAATGTGGTTGGTGATAGCAAGTAATGTGGTTGGTGATAGAAAGTAGTGTGGTTGGTGATAGCAAGTAGTGTGGTTGGTGATAGCAAGTAGTGTGGTTGGTGATAGCAAGTAGTGTGGTTGGTGATAGCAAGTAGTGTGGTTGGTGATAGCAAGTAGTGTGGTTGGTGATAGCAAGTAGTGTGGTTGGTGATAGCAAGTAGTGTGGTTGGTGATATCAAGTAGTGTGGTTGGTGATATCAAGTAGTGTAGTTGGTGATATCAAGTAGTGTAGTTGGTGATATCAAGTAGTGTAGTTGGTGATATCAAGTAGTGTAGTTGGTGATATCAAGTAGTGTAGTTGGTGATATCAAGTAGTGTAGTTGGTGATATCAAGTAGTGTAGTTGGTGATATCAAGTAGTGTATTTGGAATAGCAAGTAGTGTATCGAGTTTGAATATTGCTTAAGTGCCTCTATAAGACATCAGAAGCATACGGAATGGAGATCAATGCAGAGGAAACCAAACTGATGATAAACAAGACCCAAGACACTGAAATAAAATTCACAATAAACGGAGAAATTTTTTAAAAATTAACAGCCCCGTCAAGCCAAATGGCGTATTGGGAATATAGTGTTAGTGACCATAATTTTTACAGAATATCGACATATGTGTTTTGGGGTAATGTGGTCGGTATTACGCCCGTATCGCTTAACTTTCCCAGAAAATATCCAGTACCCATTTAAGGCTACTGTGTAGAACATGCTCTACCACGTGTCGGTGAGATAGGCTTCCATGTAGCCATGCTCCACCACGTGTCGATGAGATAGGCTTTCATGTAGCCATGCTCTACCACGTGTCGGTGAGATAGGCTTTCATGTAGCTATGCTCCACCACGTGTCGGTGAGATAGGCTTCCATGTAGCTATGCTCCACCACGTGTCGGTGAGATAGGCTTCCATGTAGCTATGCTCCACCACGTGTCGGTGAGATAGGCTTTCATGTAGCCATGCTCTATCACGTGTCGGTGAGATAGGCTTTCAGGTAGAACAGGCTCCACCACCCGCTGGTGACATAGGCTTTCAGGTAGAACAGGCTCCACCACCCGTCGTTGACATAGGCTTTCAGGTAGAACAGGCTCCACCACCCGCCGGTGACATAGGCTTTCAGGTAGAACAGGCTCCACCAATCGCTGGTGACATAGGCTTTCAGGTAGAACAGGCTCCACCACCCGCCGGTAATGGAAATAATAGCTCCATAATAAATTCAGAAAATAAAGAATATTCTTGACCATGAATGACTGCAAGACTTCCAGTGTCTTCAGTAACGCCCAGAACCGCTTAGAACAACGGGACGTAACTTGAGTACACGGCCCATGATTCCCAATCTCACAATTAACAGACCCCCAAGGATGAGATAACTCAACGTAAGATTATTTTCAGCAGAAATCTATTAACATTTAAATAAACGTTATATTAAGTTGAAACTACAGTAATGACTCATTGATTAATGATAACTCGTCCAATACACGACACTAGGCAGACTTGCTGACATGTTAACTTGATCTTCAACTCCCTGGGGACAAAAAGAGTGGGGAGACTTCAATCTGAGTTTCAGAACTTATAATGTTGTGTTTCAATATGTTTTCTTTATAAGCACAAACAGCTGTCTCCTGATGACTTCTTCTATGCTGCTATACATTTATTGTTTGTCTGCAGTGCTTGTCGCTGACTTAAGATGCTGTTGTTTGCTTCATCTCCGGCTATCGAGCTCTGAGTGAGGGTTTCAATCCTTAAGGGAGGTCAGTGCGTATTTCTATCGGTGTAGTAGGAGGATATGAGTTTATAAACAATTCCTTGTAGAAACCCTTATGTTATATCTTCTCAACGTTCCTGTATGGTGCAGAAACATGGGCATTAGACAAGAAAACAGGTCAGACAATTGATGCCTTTGAAATGTGGATATATAGAAGAATAGGTAGAATTGGATGGGAAGAAAAGAAAACAAATGGTGAAGTCTTAAAACAACTAAAAATGAAAAGAGAACTGCTAAATACAATTCAAACAAGACAAATGCGATTTTTGGGCCATGTTAAAATACACAACAGTCTAATAAAATAAATCTTGGAGGGGAAAATACAAGATAAAAGAGGCAGAGGCAGACCAAGACTAACATGGACGAGTAACATCAAAAGATGAACAAGTCTATGGTTAATATGAGAACCTGCAACTTCAAAGCAACAGACAGAGCAGAATGGCGCTCCATGGTAGCCAACCTTCGTTGCGGAGATGACGTTCGATGATGATGATGTAGAAACGCACGACAGACCCGAGAAATGGGATACAATGCAGTGGTGAGAACAAAACAAGAAGATGAAGAAAATGTTACAGTTTAGCATTTGTCAAATAGGGAACAAAACAAGAAGATGAAGAAAATGTTACAGTTTAGCATTTGTCAAATAAGGAACAAAACAAGAAGATGAAGAAAATGTTACAGTTTAGCATTTGTCAAATACGGAACAAAACAAGAAGATGAAGAAAATGTTACAGTTTAGCATTTGTCAAATACGGAACAAAACAAGAAGATGAAGAAAATGTTACAGTTTAGCATTTGTCAAATACGGAACAAAACAAGAAGATGAAGAAAATGTTACAGTTTAGCATTTGTCAAATACGGAACAAAACAAGAAGATGAAGAAAATGTTACAGTTTAGCATTTGTCAAATACGGAACAAAACAAGAAGATGAAGAAAATGTTACAGTTTAGCATTTGTCATATACGGAACAAAACAAGAAGATGAAGAAAATGTTACAGTTTAGCATTTGTCATATAGGGAACAAGACAAGAAGATGAAGAAAATGTTACAGTTTAGCATTTGTCAAATAGGGAACAAGACAAGAAGATGAAGAAAATGTTACAGTTTAGCATTTGTCAAATACGGAACAAAGCAAGAAGATGAAGAAAATGTTACAGTTTAGCATTTGTCATATAGGGAACAAGACAAGAAGATGAAGAAAATGTTACAGTTTAGCATTTGTCATATAGGGAACAAGACAAGAAGATGAAGTAAATGTTACAGTTTAGCATTTGTCATATAGGGAACAAGACAAGAAGATGAAGAAAATGTTACAGTTTAGCATTTGTCAAATAGGGAACAAGACAAGAAGATGAAGAAAATGTTACAGTTTAGCATTTGTCAAATAGGGAACAAAACAAGAAGATGAAGAAAATGTTACAGTTTAGCACTTGTCAAATACTGAACAAAACAAGAAGATGAAGAAAATGTTACAGTTTAGCATTTGTCAAATAGGGAACAAAACAAGAAGATGAAGAAAATGTTACAGTTTAGCATTTGTCAAATACGGAACAAAACAAGAAGATGAAGAAAATGTTACAGTTTAGCATTTGTCAATACGGAACAAAACAAGAAGATGAAGAAAATGTTACAGTTTAGCATTTGTCAAATACGGAACAAAACAAGAAGATGAAGAAAATGTTACAGTTTAGCATTTGTCAAATAGGGAACAAAACAAGAAGATGAAGAAAATGTTACAGTTTAGCATTTGTCAAATAGGGAACAAGACAAGAAGATGAAGAAAATGTTACAGTTTAGCATTTGTCAAATACGGAACAAAGCAAGAAGATGAAGAAAATGTTACAGTTTAGCATTTGTCATATAGGGAACAAGACAAGAAGATGAAGAAAATGTTACAGTTTAGCATTTGTCAAATAGGGAACAAAACAAGAAGATGAAGAAATGTTACAGTTTAGCATTTGTCAAATAGGGAACAAAACGATCCTCCGACGTTGCGGCTGTAAACTAACCCTCTGCTTGGACTTGCGCAACACACACGATAATATACATATTGTAAAAAATGTTGAATAAAACTGCATACATAAATTACAATATTTTACAAGATACGTTTAATGTGTAGAATCTATTACTGCATCTAAATACTATAAAAATGGCATCGTTTTCAATCTCCGTTAGATGTATGAACATTCAAACAAGAAAGCAGCTGTTAGATGTATGAACATCGAAACAAGACAGCAGCTCATTTAGCCTCATCTCCTTCCAATTACTCTAATGTTACATTCTGTGTAGTTATTTATTTTGATTAAGGCCGCCACTTCCGTTTTCCTTTTTGTCCAACTTGAGATCCTTACCTCCAATATCTCTTTAATTATTTAGTCCACCAGCTTGCAATAAAGTAGATAAAAGTGGCAGCAAATATGAAACCAGCCTAGTTCTGGAGACTAATTAACCAAATATGAGGATAATTACGCTGGGTCCTTGAAGTAAACTTTCTAGAACTTACGTTGAGAGATATATAATAGTCACTGAAGTAAACATTTTAGACCCTGTGTTTGAGAGGTTACCATTATATACTTAAGTAAACTTTCTAGAATTTACGTTGATAGGTAACCAATAGGCACTGAAGTAAACTTTCTAGAACTTACGTTGAGAGGTAACCATTAGGCACTGAAGTAAACTTTCTAGAACTTACGTTGTGAGGTAATATTATATATTGAAGTAAACTTTCTAGAACTTACGTTGAGAGGTAACCAGCAGACACTGAAGGCCACGGTGATCATGCACAGAAACCAGATCATCTGAGCCTCCATGTCCGAGTGTCTCCTCGCCCGGATGACTGTACCGGAAGCCGAAGAAGATATTCCGGAAGCAGATAATCTTCTGTCAATGTTGGGAGAGCTGTGTAGTTGGCGAGTTCGCCTCATGCGGAACAGCGTGGCAGCAACAATGAAATTACACAAGATCATGATGACGATGGCGATGATATTAAAACTGCTAAACATGGCGGCGTAGACTGTGTCGACTTGGCTCTCTCTGTGAAAGTTGAGGAAGCACCAACTTCCGGGTACTGAAGCTCGTAGCTTCCAAATCCAACGAACGGTAGAGCAGTGAACATGGCCGTAACACACCAGCTGGCCAGGAATGTGATCTGAGCTTTGCGCCGAGTCACGTGCTTGGCGTAGTAATACGAGAACTTAATTGCTAGCAATCTTTCTACCGACATGCAACATACAATTAGAGGTGTGACCAGGCCGAAGGAAACCATCATTAATCCGTGATAACGGCAGAGTTCATCGCCCCCTACCCAGCGTAGGTTGTTGGCGTACGTGATAATGGCTATAGGGCTGACTGCAAACTGACCGATCAAATCTGTCCAAGCCAGGCCAGCTAACATCACAAAGAAAACTGTGCGCCGCGCATGCGCCTGAAAGGGGTTGACAAAAACAAATAAATTTAGTCGTGTGAAAAAACAACTGCATTTTAAACAATAACAATAAAAATAGTTGCTGAAAATGTATGTGCTTATTTGTTGGTATGATTATCGTGAAATATAAGTAAAAATTAATTTATCGTTCTTTTATTGTTTTTATTTATTGCTTGTTATTTAATTAGCGCATTGCTAAACATGTGTATGTTCTTCTTCTTTCCTTCCTCTTTTGCTCTTCTCTTCGCCTCTGCTGCAGCTGTTATGTTTTCTAGTTTTTTAAATATTCCGTCAATCCGTCTTTTTTTGTGGTCGGCCCTTAGGTCTGGTGTTCTCGAAATGTTATTGAGGACTCGTTGTGTTGTGTTTTTATTTTACTGCAGATGGTCAAACCATTTTATCTGTTGTTTCTTTATATATTCTATGGCGGAGGTTATTCTTAGCTTATTTTCTCAGTTCTTCATTTCTGATCTTATCTCTCAGACTGTTTCCTGTCATTCGTCTAACACATTTCATCTCTGTAGAGGTTATTTTTCTTATTGTTCTTGCATCTAGGGTCCAGGACTGGCATTGGTAGCACAACGTTGGGATGAAGATTGTATTGTATAGTGCTCGTTTTGCCTCTAGATTATTTTCTTGTTGGACAATAGTGGTGATAACTTTTCAATAATTTGAAAAGCTTTGTTGCATCTTAAGTCTATTTCTGCTTTTTGTGAATTGTCGTTTGTCACTAGATTTCCTAGGTATTTAAATTCCTATATTGTTTTAGTTGTGTGCCGTCTATAGTTATGATGATGTTCTGTTTCTCGTTTCCGATATTCATGAATTCTGTTTTGTTGATTTTGATATTCATGTTGTATTTTGTTCTTGTGCTGTTGAGTCTGTTTAACAGTTCTTGTAGGTGTTATACTCCCATGTATTAGTGCCTGATGATATGCAAATAGAAAGAAGCTCGTTAATCTCCTCTGTCTTTAATGGGTTGGCTAACTTGCCTATATAGTTCCTGTATGTAACTCCTGTCCAGCTGCTGCTATTATTATTAATGCTGTGTTATCTATCCCCTGTGCTTGATTTCTTGGTGCATATTTGATTACTTCTTCAATTTCCTCTTTCATGATGTTGGGTTCAGTGTTTGTGCATTCTTGTGTGGTTTTTGTTGTGTTAGGAAGTTCACGACCTCCTGAAAATGATGATCGGCGTTTTTTAAAAACATTTATAGCGTTTGATGATGTTAGGACATCGTTTTTGACATATAAAACACAGTCGTCGGATTATCCCCGTCATCAAACAACAGACCGTAAGATTAGCGTATTGCCGGTTTAGGGATATACGACGAGCCATTATGATGACGTAATATTTTGGTTATTTAGTATTGGCTGTCCGTCTTTGTCATTTATAAGCTCAGTAGGATCATGGTTTTCTTTTTTTTCGATATCGTGGCTTTTATTGCTTTGTAGAAATCTCTTGTAGCTGTCTTGAAGTCCCTGCTCAATTTGTCCAAATTCTGTCCATTTGCTCTGCTTAGCTTCTTTGGTCAAAATTTTTATTTTTGTCCGCTCTAAGGCATATTTTTCATATTCTTCTTGTTCTTATTATCCCTCCAATTTTTAAACAGTTTCTTCATTTCTTTAATTGAATCTCTTGGTTGCTTCGTTCCACCACTGTGTGCTCTTGTTTCCTTTCTTTTGTCCTTAGCTACGTTCCACATACTGTTTTTGAGATGTTGATAATTGTTTTCTTAAACTGTTTCCACTTTACGCCAACTGTGTTTACATCGTTAGAGAGTTTCTTGAAATCCTATATTAGTTTTTTTTCGAGAGTTTTTCTTGATTCATGATCTTCTAATTGTTTTATTTTTTATTGTATTTTCTTTTTGCTTCATTTGTTTGTGTACGTAATTTTTTTTTATATTTTAGGATGTTTTCGAACTGGACTACAATGATGAGAGATCGAGTTCGATTCTGATCGACAGCCTATGGGTTCACCAACCTTAAATGGGTACCTGATTTTTCTGGGAAGGTAAAGCGGCACGGACGTAATACCGACCACATTACCCCCAAAGACCATGTGCCGAAGGTCTGAAAAAAAATGATCGTCACTAACACCATACTCCCCATTCGCCACTTGGAGTGACGGGGCTCTTTACCTTTTGTTATATATATATATAATGTGTATGTGTGTGTGCAATAAAGCATATTTCAGAATAAACAGTGTTTTGACAAATATTGTAAAGCTGTCAAGGAAACACAATTACATGTGATTTAGAAAAACAATAGTGATCAGTAAGCGTAACTTTGTTAGGGAGAGCAGAGAATAGAAACTTCAAGATGCGTTTGGTGACATAGACCAACTTGACTTATACATGATTACATCATCATCATCAAGTACCGGCCAGCTTGCGTAGGTGATCATGTCTCTCCACAGCTTTCGATCTCGACAGTTATTTATCATTTCTGTTGTTGACCTTCTGTCAAGCCATTCACTTAAGCTGTCTGGTATTTTTTGTCTTTACTTCCCTCTATCTCTTCGTACCTCAATTTTTCCAGTTGTTACAATATATTCCAGTTCTCTTCTCATTACATGGCCAAAAATGATGATTGTTTCTTCCTAATATTGGAAATTAGCTCTCTTTTTGTTTTGACCTCTTCAATAACATTTTCATTACTCTTCTTAGCTGTCCATGGTATTCTCAACATTCTTCTGTAAAACCACATTTCTACAGACTCCAGTGATTTTCTTGTCTGTTGCCCTATTGTCCATGACTCACATCCATATGTTAAGACTGACTCTACATATCATTTAATAACTCCTTTTCTTGTTTCTATTGTCAACAGTGGATTGCATAATATCTTCCTAATTTTTTGGAAAGCTGCTTTTGCCTGAGCCTAACTGCATCTCACCTCTATTCTACATCTTCCGTCTGATATCAATAATTGTTTTTTTTTAATAAAAAAAAATAAAAATAAAAAAACTATAGTGGAAGAACTTTGCATTTGCCATATAGAACGTGATTAAGCTCGTCAGTAACTGATTTCTTTGTCGAGGCACGGTCGAGGGACAAAAGTAAGAAGATGAAAAAGATCTAGTTGGACTGATACGATTAATGGGCAAACTGTGAGGTGCTTACAAATCTTGTTTGCCTCAGGGGAGTAATTAGAATGGATAGCAAGGCAGTGGCGTGTAGCGAGTTAAACAAGAAAGCACAAGAGATTTACGAGAACAGATTATATATGGGTGGGGACAGCGCACGACTTGATAACTGTGGCAACAGGTGTCACTCACCTCCCGTCTGGAGGAGTACAGGACGATTAAAGCGAGAACGTTGCCCACGACAGCAAACGTCGTCATCAGTATGGGTGTAGACAGGCTAATGCCCTGGGCCGATCGGTCGCAGGCTGGAGAAGCTGGGGCGCTTGTGTTTAGGCAAAGCACCTCCAGGCCTTGGGCAATCCTAACACGTGACATGTTACCTTCCTGCCCAAGAGAGCTGAAGATCACTCTGACCGCCATGTTGCGTTGCAGTTGTCATGGACGCCGCACTCACTTGACTCTAAGAATAATGTCAAACAACAGTAACTGTTACAATGGGAAACAAATGGGTGGGTGTGCTAAGCTTGTCAAAGATGAAACGTAGGAAATAGACATAGGAATTGTAATGCTGGATTTACGACCCACGCGAGTAACGCTGGCTTTACGACCTAAGCACTTAGCGCTGACTTTATGAACCAAACAAAGACAGATTTATTTAGTAGTAGTCGATCACGGCAGCCATGTGTACAAGGTATGGCTCAAGCTTGAAAATCACATGATCTGCCAAACGTTGGACTCATAACGTTGATCCTGTTGAAACACATAACGTTGATCACGTTGAAATACATAAGGTTGATCACTTTGAAACACATGAGGTTGGTCACGTTGAAACACATAACGTTGATCACTTTGAAACACATAAGGTTGATCACGTTGAAACACATAAGGTTGATCACTTTGAAACACATGAGGTTGATCACTTTGAAACACATAAGGTTGATCACTTTGAAACACATGAGGTTGATCACTTTGAAACACATGAGGTTGATCACTTTGAAACACATGAGGTTGATCACTTGAAACACATGAGGTTGATCACTTTGAAACACATAAGGTTGATCACTTTGAAACACATGAGGTTGATCACTTTGAAACACATAATGTGGATCACGTTTAAACACATAAGGTTGATCACTTTGAAACACATAATGTTGATCACGTCTAAACACATAAGGTTGATCACTTTGAAACACATACTGTTGGTCCCATTGAAACACATAAGGTTGATCACTTTGAAACACATAAGGTTGATCACGTTTAATAACATACAGTTTGATCACTTTGAAACACATACTGTTGGTCCCATTGAAACACATACTGTTGGTCCCATTGAAACACATACTGTTGGTCCCATTGAAACACATACTGTTGGTCCCATTGAAACACATACTGTTGGTCCCATAGAAACACATACTGTTGGTCCCATAGAAACAAGGTAAAATATCTAGCAAAATGTATTTTATTTGAGAGAATCTGACATTAGGTAATGGTATTCGATTACTTTGTAGTAAAAATAAAAGATCATGACATATATATTTTTTTTTCGTTCGCCAGCTTTTACCTCTGACGAAGTCCCTAGAGACTAGGAACAGAATTTTGCGTGTTAATCCATTTTTCCCTGGCAGCCGTGTGCACATGGGTCCCTCGCCGCACAGGCAGATAACTCCGACTTCGGAGGTACTCTATTTCCGTCGATGAGTTATTGACGTTTCAGGCATGGACATCGCTGCTGAGACCACGGGTGGTTGCCGCAGAGAGAAATCATAAATAAAAATCCCCAACCAACCGGGATTTGAACCCACAACTTCTCTGTCTCGAGACCGGCGTCTTGCCTCGAGACCAACCAGCTCTCTTCCATGAGATATCATTCTCCTTTACTTTCGGAGACGATCCCTCCAAATCGTATCATTTCACATGACGAATTATACGAAGCTATGTATTGCATACAACTTTATAATCGACTCTATTGTTGGTAACGAATCATAGAACTAAGTTGTTATATTATTCAGTTACGGTTAGCCTCTGAGTAAAAAAAAAAAGAACCGACTTTTGTGAACTCATGTCTAAAGTTTTTAATAGAAAATATGGATACTTTTGTCTTTGCCATATGGCACATTCCGTTATAAACATAAAAATATACGGGGTTTTTTTCTTGAGCTTTTTTGTGCTAATTGGGAAGGAATACAGCGTGTGAGTCCACAGTAATTAATTCTGAATGGATTTAATTATAACGACAACACGAATGTGATCGATGGCAAGATGTGGTAGGTGAAATGAGAAACATGTAGGGGAAATGAGAAACATGTAGGGGAAATGAGAAACATTCAGGGGAAATGAGAAACATTTAGATTAAATTAGAAACATTTAGGGGAAATGAGAAACATTTAGGTGAAATGAGAAACATGTAGGGGAAATGAGAAACATGTAGGTGAAATGAGAAACATGTAGGTGAAATGAGAAACATTTAGGTGAAATGAGAAACATGTAGGGGAAATGAGAAACATGTAGGTGAAATGAGAAACATGTAGGGGAAATGAGAAACATGTAGGCGAAATGAGAAACATGTAGGGGAAATGAGAAACATGTAGGGGAAATGAGAAACATGTAGGGGAATGAGAAACATGTAGGGGAAATGAGAAACATGTAGGGGAAATGAGAAACTATAGGGGAAATGAGAAACATTTAGGTGAAATGAGAAACATGTAGGGAAATGAGAAACATGTAGGGGAAATGAGAAACATGTAGGGGAAATGAGAAACATGTTAGGGAAATGAGAAACATGTAGGGGAAATGAGAAACATGTAAGGAAATGAGAAACATGTAGGGGAAATGAGAAACATGTAGGGGAAATGAGAAACATGTAGGGAAATGAGAAACATGTAGGCGAAATGAGAAACATGTAGGGGAAATGAGAAACATGTAGGGAAATGAGAAACATGTTGGGAAATGAGAAACATGTAGGGGAAATGAGAAACATTAAGGGGAAATGAGAAACATGTAGGGGAAATGAGAAACACTTAGGGGAAATGAGAAACATGTAGGGGAAAATGAGAAACATGTAGGGGAAATGAGAAACATTTAGGGGAAATGAGAAACATGTAGGGAAATGAGAAACATGTAGGTGAAATGAGAAAAATGTAGGGGAAATGAAAAACATGTAGGGGAAATGAGAAACATGTAGGGGAAATGAGAAACATGTAGGGGAAATGAGAAACATTAAGGGGAAATGAGAAACATTTAGGTGAAATGAGAAACATGTAGGGGAAATGAGAAACATGTAGGGGAAATGAGAAACATGTAGGGGAAATGAGAAACATGTAGGGGAAATGAGAAACATGTAGGGGAAATGAGAAACATTTAGGGGAAATGAGAAACATGTAGGGGAAATGAGAAACATTTAGGTGAAATGAGAAACATGTAGGGGAAATGAGAAACATGTAGGGGAAATGAGAAACATGTAGGGAAATGAGAAACATGTAGGGGAAATGAGAAACATTTAGGGGAAATGAGAAACATGTAGGGGAAATGAGAAACATTTAGGTGAAATGAGAAACATGTAGGGGAAATGAGAACATTTAGGGGAAATGAGAAACATGTAGGGGAAATGAGAAACATTTAGGGGAAATGAGAAACATTTAGGGGAAATGAGAAACATGTAGTGGAAATGAGAAACATTTAGGGAAATGAGAAACATGTAGGGAAATGAGAAACATTTAGGTGAAATGAGAAACTTGTAGGGGAAATGAGAAACATTTAGGGGAAATGAGAAACATTTAGGGGAAATGAGAAACATGTAGGGGAAATGAGAAACAAGTAGGGGAAATGAGAAACATTTAGGTGAAATGAGAAACATTTATTTATCGCAGATTCTGAGACATTTTTCTATAAATCTTCTTTCTTTCTTTATCATTATTGCCAATTATTATCTTAACCTTTTTACACATATGTACTCCTACTTTAATCTTCCCTTATGTTATGTTTAATCATGTAGATTTGTTTCAATAATTACATTGTTGATGTAATTTTTAAAACAGTTGTGTCCCATTCCATTTTGTTCTCTCTCAGTTCTCTTTTTGGTCAGGGTATATGTTTTCTTCGGCATATAAAGGGTTTTATTGTTTAATTAAGTTTGGTTTGACATCCACACCAGCAGGCACGGAACTTGATGATGATGATGGCGTTTAACATTAATGTTTTACATGTAAAGTTAATCATTTGGTATATAATATTACAGAATTATTTTTCCAGTTTACAAATTCCAATGACAAGATTGTCTTTTCTCTCAGACTGACTGGAGTATTGCTAAGGGACTAGGATTAAGGGTCACAATCTCAGTGCGGTCAATACGTAGTGGACAGGATGCATGAGGGCTTTTATTTCACGTACGTGATCATGCCACTAGATAACCTTCTCTTTCTACAACTGTTTATCCATTCTGTTGCCGATTCCTGCCACACAGTTCTCTATAACTGTTTATCCATTCTGTTGCTGACTTCCTGCCACACAGTTCTCTATAACTGTTTATCCATTCTGTTGCTGACTTCCTGCCACACAGTTCTCTATAACTGTTTATCCATTCTGTTGCCGACTTCCTGCCACACAGTTCTCTATAACTGTTTATCCATTCTGTTGCTGACTTCCTGTCACATTGTTCTCTATAACTGTTTATCCATTCTGTTGCCGACTTCCTGTCACATTGTTCTCTATAACTGTTCTCAACTTGTTCTCCCTGTATTCCTCAACCCATTCTTCCTTCAATATATTCCAGCTCTTTCCTTTTACTAAACGGCTCCTTCCTAAAGGAGATGATTGTTTCCTCTAAATAATGGGATATAGCTTTCTCTTTACATTGGCCTCTGTCATTCACATCCTCGCTACACCTTTCAGCTGTCCATGCTATTCTCCACGTTCCCATGTAACATCACATTTCTATGACCTTCAACAGTTTTCTTGTTGTCCAATTGTCCAGTATTCTATATGCATATTGGTTCCAAACAACAGTGAAGAACTCCATTTCTTGTTACCATTAAGAAAAAAAACAAAAACATTAAGGAACACCTCTTCTAGACTCTTCGTAAAGCAACTAAGTCTTCATATTCATATCTGCTACATCATCATGAGCCGTGCCAGTATCTGACCGGCCTTGTATTGTCGCACTCTCTCTTGTCGGTGGTGTTATCTATGAATCCCACGCGTGACCTCTGCAAACACACAACGTCAGGTATTTCCTACAATCACCTCCCTCCGCCGAACAATATGTCCCTGTCACTGGCATGTAGACACTCGTTGTTAAACGAAAGAAGAACATACAAGGAATAGGAACACGACTAACAACGTCCACACGTGAGATTGATGGGGCTTCGGTAGTTTAGTTGGGGAAAACCACCAGACTGGACTACCGATGTTCGGACAACCCGTGTTCGATTCCCGCTGGAAGAAGTGTGAGTTGTACTCGTGGTTGAAAAAAAAAATACCACCGCGGTCGACCTACTCTGTGGTAGAAATGGGTACCAGGGTAGTACTCCAGGAAGGTGAGGAATGTCGCCTCTCATCGTGAGTTTCGATGCTGGAAGCGACACTATCCAGAAGTCTCCGAACACTTTTGAATAGGCGACCGACTACATATGGGAGGAAACGCGCTTGCGAAAAAGCTGATTCAAGTCTCGCACTTGACCTTGACCTTTACTTACAAGATTAATTTAACTTTAAACATAGAAGTGAGCTGCATTGGCGTATAGTTTGTTACCGGCACATAGAGAGAAGCAGGTCCACTGTTATGCAATTTGCTATTTCTTATTGCTATTTCCTTATGTCATTCTGTGACATTTTGTACTGCTATGAATTGTTTCTCTGACACCCATGTACTTCCCATGTGACATTACAATAAACAGTCAGGACTAAGTGATTCTTACAGAGTGGGGGAGCGAATGAGCCACGTGACGTGGTAGACTAATTCTATTGGACACTCTGGATGCTCGAAGACACAGACAATGACAAAATGGAGCCCGATATAGCCATGGAAGTTATACTTTAGGTTGTTGATCCAACCTTACGTCATGGAAAGCAAGAAGAAATATTCCTCACAAACATAATCATAGAGGAAAACAACACAATTATAGAAAAACTTACAAATATTGACAGACCCATTGATATAATGAGCTAATGTTTGTGATTGCGACATTAGCGGGGCGTTCACTTAATGGATCTAATGTGAGGCAGTGCAAGAGAATGTTGTTGACCAGGATGTTAGCGCTAAATGTTGAGTGCATTTGAGGTGCTGGGAATCTCAGGATCGTCTCCGCTCAGCTTCGTGGGGTGGCATGCAAGAAATGAACACCAGCAAGAAGAAAACAAACTTCTGGGGGGTGTGGGGGGTGTGGGGGGGGGGGGTTAATACTTTACTGATTTCGTCAATTAGATCAATTAGAAATTTGACGGGGAAAGAGAAAAATAAAGAGGGAGGGGAGATAGATGAAATGAGCGGGGTGTGGTGAAAGACAAAACAATAACTGTTGCGAATAGAAGATCCGAACACTAACAATGAAATATCAGGGAATATGTGTAAAGGAACATATGTAATGGAACATTTGTAATGGAATATATGTAAGGGAATACATGTAATTGAATATATGTAAGAGAATATGTGTAAGAGAATGAATGTAAGAGAATATATGTAAAGAAATATATGTAAGAGAATATATAAGGGAATACATTTAAGAGAATATGTGTAAGTGAATATATGTAAGGGAATATATGTAAGGGAATATATGTAAGGGCACATGTGTAAGAGAATATATGTAAGGAATATGTGTAAGAGAATATGAGTAAGAGAATATATGTAAGGGAATATATGTAAGGATTATATGTAAGAGAATATGTGTAAAGGAATATTTGTAAGAGAATATATGTAAGAGAATATATGCAAGCGAATATGTGTAAGGGAATATATGTAAGAGAATATGTGTAAGGCAATATATGTAAGTAATATATGTAAGAAAATATGTGTAAGGGAAAATATGTAAGAGAATATGTGTAAGGGAATATATGTAGGGAATATATGTAAGAGAATATGTGTAAGGGAATATATGTAAAGGAATATATGAATGAGAATATATGTAAGGGCATATGTGTAAGGGAATATATGTAAGGAATATATGTAAGAGAATACATGTAAGAGAATACATGTAAGAGAATGCATGTAAGGGATATATGTAAGAGAATATATATAAAGGCACATGTGTAAGGGAATTTTTTTAAGGAATATATGTAAGAGATTATGTGTAAGGGAAATATCATCATCATGTACCCTGCCGGTTGGCGTAGGCGATCATGTCCCTCCACAATCTTCTATCCACAGTGCATCGTATCAGTTCTGTTGTTGAATGTTTTCCATGCCATGACACCAGGCTATCCAGTATTTTCTCTCTTTGTCGTCCGCGATCTCTCTTTCCTTGTATTTTGCCAGTTGTAACCAAGTATTCCAATTTTCCTCTTCTCATGATGTGCCCGAAAAATGTTGATTGCTTCTTTCTGATGTTTTTTAAGAGCTCCCTTTTTGTGTTGGCCTCTTTGAGAACTTCCTCATTGGTCTTTTTATCTGTCCAGGGAACTTTCAACATTCTTCTGAGAAATCCCATCTCTGTGGCTTCTAATCGTCTTTTCATTTGTTTGTCTACTGTCCATGATTCGCTTCCATAGGTCAGAATTGTAAGGGAATACAGGTAAGATAATATGTGTAAGAGAATATACGTAGGGAGGTCAAAAAGTAATGCACACCAATTTTTTTCTCAGAAACTATTCGGGCAAAATGTGTGAAATTTTCACAGATTGTAGCTGAACATCCCCTTTACACTATCTATTTTTCAACATAATCTCCGTCCAAGCGTATTGCCTTACGCCAACGCGAAACTAGGTCATGAATGCCTCGTTTGTACCAAGTTTTGTCCTGCTAAAAAGCCATTTTTTAACTGCACGGATCACACCCTCATCATTGTCAAAGTGTGTCCCACGCAGGAATTTTTTGAGTGGTCCAAACAGATGGAAATCTGAGGGAGCCAGATCAGGGCTGTAAGGAGGATGGGGCAGTACAGTCCAACCAAATTTGTTGATTGCTTCCCGTGTTACCAGGATTGTGTGAGGGCGTGCATTGTCATGTTGAAGCAACAAATCTGCAGATGGCTTATTAGGCCGAACTCTGTGGAACCGATTTTTGAGTTTTGTCAGTGTATTGATGTAAGCTGTCGAGTTGATTGTCTCACCTCTTGTCATTACATCAACAAGAATCACACCATCAATGTCCCAGAAGACAGTGATCATCACCTTTTTGGCTGATGGAGATGTTTTGAATTTTTTTCTTTTTGGTGACTGCGGATGATGCCATTCCATTGACTGCATTTTTGTTTCAGGCTCATAATGTGCCCACGTTTCGTCACCGGTAACAATTATTGACAAAAACATTTCTCCTTCAACACCGAAACGTTCCAACAATTCAGAACAGACTGTTTTCCTTTGAACTCTGTGATCATTTGTTAGGCACCGAGGAACCCATCGAGCGCAAATCTTTGAATATCCGAGAGTTTTAAAAATTGCGATTGCACTTCCCTTGCTGACTGTAAGCTGCAATGCCAATTGCTGACTAGTGATACGCCTATCCTTACGAATAATGGCATCAGCCCGGTTTAACATGTCTGTGCTGGTAGCCGAGGCAACACGTCCAGAACGCGGTAAATCATGCAGCTCCACTCGTACACTTTCTGCAGCTTTAATTCTCTGAACCCAGCGACTAACTGTGCTCCTATCGACTGCAGAACATTTGTACACTGTACACAGTCGTTTATGAATGTTTGCCACAGTTTCTTTTTCCGCAACCAGAAATTCTATGACAATTCCCTGTTTGTAACGGACATTGTTGACAAGCTCCATTTTAACGGTTCATAGATTGCGTAATATTTTTCAGAATGCTGTGCAATTTGGTACACATAATTGGAACATGTCATATTCTAAGTGTGCAAAATTTCATATTCCTATCTTTATTATTAGCCGAGAAAAAATTGGTGTGCATTACTTTTTGACCTCGTTTCAGTATGTAAGAGAATATGTGTAAGGGAATATATGTAAGGAATATATGTAAGAGAATATGTGTAAGAGATTATGTGTAAGGGAATATATGCAAGAGAATATATGTAAGAGAATATGTGTAAAAGAATATATGTAAAAGAATATGTGTAAGGGGATATATGTAAGGGAATATATGTAAGGTACATATATAAGAGAATATATGTAAGGGAATATATGCAAGAGAATATATGTACGAGAATATGTATACGGGAATATATGCAAACGAATATATGTAAGAGAATATGTGTAAGGGAATATATGCAAGAGAATATGTGTAAGAGAATATGTGTAAGGGAATATATGCAAGAAAATATGTGTAGGAGAATATGTGTAAGGGAATATGTGTAGGAGAATATGTGTAACGGAATATACAAAAACAACAATGATGGAGATGTTACAACCTGTGAAGGAAGTGTAAAACAGAACAGCAGCAGCAAACAGAAATATTCTACTTTAGTCGTGCAACTTAACGGTCATTGAAGCGCTTAGGTGACGTCTTTACAACTTATCTTCACACTTCAAGATTTCTGAGGAGTGGAGAAGATTAATTTGGTCATCCTATAATTCTATTCTCTCACACTTTCTTCTGTCTGTACTGTAATCCTCTAGTTCTGTTCTCTCACACTGTCTTCTGTCTGCACTGTCATCCTCTAGTTCTGTTATCTCACACTTTCTTCTGTCTGCATTATCATCATCTAATTCTGTTCTCTCACACTTTCTTCTGTCTGCACTATCATCCTCTAATTCTGTTCTCTCACACTTTCTTCTGCCTGCACTGTCATCCTCTAATTCTGTCCTGTCACACTTTCTTCTGTCTGCACTATCATCCTCTAATTCTGTTCTCTCACACTTTCTTCTGTCTGCACTATCATCCTCTAATTCTGTTCTCTCACACTTTTTTCTGTCTGCACTATCATCCTCTAATTCTGTTCTCTCACACTTTCTTCTGCCTGCACTGTCATCCTCTAATTCTGTCCTGTCACACTTTCTTCTGTCTGCACTGTCATCCTCTAATTCTGTCCTCTCACACTTTCTTCTGTCTGCACTGTCATCCTCCTTCAGGCGCGTAGAGAGGTGCTGGGGTTGGGGGGGGGGTGTGATAAAAACACCGAACTTGGTATCACGCAGTGAATGGATCAAAAATGGGAATTCTACAGGTCTGGAGCCACATCCCTATCCGTGAGATTCCAGAAATGGGAATTCTACATGACCGGAGCCACAAACCCTTACAAGAAGATCCAAAAAATGCGAATTCTACAGCCTAAGAGTCTACCCTCTTACCGGGAGATCCCAGAAATGAGAATTCTACAGCCTAAGAGTCTACCATCTTACCGGGAGATCCCAGAAATGAGAATTCTACAGCCTAAGAGTCTACCCTCTTACCGGGAGATCCCAGAAATGAGAATTCTACAGCCTAAGAGTCTACCATCTTACCGGGAGATCCCAGAAATGAGAATTCTACAGCCTAAGAGTCTACCCTCTTACCGGGAGATCCCAGAAATGAGAATTCTACAGCCTAAGAGTCTACCATCTTACCGGGAGATCCCAGAAATGAGAATTCTACAGCCTAAGAGTCTACCATCTTACCGGAGATCCCAGAAATGAGAATTCTGCACGCTCGTAGATACGCCCTTTGCCTGGAGATACAACAAATGGGAAACTACAGGCCCAGAGTCGACTTCCTAGCCGAGAATTCCCAGTTATAGGAATTCTACATGGTCGAAGCCAGACCCCTTACAGGGATGTCCCAGAAATATCGTTTTATACAAGTCCGAAGCCACACTCCTTACAGAGAGGTCCCAGAAATAGGGTTTTATACATGTCCGAAGCCACACCCCTTACAGGGAGGTCCCAGAAATAGTGTTTTATACATGTCCGATGCCACACCCCTTACAGGGAGGTCCCAGAAATAGGGTTTTATACAAGTCCGATGCCACACCCCTTACAGGGAGGTCCCAGGAATAGGAATTCCACAAGTCCGAAGCCACACCCCTTATGTGGAGGTCCCAGGAATAGGATTTCAACATGTCCGATGCCACACCCCTTACAGAGAGGTCCCAGAAATAGGGTTTTATACATGTCCGAAGCCACACCCCTTACAAGGAGGTCCTAGAAAAAAGGTTTTACACATGTCCGATGCCACACCCCTTACAGAGAGGTCGCAGGAATAGGAATTTTACAAGTCCGAAGCCACACCCCTTATGTGGAGGTCCCAGGAATAGGATTTCTACACGTCCGAAGCCACACCCTTACAGGGAGGTCCCAGAAATAGGGTTTCTACATGTTTAGTGCCAAACACCTGACTGAGAAGTCCCATACATAGGGTTTCTACAGGTCCGTAACCACACCCCTTATTGGAAGTCCCAGAAATAGGAAATGTACAGCTCCGAAGTCACACCCATTGCCGTGAGACCCTAGAATAGAAATCAGATAATTACGAAAAGTGACATTTTTGTTCTTGCCTTTGCTTCATTTAAATAATGACATATCTGGTTGTACACTTGAAACTTTCATCAGGTTAAACTTGTTTCCTCATTTGATCAGCTGCCAAGTTTAGCTGTCAGACAAGCACGCTATCTGTCTGGGCTTGAGTGTGGCCTAACCTGTTTCTCATTGCTCTGAGCAGTCATTTGCTCTGAGCAGTCATTTCCCCATTATTTCAACTCACGTCACATTGAAATGGCGCTACAATTGTCACGAAAACCTTTCATTTTGTTAGTAATTATTTTGTTATAAATAAAGTAAATTATTTTTTAAAATAAATAAGTATATTATTTTTTAAAATAAATAAAGTATATTATTTTTAAAAATCTTCCTCTTCTTCTACCTTTTTTAGCTCCAAGTTGAGCATAGGTCTTAAACAAACACTTTCCAAGTCGTTCTGTTTTTTGCCATTTTTTTAAGATCATTCCATGTCTTCCCCATCATCTTCATCTCTGCTTTTATCTGTCTTCTCTAAGAATTCATTTGTCTTCCTCTTTGTCTTTTCCCCTGGGGATTCCAAAAAGGGCCTGGTGTGTAATACTCTCAGTTGGCTTCCGTAGTGTGTGTCCTATGCAGCGCCATCGTCTTTGCTGTATCTCTTTATCCACTGGTGTTTGACTGGTACATTTCCATAATTCTATGTCGGTGATTTTGTCCTGCCATTTCCATCCTTTTATTCTGCTTAAGCATCCATTAATGAAAGTCTTTATCTCCGTGATTGTCAATTTTGTTATTCTCCATGTTTCACAGCCATATAATAGGACCGACTTAACATTTGAGTTGAAAATTTTTATTTTTGTATTTAACCTAATTTCTTTGGACTTCCATATGTTTCCCTGTGCAATGAAAGCTCGCTCCTCTTGGTTTTGATATCCTTATTTTGGTATCATTTTCTGTTCCTCCCTCTTTATCTATATTACTGCCCAGATATATGTAAGATTGTACGTCTAGTAGAGGTATTTCTCCTAGTTTTATTTGGTTATTGCCAACTGCATTAATTCTCATAATGTTGGTCTTATCTCTATTAATCTTTAGTCCTAGCTGTTGTGATCTCTCATCTAATATATTCATTTTATCCTGCATCTGTTGATGGCTGTGTGATAGGAGAGCTATGTCATCAGCAAAGTCTAAATCATCAAGTTGTTTGGTCAGTGACCACTGGATCCCATTTCTGTTGTTTTGAGTTATTTTCATAATCCAATCTATGGCCAGTAGAAAGAGAAATGGAGACAGAAGGCATCCCTGCCTTACTCATGTTCTTATTTCGAATGCTTCTGTAAGCTGTCCTTCATGCACCACACTACATTTCGTTCCTTCATACATTGTTTTTATCAGGTTAATAAACTTTATGGGGATTCCGTAATGACTCAGCAACTTCCAAAGCATTCTTCTGTCTAAACTATCAAATGCCTTTTCTTAATCTATAAATCCACTATAAAGTGGGGATTTTAGTTCTAAACTTTGTTCAACTATTATACGTAGAGTAGTTATTTGATCAGCACATGATCTGTTCTTCCTAAAACCTGCTTGTTCATCTCTCAAATGTATCTCTATAGCCTCTTTTAGTCTCTCCAGAATGATTCTGCTTAATATTTTTCCTGGCACTGATAGTCGCATAATTCCCCTATAATTTGTGCACTTCTGTAAACTTCCTTTCTTTGGTAGTTTGATCATATAACCTTCTTTCCAGTCTTTAGGTATTTCTTCCCTCTCCCAAATTTTATCTAATAAATTATGTAATATCTGGGTAGAGGTGTTAATATCTGCTATGATGGCTTCCGAAGGAATTTCATCTGGTCCTGTGGCTTTACCATCTTTTAATAGTTTGATGGCTTTCATTATTTCTTCTTTGCTTGGTTTTCCGCAGTTAACGTGTAACTCTTCTTCTGCTGGTAGTATATCTGGAGGATTATTTGAGCCGGGTCTGTTCAAAAGTTCTTCAAAGTGCTCTTTCCATCTCTCCATTTGTTCCCTTATATTACTAAGCAGATTTCCTTTCTTATTTTTAATAAAGGCATTGATCTGTTTGTATTTTCCACTTAATGTCTTTGTGCTGTTGTACAGTTCTTTCATATTCCCTTTATTTGCTGCTTCTTCTGCCTCTTTAGCTAGTTCATCTATAGATTTCCTCTTATCCCTTTTAATGCATCTTCTCACTTCTTTGTCCACCTCTGTGTAAGCTTCCTGTGTCTTGGCTTTATTACTTCTCGTTTTGCTTTTATTTATGTCTGCTTTCTTGTTCTTTCTTACTTTAATTTTATCCAGGATCTCTGCTGTCATCCATGCATTATTCTGGCGTTCTTTTCCCTAGCGTTTCTTCGCATGCCTTTTTCAATATATTTTTTACCTGTTTCCAATGATCTTCTATATTTATTGTATTTTCTAGTTGTTGAAGGACTTGATATTTGTTTGATATTGTGACTGCGAATTTATCTTTAATTCCTTGTTCTTTAAGAAACCCTACATTGAAATACTTTCTACCCTTATTCGTTGTAGTATACCTTTTTAATTTAATTTTAAGTTTGGCTATCAGAAGATAATGATCCGAAGCTACATCTGCCCCTCTATATACTTTTACATTCTGTAAGGATGACTTAAACTTATTATTAATACATATGTGATCAATTTGATTTTCCGTTCTATGATCTGGTGATACCCATGTAGCTTTGTGTATTCTTTTATGTTGGAATATTGTTCCTCCTAGGCTCACTTAATTAAGGGCGCAGAAATTCACAAATATCTCTCCATTCTCGTTTATGTCTTCAAGTCCATGTTTCCCATAATCTCTTCGAAGCCTCTGTTGTCTGATCCTACTTTAGCATTTAGGTCTCCCATTAAGATTATAATATCCTTGGCTCGTCTTGCATCCATCTGACATTGTAGCTGTTTATAGAAATCACCTTTAACTAAATCATCCTTGTCGTTGATTGGTGCATAACATCGGATAATGTGTAATTTTATTCATTTTGTTTTTGGTTGTTTTAAATGTTGCTCTCACCAGTCTTGGTCCTACTGCTTCCCATTCTATTAGTGTCTTCTGTGCATTCCTTGATAGCATTATAGCTACCCCTTCACTATGTTGTGCTCCAGGTTCCTGGTGTCCTGATGATAAAATTCATCTCTCCTGTATTTAGTTTTATTCTTTCCGTTCCTAGCCATCTTGTTTCATACGTTCCCAGAATATCTATCTTGTAGTTTGTCATTTCTGCTGCTACCTGTGTAGCTTTTCCCTGTTCGTATAGGGTACGTACATTCCAGGTGCCAATTCTGGAGGATTTCCTGGTAGACAAAGGGTGAGTCGGCAACCCGGACTCCTTACGGCTTTCTACGGCTTGCGTCATACGTCTCTTAGACAGAGAGCCCTTCTCTTTCTTGGATGGAGGATTTACTTTTTCTCTCTTTGACTTGTTCATGTTTGTGAAGTTTTTTCGGCTAATTTTTTTTTACAGTATGGGATAGCCAGTCCCATGCCCAACCCTCCTTTCTCGCCTCTTACGAACATGCCTGGTAGGGTACAGCACCGCTTTTCTTTACTCCCCTCCGGGTCCCGGAGTGAATAATAAATATATTATTTTTTTAAAATAAGTAAGTATATAATTTTTTTAAATAAATAAAGTAAATTCATTTTAATAAACTGACCTAAAGAATAAGTTTGCGTTAAAATCTTTCGAAAGCTAAATTCTATTTGAAGAAGACCACCCATATAGTGTTGTAGATCATGATTTCAGTGATCCTTCTTGACAAATGTAATGGGCACTTCGTACGTTTACTTCCGTTCACAGAAACCAATATGGCTGAGTTGTAGCACGTGCGCTAGCGACCAGAAGGTTTGGAGTTTAACTCTTTCAGTTATGTAGACTTGCTACGGTTATCCAGATGCTATTTCTCACGGAAGAACTTTGTGAGATCTTCTCAACTGTTGACTTCTTGGCCCGAATATTCAGACAATGTTTCAATGGAGACAGTTCAGAACTACAGCTACCTCGGACATACTTTAACCAGTGGTGGAAAATATACAACTGAAATAAAGAAAAGAATAGGAATGGCAAAAAGTAATTTTAATGTCATGAAGAACATACTAACATCAAAACAAATAACACCAGGGCTACAACTAAGAATAGAAAAACGTTATGTCTTCTCAACATCCCAAAATGGTGCAGAAACATGGACATTAGACAAAAAAACAGAACAGAGAATTAAAGCCTTTGAAATTTGGTTATATAGAAGAATAGGTAGAATTGGATGGAAGGAAAAGAAAACAAACGATGATGTCTTAAAACAACAAAAAATGAAAAGAGAATTACGAAACACAATTCAAACAAGACAAATGCGAATTTTGGGCCATGTTAAAAGAAACAACAGCCTACTAAAAGTAATCCTGGAGGGGAAAATACAAGGTAAAAGAGGCAGAGGCAGACCAAGACTAACATGGACGAGTAACATCAAAAGGTGGACAAACCAGCCCATGACAACCTGCACCATCAAAGCAAGAGACAGCAGAATGGCGCTCCATTGTAGCCAACCTTCGATGCGGAGATGGCACTCGATGATGCTGAACCTCAGTTCATCGTCTTCGGTTTAGCCGTTAAATGGACGCGAATATGTCGTGTCGCTAGTTTACGACAGAGTCACGATATAAGCGTCTGTAGACCCGATGCAACCATCTTCGGCATGAGTAGTAGATCTATTTAGCAAATTGTACCCAGGAGGCGACTGTTTTGGCATACCCGACTTTTAACTGTAGTAGTTCTACAAACGCTTGCGACTGCACACTGCATCTCCTTGTTTTAGCCGTTTTACGAGAGCACTAGTTATCGAATCTCATTATCCTGAGAGCACTAGTTATCGAATCTCATTACCCTGAGAGCACTAGTTATCGAATCTCATTACCCTGAGAGCACTAGTTATCGAATCTCATTATCCTGAGAGTACTAGTTATCGAATCTCATTACCCTGAGAGCACTAGTTATCGAATCTCATTACCCTGAGAGTACTAGTTATCGAATCTCATTACCCTGAGAGGGATAGTTATCGAATCTCATTACCCTGAGAGGACTAGTTATCGGATCTCATTACCCTGAGAGGACTAGTTATCGGATCTCATTACCCTGAGAGGACTAGTTATCGGATCTCATTATCCTGAGAACGCTAGTTATCGGATCTCATTATCCTGAGAGAGCTAGTTATCGGATCTCATTATCCCGAGTCCACAGGAAAATAAAGCCACGAGGAAACCACTGATTCGAAGTGAACAATTACCAACGCCTTTGTCGGTATTCGCAGCCAGGACCAGCTCATCGTGCGCCATGATGTTGTCCTTCATACCGTCATTAAGAGTCAAGGACCAACTCATCCTGCGTCATGATGTTGTCCTTTACATGTCATAAAGAGTTAAGGACCAGCTCATTGTGCGTCATGATGTTTTCCTTAATCCCACCCCTCCCCCATCCTGAAACTGGACAAGAGTCAAGTTCGCTTGATCACAAGACTTGAACGCCTGAAGAAGAAGAAGAAGAGGAAGAAGAGGAAGAAGAGGAAGGAGAAGAAGAAGAGGAAGAAGAAGACGAAGAAGAAGGAGAAGCAGAAAAATAAGAGGAAGAAGAAGAAAAAGAGGAAGAGGAAGAAGCAGAAGACGAGGAAGAAGAAGAAGTAGAGGAAGAGGAAGAAGCAGAAGACGAGGAGGAAGAAGAAGAAGAGGAAGAAGAAGAAGAAGAAGAAGAGGAAGAGGAAGAGGAAGAAGAAGAAGAAGAGGAAGAAGAAGAAGAGGAAGAGGAAGAGGAAGAAGAATAAGAAGAAGAGGAAGAGGAAGAGGAAGAAGAGGAAGAGGAAGAAGAAGAAGAAGAGGAAGAAGTAGAGGAAGAGGAAGAGGAAGAAGAAGAGGAAGAAGAAGAGGAAGAAGAGGAATTTTTGTACTTTCACGTCCTGAAGTCGCCATCTTATCTCTATACTACACGTTAAGTCTTTATCCTATGTTCAAATGTTCACTGGTTCCCTAATCGTGTGTACTATGCATTACTAGAGTTCCTCGTACAGATTTTGTTTTGTTCATTTTCCCGAATCAGAGTGTGTGTATATATATATAGTTATGTGGCGTCTTGAGAGACGGTTGGTAGCAAACGATCATGATAAGTCAGTAGTTTGGTAAAGCATTAGTGTCACATACTGGGTGTTGCTTTACTGAACAGCTTCTCTCGTGGCTGAATTTGCCAACCCTGGAGAGTCAGATCCATCCACAGAACGAGCAATGTATATTTGTGGTACCAGGCCTTGACACTTTTCTCTTGCGCCTTTTGTCTTCTGAATTTGTTAATAGCACTGTCTCGAAAGTTGCTGTACCATTTTTATGTTTGTTCTCCATGTGCTGCGATCAGCAGCCACATTTTCCCAGTTTCCTTCACTTATAGAAAACTCCCTCAAGGGAATAAAACATCCATATATCTCAGCACTGGTCTGCCCTTTGGCCTTTTTCCGTGCTTAAGTTCGACATACAATATTTGTATGGGAATACGATTGTTTGCCATCATCAGCGACAGACTATCTTTAGATACAGAAATTGACACTCGCATTGGTAAAGCCGCTACCACCTTTGCCCGTCTTTCTAAGTGTGTCTGGCAAAACAACAAACTGACAATTAAAACAAAATCTGCAGTGTACAATGCCTGCATAATTAGTATCCTCCTGTATGGCAGCGAATCTTGGACAACCTATGTAAAGCAGGAGAGGAGGCTAAATGCATTCCATATGCGATGTCTACGCCGTATTCTTGGTATCACCTGGAAGGATGAAGTGACAAACGTGGAGGTCCTGATTCGCACAGGCCTACCGAATATCTACACGCTGCTCAAACAACGTAGGTTACGCTGGCTTGGCCATGTACACCGTATGAAAGATGGCCGCGTACCAAAAGATATACTCTACGGACAACTGGCAGATGGTAAACGAACTAGGGGGCGCCCAAAACTTCGATTTGTAGATGTGTGTAAACGTGACATGAAGAATCTGAACATAAACCCTGCAGCATGGGAAGACATAGCTGCAGACCGCAATCTCTGGAAACACACTCTAAAGGTTCACCTCAAAGACGAAGCAAACAGATTCACAGAGAAAGAGAATACACGGCGAAAGAAAAGAAAAAATAACATTTCTAGGGGTGCTGAAAAATCCATAGTCAACTATGACTGACGGAGGCTACTATGTTTGTCATTCTTCTTACATAGTCCAGTCACCTTAGTCTATGACTCCTAAGCGTTGCCATGATCGATGGGCGTTTGGCTCATTGTAAGACATTAGAGTTAGTTACTTTGTCCTGCCATTTGATGTTCATAATCTTGCGAAGGCAACGCACAAGAAAGCTGTTTAACCTTTTCTCCTGCCCTACATAGGTAGTCCAAGTTTCTGATCCGTATAGAAGTGTACTAATCACACAATTTTGGTAAATTTGAATCTTAGTCCTGAGTGTTAAATTCGTGGTGGCCCATACTCTATCATTACGTTTACCAAATGTGGAAGCTGCCTTTGCCATTCGGAAATTTGTTTCTTCTTCAAAGGAGACATTGCTTGTGACCATAGAACCGAGATAGGTGAACTTTCTCACAGGTTCAAGGGGTATGTTATTTAATGATATAGCTGTGGGCATACACCTTGTTGAAGCATCACAGTCTTCTGGATAATTATTGATCGGGAGAATAATTCACACGATCTAGCTAGATTATCAGTCATTGACTACAGGCCAGATTCATTATGAGCAACCAGTGCTGCATCATCAGCGAATAGAAGCTCCTTGATTAGGGTATCAGTTGTTTTAAATTTTGACCTCAGACGTGCTAGATTGAATAAGGAGCCGTCAGATCTGGTACGGATGTAGATGTCCGAATCAGAGAATGAAAGAAAGAATTATCATCGACAAGGTTTTTAACTGTCAGGGTTTCGTTTACGAAAATGATGGTGCCACAACTCCCTCAGCAGGGCACCGGGATAAAAGGGATATCCTTGGACTAGTTATGTATAACTACTGGCATGCTTCCACTAAAAGTAATCAGGAACTCTATTATTATCTCTCCCAAAAGTACACCACACATCGATAGTTAGTCACGGAAATAAATGACCCCCCCCCACCCCCGAATTCATCTACCAGAAGTCACGTCCGACATCTGCATTGTAGCTAACCGGAAAATTGTCTTATTTACGTTCCACTATTGGACAGCAAGAATCTAAATAAATCTTCCATCTGAAGTAAACAGCGACATTGATCCGACATTACTCCCAGACTCACATCTCAATTCCCGCCATACTGACCTGAATACACACGATATACGCCATTGTGACCCAAATACAGAGCTATTTCCGGTGCAAAAGAAATGTTATAACGTGTTTTTCTTCCCCTCAAATAATAAAAGAGTTCTGCTTTAACCCAGAAAGGAGAAGAAATAAATCGAAGATTTTGTATTTCATGTCTGTATATACCCCAGCCCCAATACATAGCATGAGAGTGACGTTCTCAATCTTGTGTTCATCCTTTATTTGTTTGGTACAGGGTTTATGTCAAAAATGTTCTAGGCTCAACTATTGTGAAGGCTGGAGGTAAACAGCATTAACTGTGGGACAAAAGGTATGAGAGAAGACAATTGTGAAACAGTTGAGCTGCGAAAAACAAAAGTATTTTATAAGGATGCTGTTTGTTTTGTGAGATGTATTGTTAACTGTCTTCACAACAAGACTTTAACTCGTTTGATCGATAAACAACACAAAGTGCAGCAGCAGGGACATTATTGTGATGGCTGGTAGGTGCCTACTAACATCGTTTCTCAACGGTCGTGACACTTTCAAGAGATTAAACTACAGTCAAATATCATCAGTGATAAAGCAGTCACTACAGAATAAAGCACAGTCACTACAGAATAAAGAACAGTCAGTGCAAAATAAAGTACAGTCAGTGCAAAATAAAGTACAGTCAGTGCAAAATAAAGTACAGTCAGTGCAAAATAAAGTACAGTCAGTGCAAAAAAAGAACAGTCAGTGCAGAATAAAGTACAGTCAGAGTAAAATAAAGTACAGTCAGTGCAAAATAAAGTACAGTCAGTGCAAAATAAAGTACAGTCAGTGCAAAATAAAGTACAGTCAGTGCAAAATAAAGTACAGTCAGTGCAAAATAAAGTACAGTCAGTGCAAAATAAAGTACAGTCAGTGCAAAATAAAGAACAATCAGTGCAGAATAAAGTACAGTCAGTGCAAAATAAATTACAGTCATTGCAAAATAAAGTACAGTCAGTGCAAAATAAAGTACAGTCAGTGCAGAATAAAGTATAGTCAGTGCAGAATAAAGTACAGTCAGTGTAAAATAAAGTACAGTCAGTGCAGAATAAAGTACAGTCAGTGTAAAATAAATTACAGTCAGTGCAGAATAAAGTACAGTCAGTGCAGAATAAAGTACAGTCAATGCAGAATAAAGTACAGTCAGTGCAAAATAAATTACAGTCAGTGCAAAATACAGTACAGTCAGTGCAAAATAAAGAACAGTCAGTGTAAAATAAAGTACAGTCAGTGCAAAATAAAGAACAGTCAGTGTAAAATAAAGTACTGTCACTACAAAATAAAGAACAGTCAGTGCAGAATAAAGTACTGTCACTACAAAATAAAGAACAGTCAGTGCAAAATAAAGTACTGTCACTACAAAATAAAGAACAGTCAGTGCAAAATAAAGTACTGTCACTACAAAATAAAGAACAGTCAGTGCAGAATAAAGAACAGTCAGTGCAGAATAAAGTACTGTCAGTACAAAATAAAGTACTGTCACTACATAATAAAGTACAGTCACTACATAATAAAGCACAGTCACTAGATAATAAAGCACAGTCACTGCAGAATAGAGAACAGTCAGTGCAAAAAAAGTACAGTCACTATTAAATAAATTACAGTCACTGCATAATAAAGTACAGTTACTACATAATAAAGTACAGTCACTACATAATAAAGTACAGTCACTACATAATAAAGTACAGTCACTACATAATAAAGCACAGTCACAACATTATAAGGAACTGTTACTTCAAAATAAATTACAGTAACTACAGAATAAAGAACAGTCAGTGCAAGATAAATTACGGTCAGTGCACAATAGATATATAGTATCGTCGGGAAAAACAAATTATCATCAGTGCAAAACTAAATATAGTTAATGTACCTTAAAGTGCCATTATTGCAAAATGAACTATCATAGGTGCAAAATACAAAGTGTCATTCTTCTTCATCTTTCCTTCCTCATTTGCCTTTCAGCGTCGAAGGGAGATATAATTTGTGGTCTTTTGCTCTTCTGTACGCCTCTGTTACTGTTATGTTTCCTAGTGCTTCTAATATTCCATCGATCCATCTTTTTCATGGTCGACTATTTGGTCTTGGCTTCTCACAACGTTTGCTGAAGGCTCGTTGTGTTGTGTTTTAATCTTTCAGCCTTGTCACGTGGCTACGCCATTTTATCTGTTGTTTCTTTATATATTCTATGGCGGGGTCTATTCCTAGCATTTTTTTGTCAGTTATTAAAGCGTCATTATTTAGTGCTAATAGTAGAAAGTTTGACCCGTTTAACGCAAAATAAATTACCGTCAGTGTAAATTAAAATAATGTCAGCGTAAAAGAGAGAACCACAGTAAGTGATTTTTAAAAAGACGAGATACTAATTGATAAACGATGCCTAATACAACACTGTGCAAAAGAGGTGAGATGCAGAATGGCTCAGGCAAAAGCAGCTTTCCAAAAAAATGAAGAAGATACTATGCAATCCATTGTTGACAATAGAAACAAGAAAAGAGTTCTTAAATGTTATGTAGAGCCAGTCTTGACATATGGATGCGAATCATGGACAATAGGACAACAGACAAGAAAATCACTGGAGTCTGTAGAAATGTGGTTTTACAGAAGAATGTTGAGAGTACCAAGGACAGCTAAGAAGAGTAATGAAAATGTTATGAGAGAGGTCAAAGCAAAAAAAAAGAGCTAATTTCCAATATTAGGAAGAGACAGTCATCATTTTTGGTCATGTAATGAGAAGAGAACAACTGGAATATATTGTAACAACTGAAAAAAATTGAGGGACGAAGAGATAGAGGGAAGCAGAGAGAAAAAATAACACACAGCTTAAGAGAATGGCTTGGCAGAATGTCAACAACAGAGATGATAAATAGCTGCCGAGAGCGAAAGTTGTGGAGAGACATGATCACCTACGCCAGTAGGCAGGTTACTTGATCATGATGATGAATACAAAACTGGGCATGGGGTGAATGCGGTTAACAAGAAACTGTGTTGGTGCCTGAACTATTCTCCAGGAGAGTCTGCAATAAAGGTACGCTTACCCAGGTGTTTATGTTACGGTTACTGTACAGAGCGTCAGCAGAGTAGTAACATTGTAACGGTTACAACGGTTGGGGGCCTCGGTAGCCTAGGTGTGAAAACCACCCGACTGGACTACCGACGGACAACCCGTGTTCGATTCACGCTGGGAGCAGTGT
This sequence comes from Megaustenia siamemsis, assembly GCA_032433765.1. Lineage (NCBI taxonomy): Eukaryota > Metazoa > Mollusca > Gastropoda > Stylommatophora > Ariophantidae > Megaustenia > Megaustenia siamemsis. The sequence continues at coordinate 56,851,318 of JAVIAB010000160.1, read as the reverse complement.
GAATTGTACTCGTGGTTAGAAAAAATACCCCCACGGTCAACCCAGCCGTTGGCAGAAATGAGTACCATGGTATTACCCTGGGAAGGTGAGGAATGTTGCCTCGCATCAGAGTTTCGATGCTTGAGGCGACACTATACAGACATTTCCGAACATTTCTGGATAGGCGGCCGAGCACATATTGGTGTAAACTCGCGTGCTAAGACGCCGGTTCAAGTCTCAATTTTACCTTTACCTTTACCTTTACCTTTATCTTTACCTTTCTCTTTATTTTTATCTTTTATCTTATCTTTATCTTTCATCTTTATCTTTGCCTTTATCTTTTATCTTTATCTTTATCTTTTATCTTTTATCTTTATCCTTTATCATCCTTTATCATCCTTTATCATCCTTTATCTTTATCTTTTATCTTTATCTTTATCTTTATCTTTATCTTTTATCTAACGGTTACAAGCAGAGGGGGAAGTATAATCATCATATCTTTTTATTTTTTCCCCTCGTTCGCCAGCTTTTACCTCTGACGAAGTCCCTAGAGACTAACAACTGAATTTTGCGTGTTAATCCATTTTTTCCTGACTGCTGTGTACACAGGGGTCCCTCGCCGCACATGCAGATAACTCCGACTTCGGAGGTACTCATATTTTTTCCGTCGGCGAGTAATTGACGTTTCAATTCGGGCCTCGCTGTTGAGACCAGGGGTGGTTGCCTCAGAGAGAAACCATAAATAAAAATTCCAACTGGTGTAGCCGAGATTTGAACTCACAACCTCTTTGTCTCGAGGTCGGCGTCTTGCCTCGAGACCAACCAGTCTCCCGAACCCTCATATTATTGTTTAAACACAAAGAAAGGATCACCATCATGATGTGACAACCCGGTTAGTGTAGGTCTTCTGGAGTTATCTGTTCATAGTTCAACATGTCAGTTCTCTTGTTGAATGTTTATCGTGATACAACATCAAGCTATCTAGTATCCTCTCTAATTGCCGTCCGTGGTCTCTCTTTCCGAGTGTTTTGACAGTTATAATCAAGAAATCTACATTTCCTCTTCTCATATTGTGCCCACAAATGTTTCTTTCTGAATGTTTCTAGATGTCTTTTTTTTATTGTTGACCTGCTTGAGAATTGTCTTGTTGGTCTTTTTTATTTACCAGTGAAGTCGCAACATTCTATTGAGAAATTCAATGGCCTTTAATCGTGTTTTCATTTATTTGTCTGTTGTCCATAGTTCAGCTCCATAAGTCAGAATTGACTGTATACAGAATCGACGAACTGTCTATAACTTTTATTAACATAGGCTTGTACGTAATGGTTTACATTTTGTGAAATGCCTATTTGAACTCTTCTTTATGCATTTTGCCGTAGAAGACCATAAATCACTAAGTTACCAGCAACAGATTGTGACAACCTTTGCCATATGTACAAGTGGGCAGTAAAAGGCGACTCGTAACTAAGTGTGACAACCTTTGCCATATGTACAAATGGGCAGTAAAAAGCGACTTGTTGTAACTAAGTGTGACAACCTTTGCCATATGTACATATGGGCAGTAAAAAGCGACTTGTTGTAGCTAAACGCGCGTCAAGTACAAGATATCAAAACACTGACGCAGAAAAAATAAAGAGACAAACTAAAGGATACGTTAACAGAGCTGCATTCACATGTCAAGGTGCATGAACTCCTTTGGTTTATTTAATAACATTCATCACCATCACTAACTCAATTCTGGTGTTCAAACAACGCCGTTCATCAATTGTATTAGGATTTTAATTCGTTCGCAGTGATATCGGGACCTTCGACTAACCACAACCATAATCATCAATAACTCAACTCCTGTGTTCATATAACATCAATCATCAATAACTCAACTCCTGTGTTCATATAACATCATTCATGAATAACTCAACTCCTGTGTTCATATAACATCATTCATGAATAACTCAACTCCTGTGTTCATATAACATCATTCATGAATAACTCAACTCCTGTGTTCATATAACATCATTCAAATTACCACCACTGTGTGTCTATATGTTTGGAATTGGAGTCATCAATGACGGCCTAACATCATCAAGTGCTATGACGATCATCATTTTCGGGAGGACGTGAACTCCCATGGTATATGGTGGATAGGCGGCAGGAACCATTGAAGGCTATGTCTGAAAAGTGTTCCTTCTTGCAGTTTCCTCATATTCCAAGTCCGGCTTGTTGCAGGAGCTACTGAGTTAAGTGCTCTGTGCACACCGTGAGCTGTGTGTCTCATCCGTTTTGATCCTGCTTCGATATCCCGCTTGTTTACGATGAATGATGATATCGTATGACAGGGAACAGTTGGCTGTGTTCACTTTCTGCGCGGTTTCGCCTATGTCTTTTGGCGTGTGCTGAGACTGCTACGATGGGACTACAGTTACCTTTCTTTGTTTGGGAGATGAGTTGGTAATTCGGATGATTCCACTGGCACGGGCGGTTGAGCAATTATGGATTTTAATTCGTTTGCTGTGATGCCGAGGCCTTCCATAACCAATAACCAATAACCAATAACATCATTCATGAATAACTCAACTCCTGTGTTCACATAACATCATTCATGAATAACTCAACTCCTGTGTTCATATAACATCATTCATGAATAACTCAACTCCTGTGTTCATATAACATCATTCATGAATAACTCAACTCCTGTGTTCATATAACATCATTCATGAATAACTCAACTCCTGTGTTCATATAACATCATTCATGAATAACTCAACTCCTGTGTTCATATAACATCATTCATGAATAACTCAACTCATGTGTTCATATAACATCATTCATGAATAACTCAACTCCTGTGTTCATATAACATCATTCATGATAACTCAACTCATGTGTTCATATAACATCATTCATGAATAACTCAACGCCGGCGTTCATGCAATACCATTCATCAAAAAGTAAACTCCGGTGTTGATGTAATACCATTCATTAATAACTCAACTACGGTGTTGATGTACCTCCATCCATAAATAACTCAACTCAAGCGTTGATGCAGCACGATTCATAAACTTCCGCCTTGATCTAACACCATTCATGAGTAACTCAACTTCTGTGTTCACGCAACACCAATCATCAAAAACTCAACTCTGGTGGTGATGCAAAACCATTCATCAATAACTCAATTCTGGTGTTCATACAACACCATTCATCAATAACTGGACTTCCGGTTTCAAGATGGCTCGGTCCTGTTTGCGTCATTGTTCACTGTTAAGTTTTTTGCCTGAAAGATGGTTAATTCTATCTTTCCACTGCAGATAGGTGTATAGATCGGAGGCTCCCCGGTTGGGATCTTCGCTGCTGAAGCGGATTACGTGCACGTGATCTGACATCCTCTACAGTGTGTGCAATAGTGTGTTCTGTGTTGATTGCTATATACGTCATCATTGGAATACCGGTTAATATGGCGGATAGGCGGCAAGAACAATTTAGACATAGTCCGAAAAGCTTACCCTGTTGCAGTTTCCTCATACTCTATGTCCGGCATGCTGTATGTGCTATTGAGTTTAGTGCTCTGTGCACACCATCAGGTGTATGTTTCATCCGGGCTGTGTTTCGATATTCCGATTGCTTACGATGAATGATGATATCGTATAAAGAAGGACAATTCAGCTGCATTCGCTTTCGGTGCTGCTTGGCCTTATGTATTTTGGCGTGTGCTGTAGCTGCTATGAGGGGGGGGGGGCTAAATATGCCTTTCTTTGTTTAGATCCTTCAACGAGTAAAGGTATTAAGCCGGATGCTTCCACAAGCACGGACGGTTAAGCAATTATGGATTTTAATTCGTTTGCGGTGATACCGGGGCCATCGACTAATCATAAACAACTCAACTCCAGTGTTCATACAACAACGTTTATCAATAATTAGCAAATACAAAAGTCGAAGCACTTCTTGAAACACCTACATACAAGCATTCAAACATGTGCCGCCAGATCCTAACACAGTACACACACACACGCAAACATTTATGCACACTGAGACATATGTTCTATCCACTCAGGTGCAGTCTAACACCACGTGACTGTAGCCAGGTAATCAGAAATCACGTGTATCCGACATCCAATAATGTTCAAGACAACTTCCACCCGTTGGGAGGTATTTCCTAATAAAGTACCCCTCTCCACCCTTTTCTCCAGTAAGTCCTCGATTCTTTCCTGATGTTAGATATTTTGTCTGTGTGAAGTCTGTGTGAAGTCTGCATCGTTTCAGCCAAAAGGTATACATACCACACGTACGCGTGCTAGTTGACTCCTGAGAAAGACCGCACCGTCCGACAACCTTTTTAAATGATTACACCCAAGAGGCATTTATTTACAAGTAAAATGTCCGTTCCTTATCTCTAGCTATGTCGGTTAAATTAATGCATGTTTTAGTTGGCTTTCGTTTGTGGAGCACTTAGCAAAACGGACATCTAAAAACGGATATTTCTAGTACATCTTTAATCATGTACTACCTGTGTACACGTCGCATGATGGCATCTGTTTTACCGGAGGCAATCAACGTGAATGTTTTCAAAGATTATCATCATCATCATCATTATGTGCCATACTGGGTGACGTAAACGATCAATGAACTTCCATAAATTTCCTATCCACAGTGCTTCGTATCAATTCTGTTGTTGACTGTTTACCATGCTACGACACGAAGCTATCCAGTATCTTCTCACTCTGTCGTCCACGATTTCTCTTTCCCAGTAATTTTTCCAGTTGTAACCAAGTACTCCAACTTTCTTCTTCTTATAATATAACCCGACAATTGTCGGTTGTTTCTTTCTGATTTTTTCAGAAGCTCTATTTTTGTGCTGACCTCTTTAAGAATTTCCTTGTTGGTCTGTTTAGCTCTCAACATTCCTGTGAGAAATCCAATCTCTGAGAACTCTAGTCTTTTTTTTTCATTTGTTTGTCTGCTGTCCACGAATCGCCTCCATACGTCTAAAGTTGCTCTATGTCGCATCGATAAATTCATTTCTCACTTCTGTTGACATAGACTTGCTGCACAAGATTCTCAAAAGACGGTTAATGTAAAAAATAACTCAATCAGATTGGTTGAGTCAAATGACAGAGTTATGGTAAAAGACTTAATTAAACTGCGTTACTCATGAAAGTACTAAACTCAATCACAAATGTTAATTAATTTACCGGACCAAACAGCAATAAATGGTCTAGCAGCGTGTAGTGTCGATGAAGATTCAGTAATAAACGTCATCATTTAAGCCATATAACTGATAGGTCAGGGTTAGTGTTTTCAGCGAAAGCACTGATAACAGATTCTACTCAGATGCACATACTTTGCAGCACTAACGAAACCCTTACGTGTGAGGTAAGCACAGATATCAAGTTTTAGTTAATACGAAATGGTTTAAGGGTAGCGTGGTAAATACTATGGAACACCTTTCATCAAAAGTCGATGTTCATACAACACCATTCATCACTTACTCAACTTCGATGTTCATACAACACCATTCATCACTTACTCAACTTCGATGTTCATACAACACCATTCAACACTTACTCAACTTTGATGTTCATACAACACCATTCATCACTTACTCAACTTCGATGTTCATACAACACCATTCAACACTTACTCAACTTCGATGTTCATACAATACCATTCAACACTTACTCAACTTCGATGTTCATACAACACCATTCATCACTTACTCAACTTCGATGTTCATACAACACCATTCATCACTTACTCAACTTCGATGTTCATACAAAACCATTCAACACTTACTCAACTTCGATGTTCATACAACACCATTCATCACTTACTCAACTTCGATGTTCATACAACACCATTCATCACTTACTCAACTTCGATGTTCATACAAAACCATTCAACACTTACTCAACTTCGATGTTCATACAACACCATTCATCACTTACTCAACTTCGATGTTCATACAACACCATTCATCACTTACTCAACTTCGATGTTCATACAACACCATTCATCACTTACTCAACTTCGATGTTCATACAACACCATTCATCACTTACTCAACTTCGATGTTCATACAACACCATTCATCACTTACTCAACTTCGATGTTCATACAACACCATTCATCACTTACTCAAATCCGGGGTTTATACAACACCATTCATCACTAACACAACTTCAGTGTTCATACAACAACATTCATCAATAACACAACTTCAGTGTTCATACAACAACATTCATCAATAACACACCTTCAGTGTTCATACAACAACATTCATCAATAACTCAACTTCAGTGTTCATACAACAACATTCATCAATAACACAACTTCAGTGTTCATACAACAACATTCATCAATAACTCAACTTCAGTGTTCGTACAACAACATTCATCACTAACACAACTTCAGTGTTCATACAACAACATTCATCAATAACTCAACTTCAGTGTTCATACAACAACATTCATCAATAACACAACTTCAGTGTTTATACAACAACATTCATCAATAACTCAACTTCAGTGTTTATACAACAACATTCATCAATAACTCAACTTCAGTGTTCATACAACATTCATAAATAACACAAATTCAGTGTTCATACAACAACATTCATCAACATAACACAACTTTAGTGTTTATGCACCCCATTCATAAATAACTCAACTTTAGTGTTCATACAGCACCATTCATTAATAACACAACTTTAGTTTTCATACAACATCATTCATCACTAACTCAACTCTGTGGTCATACAACACCATTCATCACTAACTCAACTCTGTGTTCATACAACACCATTCATCACTAACTCAACTCCTGTGTTCATACAACACCATTCATCACTAACTCAACTCCTGTGTTCATACAACACCATTTATCAATAACTTAACTCCTGTGTTCATACAACACCATTCATCACTAACTTAACTCCTGTGTTCATACAACACCATTCATCGCTAACACAACTCCTGTGTTCATACAACACCATTCATCAATACTCAACTCCTGTGTCATACAACACCATTCATCACTAACACAACTCCTGTGTTCATACAACACCATTCATCACAAACTCAACTCCTGTGTTCATACAACACCATTCATCACTAACTCAACTCCTATGTTCATACAACACCATTCTTCACTAACTCAACTCCTGTGTTCATACAACACCATTCATCGCTAACTCAACTCCTGTGTTCATACAACACCATTCACACTAACTCAACTCCTGTGTTCATACAACACCATTCTTCACTAACTCAACTCTGTGTTCATACAACACCATTCATCGCTAACTCAATTCCTGTGTTCATACAACACCATTCATCACTAACTCAACTCCTGTGTTCATACAACACCATTCTTCACTAACTCAACTCCTGTGTTCATACAACACCATTCATCACTAACTCAACTCCTGTGTTCATACAACACCATTCATCACTAACTCAACAACTTAACAGTGGAGGAGAGTTAAAGAGTACATTTTTATCGTTTAACAATTCCTTGCCTGGACAGCTGCCGTCTATTTTCGAAAGTGTGGCATTGATTCTTCATCTAATCGTTGAATGACTTAAGTGAACGTGATTTACCCAAGGGACAGATCTAAGCTACTTGACTGAGTAAAGCTTACTCGTAAGACACAATTAGAAGGCTGGAAACAATCAAGGTTAGCCACCCATGGAGAAACATTTAATACTTGAAGCAAATTAATGTTCTCAAAGTAACGATTGAAAGTACTTGACGCAATTATTAATGTGCGTTCTTCCTCTTCTACCTTTCAACTCCCTGTGGAGCATAGATCTTCTACAAACACTTTCCAAGTCGTTCTGTTTCATGCCATTCTTTTAAGATCATTCACTTAAAAGTGCTTTACTCAAGATGAAATCTGAAGTGCTTGACATAGTGAAAGTATTCATTCATCCATTCTCATCATATAACCGGTGTACATCTCTTTATATATAGCTTGATGTGCATTTGTGTGTGTGGAAAATGATTAGATTATACCAACAAATGTTTACATAATATATTAAATTACATTTGTGTGAAATATTAAACTATGTTTAATTACATGCTTACTGATGTTCCGTTACATGTTCACTGGTATTCCGTTACATGTTCACTGGTGTTCCGTTACATGTTCACTGGTGTTCCGTTACATGTTAAATGATCATTCGCATGTTAAATGATGTTCCATCACATGGTAAATGATGTCCCATCACATGTTAAATGATGTCCCATCACATGTTAAATGATGTCCCATCACATGTTTAATGATGTCCCATCACATGTTAAATGATGTCCCATCACATGTTAAATGATGTCCCATCACATGTTAAAAGATGTTCCATCACATGTTAAATGATGTTCCATCACATGTTAAATGATGTTCCATCACATGTTAAATGATGTTCCATCACATGTTAAATGATGTTCCATCGCATGTTAAATGATGTTCCATCACATGTTAAATGATGTCCCATCACATGTTAAATTATGTCCCATCACATGTTAAATGATGTCCCATCACATGTTAAATTATGTCCCATCACATGTTAAATGATGTCCCATCACATGTTAAATGATGTTCTATCACATGTTAAGTGATGTTCCATCACATGTTAAATGATGTTCTATCACATGTTAAATGATGTTCCATCACATGTTAAATGATGTCATTACGCCAAGCTATGTGTTCATGACATATTATTACATGATAGTTATGTGACATATTACATGACGTTTACATAACAAAATAAATGTTGCAACATGACACCCCCCCCCCCCACCAAATAAACAGAAAATAATGTTTACATACCCAGGAAATGGTGTAAACCTGAGCCAATAATGATATATACTGGAGTCAAAAGTTATAACTTCACTGACTCAATTTAAGTGACTTACCTGACAACCTGTGACGAACATAATTAGTCACTTCCTACCAGAACAATCTGTAGAACTTATCCTACCTGTCACTTTAACACGCCCAGACAACCTTTAATGTCTGGTCAGTTATGTCTACTTATCTATCTCGTATTAAATCTGATTCACTTTTGAATTCATCTTCAAGTAAATGAGATCATTGTTTCTTTTGTTATTCTCCATCTACATTATTTCGACCACCCTGCCCATTAATGTTACTCTCGCTTCGCTATTTTATCCCTCTATTGTAGCTGTTAATTCCCTGTATTACAATATTTATTATCTTTCGATCATCAATAATAATCAGTATTTATTTATTTGTTTACTTATTTACTACAAGAATATCCAGTTTGCACACATAACAGATTTATCCAATCTGGAAAATCCTACAAGATGGGAGCACGATAACTTGCTTATTGATAAGATTAAAGATCGATCACGTGTTTTCTGCAGATCGAAGACAATCGACAAGTGAAAACCTGTCACCAGCTGGCTGATACTCACATTCTGTCGTGGGAGTTCGCTAGCCTCTCACTATCGCATGTCATTAGTGTATTGACACATCGATATATTCATGGATATATAGACACAACATATAATGTAGACTTAATATAACGATATGAACATAACATAAATGTGCATAACATATATATATATATATATATATATATATATATATCACATCATCATGAGCATAACATATATATATATATATATATATATATCACATCATCATGAGCATAACATATATATATATATATATATATATATCAAGATCATCATGAGCATAACATATATTTATATATCGCATCATCATCATCAAGTACCGGACCTACTGGCATAGATGATCATGTCTCTCCACAGCTTTCTATCTCGACAGTTATTTATCATTTTTGTTGTTGACCTTCTGCAAAGCCATGCTCTTAAGCTGTCTGTTATCTTTCCTCTTTTAAAAAAAAAGTAAAGTACCCCCGTCACGCCAAGTGGCGTTTGGGAAAATGGTGTTAGTGACCATACATTTTACAGACCGTCGGCACATGATTTTTGGGCCAATGTGGTCGGTATAACGCCCTTGCCGTTTACTTTCCCACACAAAAAAATCTGGTACCCATTAAAGGCTGGGTGAACTGGAAACCGTCGGTTGGGATCGAACCCTACCTCTTGTCCTTTGTTGTCCAGTTCACTAACCACTGAGCTATCGCGGCTCCCTATCTTTTCTCTTTGCTTCCCTCTATCTCTTCGTCCCTCAATTTTCCCAGTTGTTACAATATATTCCAGTTGTTCTCTTCTCATTACATGGCCAAAATGAAGATTGTTTCTCCCTAATATTGGAAAATAGCTCTATTTTTGCTTTGGCCTCTCTCAGAACATCTTCATTACTCTTCTTAGCTGTCCATGGTATTCTCAATATTCTTCTGTAAAACCACATTTCTACAGACTCCAGTGATTTTCTTGTCTGTTGTCCTATTGTCAATTATCCGCATCCATATATATATATATATATATTCTATATATATATATATATATATGTATGTATGTATTTATATGTATATATAATACATGAACAATACATATATTTAAAGATTCTAATATATCAAAAGCTGTAAATAAGACACTGCTATACGAATCCAAAACATACTCTTTGCCAGCGCGAGAGAATGAACAGAAAATGTGAGAACAAAGTAACCAACTCTAGCGTCTTGGCAACGAGCCAGACTCCCATCCATCGTGACACCGTTTAGCAGTTGAACATTAAGGTAGGTCCCGGAGAATTAAGTGGCAGAAAGAGACCACAAGGCTGGTCAATGTTGAGAGTTGTGTTTGCGGTATTCCTCTAGTGCGATTTCTCTAACAGTGAAAGAAATTGGGAACATCTGGCTGCAGATCGTAGCACACAGAGAACAACAATTTAAAAAAAAAAAACAAATATTGGCAACATTTCAGAAAGAGATGATACCAAAATCAAAACAAAAGACAAAAGAGAAAGGAAATAAGGCCAGGACCACAACTATATCTTATTCATTCTGCGTTTAATCTGCTACAGACGCCCTTTTCTCCCTCCAAATATTGGCAGATTGAATCACGAGAGAAGCTGCTCCGTAAAACAGCATGTAGTGTAAGACAGGAACATATCACAGAACAAACAATGGTTGCCAGCTAGCAGACACAAATGAGCTAGATAGAAACATTCGTGTTTGAAGCCTCCTAGCTCAGCGACATATAATCTCTTGTTATCTACCAAAGGTTTTCTTCTTTCTCCTCAACGCAAACCTTCAACCTAAACGTTCTCCTTTCATTATTACAGTATTTTTAAAAAATAAGATCTGGAGTAAGCGCTCAATATTAATAAGCTCCCAGTTTAAGGGCTCAACATTAATAAGCTCCAAGTTTAAGGACTGAACATTAATAAGCTCCAGTTTAAGGGCTCAACATTAGTGAGTTCCCAGATTAATCACTGAACATTAATAAGCTCCCAGATTAAGCGCTCAACATTAATAAGCTCCCAGATTAAGCGCTCAACATTAATGAGCTCCCAGATTAAGCGCTCAACATTAATGAGATCCCAGATTAAGCGCTCAACATTAATAAGCTTCCAGATTAAGTGCTTAACATTAATAAGCTCCCAGATTAGGGCTCAAAATTAATGAGCTCCCAGATTAAGCGCTCAACATTAATAAGCTCCCAGATTAAGCGCTCAACTTTAATGAGCTCCCAGATTAAGCGCTCAACATTAATGAGCTCCCAGATTAAGCGCTCAACATTAATAAGCTCCCAGATTAAGTGCTTAACATTAATAAGCTCCCAGATTAAGGGCTCAACATTAATGAGCTCCCTGATTAAGCGCTCAACATTAATGAGCTCCAGATTAAGCGATCAACAATAATGAGCTCCCAGATTAAGCGCTCAACATTAATGAGCTCCCAGATTAAGCGCTCAACATTAATGAGCTCCCAGATTAAGCGCTGAACATTAATAAGCTCCCAGATTAAGCGCTCAACATTAATGAGCTCCCAGATTAAGCGCTCAACATTAATGAGCTCCCAGATTAAGCGTTCAACCTTAATGAGCTCCCAGATTAAGCGTTCAACCTTAATGAGCTCCCAGATTAAGCATTCAACATTAATAAGCTCCCAGATTAAGCGTTCAACCTTAATGAGCTCCCAGATTAAGCGCTCAACATTAATAAGCTCCCAGATTAAGCGTTCAACATTAATGAGCTCCCAGATTAAGCGCTCAACATTAATGAGCTCCCAGATTAAGCGATAACGTTAATAAACTCCCAGATTAAGCGCTCAACATTAATGAGCTCCCAGATTAAGCGCTCAACATTAATAAGCTTTCAGATTAAGCTCTGAACATCAAAAAGCCCCCAGATTAAGCGCTCAACGTCAGTAAGCTCCCTGGTTAACCGCTAAATCGTAGTATGCTGCCAGATTAAGCCTCAACATCAATAAGCCCTGATTAAACGCTGAATATTAATAAGTCTCGGTATTAAGCGTTCAACATTAATAAGCCCCCTAATTAAGCCCTCAACAATTAAACTTCTACAGAAAGCTTTCCCTTCATACTCTCCTGGGTATTCACCTCTCCCTCACAACCCTTCGATATTCACGCCGCCCTCACAATCCCCATGCTATTCACGCCATCCCTCACATACCCCTCGTTATTCACGCCACCCCTAACATCCCCTCGTTATTTCGCGCCGTCCCTCACATCCTTCTCGTTATTCACACCGCCCCTCACATTCCCCTCGTTATTCACACCGCCCCTCACATTCCCCTCGTTATTCACACCGCCCTCACATTCCACTCGTTATTCACAACGCCCTCACATTCCCCTCGTATTCACACCGCCCCTCACATCTCCCTGGTTATTCACACCACACCTCACATCTCATCGTTATTCACAGCGCCCCTGACACCCCCTCGTTACTCACGCCACCCTCACATCCCCCTCGTTATTCACGCCACCCCTCACACCCCCCTCGTTACTCACGCCACCCTTCACATCCCCCTTGTTATTCACGTCACCCCTCACATCCCCCTCGTTATCACACCGCCCCTCACATCCCCCTCGTATTCAACACCTCCCCTCACATCCCCCTCGTTACTCACGCCGCCCATCACATCCCCCTGTTATTCTCGCCACCCCTCACATCCACCTCGTTATTCAAGCCACCCCTCACATCCCCCTTGTTATTCACGTCACCCCTCACATCCCCCTCGTTATTCACGCCACCCCTCACATCCCCCTCGTTATTCACACCGCCCCTCACATCCCCCTCGTTATTCACACCTTCCCTCACATCCCCTTCGTTATTCACGCCGCCCTTCACATCCCCTCGTTATTCACGCCACCCCTCACATCCCCCTCGTTATTCACGCCACTACTCACAATCCGCTCGTTATCCACGTCACTCTTCACATCCTTCTCGATATTCACGCACCCCTCACATCCCTCTCGTTATTCACACCACCCCTCACAATCCCCTCGTTATCCACGTCACTCTTCACATCCTCCTCGATATTCACACCACCCCTCACAATCCCCTCGATATTCACACCGACCCTCACAATCCCCTCGTCATTCACACCGACCCTCACAATCCCCTCGATATTCACACCACCCCTCACAATCCCCTCGATATTCACACGACCCTCACAATCCCTCGTCATTCACACCACCCCTCACAATCCCCTCGATATTCACACCACCCTCACAATCCCCTCGTCATTCACACCGACCCTCACAATCCCTCGATATTCACACCGACCCTCACAATCCCCTCGTTATTCACACCGACTCTCACAATCCCCTCGTTATTCACACCGACCCTCACATCCCAATGTTATGCAGCACTTTCAGTGATCAATCTCCCCCTCACTCTCGATCTGTGCCCACCAGAACACTGGAGCCGCCAGGAAACACTTGTATCCGACACGAATATTAATGAAGGAATATGCATTAGAGAAGGTGCACTGGCCATTCACTGCCAAATGCAGAAACGTGTATAATGAGCTCACCAATACTTGCCACCATCACATCGATGTATATGAATGAACTATAATTACAATTTTTGTGTTGAAATAACAGACTTGTACTAAAGAACATGGGTGTCCGGTTAGCGCAATCGATAGGCGGTTGGCTTACCACGGCAACAGCCGGGGTTCGTACCCTGGCGAGGACACCTGGGTTTTTACTAATTCCCTAAAAATTAGTGGGAGCCGCGATAGCTCAGTGGTTAGTGAACTGGACTACTACGGACAAGGGGTAGGGTTCGATCCCAACCGACGGCTCCGGGTTCACCCAGCCTTAAATGGGTACCAGATTTTTCTGGGAAAGTAAAGCAGCACGGGCGTAATACCGACCACATTACCCCAAAAATCATGTGCTGAAGGTCTGTAAAATATAGGGTCACTAACACCATATTTCCCTATACGCCACTTGGCGTGACGGGGGGTACTTTACTTTACTTTTACTACTAAAGAACATAACTTGACCAAAATACAGGGTGTTTTTAAAGTCGCAGTGCAGTGAATTTATACTCTCTAAAGAAAAAAACGTCACCAGAAATGCGGTTAACTAATGCGTCACACAAATTGTAAAATAAATGGTATTATTCAATATACTTGATTGCTATCGGCGAGCTTATAATGGGTAATGTTGGTATTAACACAATAAAGTTGTGCCTAAAGCATATGTTGAAAATGTCCACCACGGGCCTCAAGACATGTCGTGATTCGTCTTTCCAATATTGCGAAAACCTTCAGAATAATGTCTGGTGATATTTGTTTAATCTTGTCTACTATTTCAGTCTTTAGGTCATTAATTGTCTGCGGATTATTTTCATAAACTTTCCCCTTCAATGCCCCCCACAGATAATAATCTGGGGTGTTAGATCTGGTGAACGAGCAGGCCAGATTCCACGTGAAATAATGCGATTTGCAAATCATCATCATTGAGTGCCGTCTCCGCAACGAAGGTTGGCTACCATGGAGCGCCATTTTGCTCTATCTCTTGCTTTGATGGTGCAGGTTGTCATTGGTTGATTTGTCCATCTTTTGATGTTACTCGTCCATGTTAATCTTGGTCTGCCTCTGCCTCTTTTACCTTGTATTTTCCCCTCCAGGATCACTTTCAGTAGGCTGTTGTGTCTTTTAACATGGCCTAAGAATCGCATTTGTCTTGTTCTAATTGTGTTCAGAAGTTCTCTTTTCATTTTTAGTTGTTTTGAGACTTTGTCATTTGTTTTCTTTTCCTTCCATCCAATTCTACCTATTCTTCTATATATCCACATTTCAAAGGCTTCAATTCTCTGTTCTGTTTTCTTGTCTAATGTCCATGTTTCAGCACCATATAGGAATATTGAGAAGATGTAACATTTTGCTATTCTTAGTTTTAGCTCTGGTGTTATTTGTTTTGATGTTAGTATGTCCTTCATGACATTAAAATACTTTTTGCCATTCCTATTCTTTTGTTTATTTCAGTTGTACATTTTCCATCACTGGTTATAGTATGTCCAAGGTAGTTATAGTTCTGAACTGTCTCAAGGTCTATTCCTTCAATTTTGATATCCACTTGTGGGTTTTGGGTATTTTCTTTGTTTATGATCATAGTTTTAGTCTTTTTGATATTCATATCTAGTCCATATTTTTTGCTTGTCGTGTTTATTTCATTAAGTAATTATTGTAGGTCTTTAGTATTTTCTGCTAGTAGTACAGTATCGTCAGCATATCTTAGGTTATTGATTATCTTTCCATTAATTTGTAGGCCTGGCATCTCTATGATGTTTTTAAAGATTTGCTCAGTGTATAGATTGAACAAGCTTGGTGATAGGATGCATCCTTGTCTTACTCCTCTTTTTATATCAATGGGTGTAGAGAACTCTTTGTTATATTTATTATTGCTGTTTGCTCCCAGTATAGATTGCATATTAGTCGTATATCCATGTCATCTAGATGTATCTCTTTTAGGCATTCTATAAGTTGTTTGTGGTGTACTCTATCAAAAGCTTTGGTGTAGTCTATGAAGCAGGCATATATTGGTTTGTTTACTGGGGCTGTTGCCCCATCCTGCTGAAACCAGGATTCCATAATTTCCCGTTCTGTAAGGTGTGCTATGAACGGTTCCAGAATTAAAGTACGGTAACGTTCTGCATTTATTGTTTCATTAAAAAAATATAGGTCCTATTATCCGCATACGACTTATAGCGCACCACACTCCGACTTTTTGATCGTAAAGCACTTGATGAAATTCATGGGGTTTTCACTGCTCCACAGCCGATTGTTCTGACTGTTCACATAACCGGATAAATGAAACCAGGCCTCATCAGTGAAAAAAGTGACGTCAAGGATGGCAGTGCCATGTTTATAAATAAAATTCTCAAACAACATGCAGTAGTTTAAACGGGATTCATAATCTCTTTCTTGGAGTTGAGACACTTCAGTTAATTTGTATGGACGATAGTGTAGTTCACTTCTTAAAACCTTGTGAACAGAACTCTTAGATATTTGCACCTGTTGAGACAAGTGGTTTAAAGATGCATTTGGACTCATTGTAATTCTGTCTTGGAGTTCCATAATTTGGTCTTGTGAAGTTGAAGGTCTTCCAGATCGGTATGCATCTACCACACTACCGGTTTCACGAAACTTTTTGATCAATTTTGTAACAGAATTTCGGTGAGGGACTTGTGAGTCTGGAAATTTCCTCACGAATTGTCTAATGACCTCATCCGTATATTTACCGCCATTACGGAAGACATGCTCAATCAGAAATACCCTGTTTTCAATCGTCAACACCATTTCCTTCAAGCAATGAGACAGTGAAAGTAGCGTAGTGCCCGTCCTTTACGTAAATAAAACCTTAAAGGAAGCAGCGGTTTGTTCATAAATGTGGTTTACAAAAATTGTGGTACGTAGATGATGATTACGTCATTTACTGAATATTAGAAATATTCACTGCACTGCGACTTTAAAAACACCCTGTATATATATATATATATATATATGTAGGCCGGATGTGCAGATAAAGCATTGTTCGACATAGCAACTATAGACGGTTCATAAATTAATGAACATTTTGCTTTCGATATAGACAGAGATAGATATAATGCGTAACAAAGCATGCCAAGTTATAAGCCACGTATCAACTTTATTGAAAAACAAAGCATTAACTCATCATCATAGAGTGCCTTCTCCGCAACGAAGGTTGGCTACCATGGAGCGTCATTCTGCTCTATTTCTTGCTTTGATGGTGCAGGTTGTCATAGGCTGATTTGTCCATCTTTGATGTTACTCGTCCATGTTAGTCTTGCCAAAGCAATAACTACGGAAGCAAAAAGGGCAATATACAAATCAATTTTTCTACAAACTCTGTGCTATCAGTGCCAGAATTGGAGGCTGGACTCTAGAACAATAAGAAAGATGACGACCACCGAAATGAAATGTGTCAGAAGAATGACAGGAAACAGCTTAAGGGACAGAGTAAGAAACATTGACCTGAGGAAGAAACTCGAAATTGAACCAGCCATCGAATACACAAAGAAACAACAGATAAATTGGTTCGGCCACATAACAAGACAAAAAGAACTAACAATGACTCAAAGAGCCATAAAAAAAAAACTCTTCAAAAACGCCAGATTAAGAGGAAGACCGAGAAAGAGATGGATAAAGGGAATACTAGAGCAACTAGGAGGATAACACCAGAAGAGGTCAACAGAAGATCAAAAAATCACATATTGTATCTCTCCTCGACGCCAACGGCAATGGAGGAAGGATAGAAGAAGAGGGAGAAGAGGAAGAAGAAGTTTGCTTTCAATTTGCGTGAAAATTACCTGCTGCATTGCAATGATTTTTTGCATGCTGTCTCAGAATATCCATGAGGCAAAAATATTGCTATTCTTTATTCCGTAGATAAAACATATTTTGGAAATCGGCGCGTTCCTTTGATCTTTTAGTACCGTTGCAGAAAAAGTTGATTCAAAGTTTAGATTTTACAGTAAACAAATTCATTTTAAGTTCAATTCTTTTCAGAGGCGTATCTACATAAAAATTTTTTATAGATTAAGTAATTGTGTTTGTTTCCCGTTATGTGTAATCGCAAACATGATTCTGTCACTATTAGATCCCAGGGTGTCCTAACCGCACCCAAAATTGAATATGGTAGACGCATTTTGATATGAAAATATATTTGTTGCAATTGTACATACATTTAACCATGTGTTGCCAATGTACATACACTTAACCATTTGCTCAACATTGTACATACACTTAACCATTTGTGCAACATTGTACACACACTTAACCATTTGCTCAAACATTGTACATACACTTAACCATTTGTGCAACATTGTACATACACTTAACCATTTGTGCAACATTGTACATACACTTAACCATTTGTGCAACATACGTTTAACCATCCCATGCTGTTATTCAGTCTGTCAACAAAATATGATCTTCATCATTCCGAATCTGGCGATCCCAAGAGGTTTATAATGGTTAATGGAAGGACAAATTGTAGTCGATCTCGTTGCCACCAGGAGCACACACGTATAGCTACGAAATCTGCATAGATGACTCGAACTGTCATCGTTGTCAGGGCAACAAGACATCTTACTAGCAACGTCTGGGGGAAACATACATCATTTTGTTTGCCATGTAGGGAACAGGCAGTTAACTTCAGTGCTGCGGTAAAGCTGGTAGCAAGGAGCCAGTAGTACCTTGGAGTGTAACTGGCTCCCTGTTTACCGTGTAACTTGAAGGGAACAGTTGGATATAGTGTGACATGAGAGGGGGGGGGGTGATTGAGGGAAGAGTAGAAGAAACAAGAGTGAACAAGTACAGGTCAGCTTGTCAGAGAATGGCTTTGGCAGGAAGATCAATGCTACTTGTTTATCTTCTTCCTCATCTGGGACTAATATTACTAGTACTTTTATACAAACAAAAACAACAACTACTACAACTAAAACTGTTACTAATACTACAACTAAAAGTGTTTCTACTACTACAACTGAAAGTGTTTCTAATACTACAACTAAAACTGTTTCTACTACTACAACTAAAACTGTTTCTAATACTACAACTAAAAGTGTTTCTACTACTACAACTGAAAGTGTTTCTAATACTACAACTAAAACTGTTTCTACTACTACAACTAAAACTGTTTCTAATACTACAACTAAAAGTGTTTCTACTACTACTACAACTAAAGTGTTTCTACTACTACTACAACTAAAACTGTTTCTACTACTACTACAACTAAAAGTGTTTCTACTACTACTACAACTAAAAGTGTTTCTATTACTACTACAACTAAAAGTGTTTCAACTACTAATACAACTAAAAGTGTTTCTACTACTACTACAACTAAGTTGTTTCTACAACTACTACAATTAGAACTGTTTCCACTACTACTACAACTAAAGTGTTTCTACTACTACTACAACTAAAAGTGTTTCTACTACTACTACAACTAAAACTGTTTCTGCTACTACTACAACTAAAACTGTTTCTACTACTACTACAACTAAAACTGTTTCTACTACTACTACAACTAAAAGGGTTCCAACTACTACTACGGCTAAAAGTGTTTCTACTACTACTACAACTATAACTGTTTCTTCAACTACTACAATTAGAACTGTTCTACTACTACTACAATTAAAACTGCTTCTTCTATTACTACAGCTAAAAGTGTTTCTACTACTACTACAACTAAAAGTGTTTACACTACTACTACAACTAAAAGTGTTTCTACTACTAAAACAACTAAAAGTGTTTCTATTACTACTACAACTAAAGTGTTTCAACTACTAATACAAATAAAGTGTTTCTACTACTACTACAACTAAATTGTTTCTACAACTACTACAACTAAAACTGTTTCTATTACTACTACAACTAAAACTGTTTCTACTACTATAACTAAAACTGTTTTTTCTGCTACTACAACTAAATTGTTTCTACTACTACATCAACTAAAAGTGTTTCTACTACTACTACAACTAAAACTGTTTCTACTACTATAAATAAAACTGTTTCTTCAACTACTACAATTAGAACTGTTTCTACTACTACTACAATTAAAACTGCTTCTTCTATTACTACAGTTAAAAGTGTTTCTACTACTACTACAACTAAAAGTGTTTACACTACTACTACAACTAAAAGTGTTTCTACTACTAAAACAACTAAAAGTGTTTCTATTACTACTACAACTAAAACTGTTTCTACTACTATAACTAAAACTGTTTTTTCTACTACTACAACTAAAATTGTTTCTACTACTACATCAACTAAAAGTGTTTCTACTACTACTACAACTAAAGGTGTTTCTACTACTACTACAACTAAAACTGCTTCTACTACTACTACAACTAAAACTGTTTCTACTACTACTACAACGACAATTGTTTCTACTACTACTACAACTAAAAAGTGTTTCTATTACTACTACAACTAAAAGTGTTTCAACTACTACTACAACTAAATTGTTTCTACTACTACTACAACTAAAAGTGTTTCAACTACTAATACAACTAAAAGTGTTTCTACTACTACTACAACTAAATTGTTTCTATTACTACTACAACTAAAAGTGTTTCAACTACTACTACAACTAAAAGTGTTTCTACTACTACTACAACTAAATTGTTTCTATTACTACTACAACTAAAAGTGTTTCAACTACTAATACAACTAAAAGTGTATTACTACTACTACAATAAATTGTTTCTACAACTACTACAATTAGAACTGTTTCTACTACTACTACAACTAAAGTGTTTCTACTACTACTACAACTAAAAGTGTTTCTAATACTACTACAACTAAAACTGTTTCTGCTACTACTACAACTAAAAGTGTTTCTACTACTACTACAACTAAAACTGTTTCTGCTACTACTACAACTAAAACTGTTTCTACTACTACTACAACTAAAAGGGTTCCAACTACTACTACGGCTAAAAGTGTTTCTACTACTACTACAACTATAACTGTTTCTTCAACTACTACAATTAGAACTGTTTCTACTACAACTACAACTAAAAGTATTTCTATACTACTACAACTAAAAGTGTTTCAACTACTAATACAACTAAAAGTCTTTCTACTACTACTACAACTAAATTGTTTCTACAACTACTACAATTAGAACTGTTTCTACTACTACTACAACTAAAGTGTTTCTACTACTACTACAACTATAAGTGTTTCTACCTCTACTACAACTAAAACTGTTTTTTCTGCTACTACAACTAAAACTGTTTCTACTACTACTACTACGACTAAAACTATTTCTACTACTACTACAGCTAAAAGTGTTTCTACTATTACTACAACTAAAACTGTTTCTACCTCTACTACAACTAAAACTGTTTCTACCTCTACTACAACTAAAACTGTTTCTACCTCTACTACAAATAAAACTGTTTCTTCTACTACTACAATTAGAACTGTTTCTACTACTACTACAACTTAAAACTATTTATACTACTACTACAACTAAAACTGTTTCTACTACTACTACAACTAAAACTGTTTCTACTACTACTACTACTACAATTAGAACTGTTTCTATTACTACTACAACTAAACCTGCTACCACTAATTCAGAAATGATCCTTTGCTATACATCCAGGCAGTGAATGGTCACAGGCAGGACGGCCATGTTGAGTTTGCCCTCTACAGTCCAAACTATTTCGGGAGATGTTTGATCTTAAAACAGAAGAATCTCGACGTTACACATAAACCTCGAGAGGTATAGGTAGGTCTTAGCAAGTCCTGGGAGCCGCGATAGCTCAGTGGTTACTGAACTGGACTACAAAGGACAAGGGGTAGGGTTCGATCCCAACCGACGGCTTCCGGGTTCACCCAGCCTTAAATGGTTACTCGGATTTTTTTCTGAGAAAGTAAAGCAGCACGGGCGTAATACCGACCACATTACCCCAAAAATCATGTGCTGAAGGTCTGTAAAATATAGGGTCACTAACACCATATTTCTCTATACGCCACTTGGCGTGACAGGGGTACTTTACTTTACCTACTTAGCAAGTGCTGTTGGGTAGGGAAGTGTTTGTAACTTCAATGAACTTAAGCGGCGGCGTTTCCTTCCTCTTTACCTGTCACTCCTTGGACATTATCTCTGACGCCCATTTAAAGAGGACAGCAAGAGCTTTTTCTGAAAAAAGGTCAAATCCGGCATTTGAACCCCGGATCTTCAGGTCCGCAGTTCATTGCTCTAACTATACATACCATCGGCCTCTGTGTAGCTATTGGGTTCACGTGAGTGAGGGGAGAGAAGAACGGAGTCATTGTTACCTGCTACGCATATTGTAAGAGGCCAGTAAGGGTTAATCGTCGCCTGTGTAGTCTAGTAGGACGTGCACGGAGCTACCTCCTCATCGGAATTTACCGATGCATTTTGAGAAATGATATGACAAGTGGTAGCAGGGACACGGGAAATTCCTGACACAATGAAACTGACTCCGTGGAAAGAATAGAATAGAATAGAATAGAATAGAATAGAATAGAATAGAATAGAATAGAATAGAATAGAATTGAATAGAATAGAATAGACAGAACGCTACCGGGCACTCAGGTGTCTCTAATATTCCATTGTTGTGTTTTTTCCTATTGCTCTGAATCCATACATGATATTGCGTGTTTTATTGTCACGTGTGATTTATTTACATTTAATTGCTTCCAAAACGTCGTCCATTAAATTTGTTGTTACATCTGCTTGACTATTCAGACTAGGTGATGAGATAAAACACCATCCAGACATTACATGTCATCCTCTAACTATTTTCCAAATGGGTCGTTTTATCTTATTTTCTTAAAATTCTGATATTTTTAATGGAGCGATACCGGGGTTTAATATCTTGCCACGACAGGCAGATGTATTTCAATAATTATATAAAATATGGATGAGAATAGTGGATCTAACCGAGCTCTCTATTACGTGTATAATTCCAGGGCAGATAGAAGCGATGCCTCATGGGAGACTATCATCCTGGTGGTGCCCTGCACGCCCGCCAGACTGTCACTTTAGAGCAGCGGTTTTCAAAATTTTAACAGATGTTGAACACTCGAAGTAACCTCTCGCCTCTCCATGTGTAACACTCGAAGTAACCTCTCGCCTCTCCATGTGTAACACTCTAAGTAATCTCTCGCCTCTCCATGTGTAACACTCGAAGAATGAGTTTTCTCATACCCAGAACGAGTTAGGAAAACCACCCGATTGGGCTACCGACGTTCGGACATGATGGAACCCTCCATCTCTCAGGAACTCTCCATCTCTCAGGAATCTTCCATCTCTCAAGAAAGTAACCTCTCGCCTCTCAATGTGGAACACTTGAAGGAACCTCTCACATCTCAATGTGGAACACTTTAAGTAACTTCTCATATTTCAATGTGGAACACTTGAAGTAACCCCGCACATCACAATGAGGAACACTTAAAGTAAACTCTCACATCTCAATGTGGAACACTCGAAGTAACCTCTCGTTTCTCAATGTAGAACACTCGAAGTAACCTCTCGCCTCTCAATGTGGAACACTCGAAGTAACATATCGCCTCTCAATGTGAAACACTCGAAGTAACCTCTCGCCTCTCAATGTGGAACACTCAAAGCAACCTCTCAAATCTCAATGTGGAACACTCAAAGCAACCTCTCACATCTCAATGTGGAACACTTGAAGCAACCTCTCACATCTCAATGTGGAACACTTGAAGTAACCTCTCAAGTCTCAATATGGAACACTTGAAGTAACCTCTCACACCTCAGTGTGGAACACTTGAGGTAACCTCTCAAATTCCAATGTGGAACACTTGAGGCAACCTCTCACACCTCAATGTGGAACACTTGAAGTAACCTCTCACACCTCAATGTGGACACTTGAAGTAAACTCTCACATCTCAATGTGGAACACATGAAGTAACCTCTCACATCTCAATGTGGAACACATGAGGTAACCTCTCACGTCTCAATGTGGAACACTTGAGGTAACCTTTCACGTCTCAATGTGGAACACTTGAGGTAACTTCTCGCCTCTCAATGTAGAACACTTGAAGGAACCTCTCGCCTCTCAATGTGGAACACTTGAAGTAACCTCTCACCTCTCAATGTGGAACACTTGAAGTAACCTCTCGCCTTTCAGGAACTCTCCATCTCTCAGTAACCTTCCATCTCTCAGGAACCTTCCATCTCTCAGAAAACTTCCATCTCTCAGGAACCTTCAATCTGTCATGAACCTTAGATCTCTCAGGAACCTTCCATTTCTCAGGAACCCTCCATCTCTCAGGAACTCTCCATCTCTCAGGAATCTTCCATCTCTCAGGAACCTTCCATCTCTCAGTAACCTTCCATCTCTCAGGAACCTTCCATCTCTCAGTAACCTTCCATCTCTCAGGAACCTTCCGTCTCTCAGGAACTCTCTTTCTCTCAGGAACCCTACATCTCTCACGAACCTTCCATCTCTCAGGAAACCACCATCTCTCAGTATCTCTCCATCTCTAAGGAACCCTCCATTTCTCAGGACCTCTCCATCTCTTAGGGCCTCTCTATCTCTCATGAACCCTCCATCTCTCATGAACCCTCCATCTCTCATGAACCCTCCATCTCTCATGAACCCTCCATCTCTCATGAACCCTCCATCTCTCAGGAACCCTTCATCTCTCATGAACCCTCCATCTCTCATGAACCCTCCATCACTCAGGAACCCTCCATCTCTCAGGAACCCTTCATCTCTCATGAACCCTCCATCTCTCATGAACCCTCCATCTCTCATGAACCCTCCATCTCTCAGGGACCCTCCATCTCTCATGAACCCTCCATCTCTCAGGGACCCTCCATCTCTCATGAACCCTCCATCTCTCATGAACCCTCCATCTCTCAGGGACCCTCCATCTCTCATGAACCCTCCATCTCTCAGGGACCCTCCATCTTTCATGAACCCTCCATCTCTCAGGAACCCTTCATCTCTCATGAACCCTCCATCTCTCAGGAACCCTCCATCTCTCAGGGACCCTCCATCTCTCATGAACCCTCCATCTCTCAGGGACCCTTCATCTCTCATGAACCCTCCATCTATCATGAACCCTCCATCTCTCAGGAACCCTTCATCTCTCATGAACCCTCCATCTCTCATGAACCCTCCATCTCTCAGGAACCCTTCATCTCTCATGAACCCTCCATCTCTCATGAACCCTCCATCTCTCAGGGACCCTCCATCTCTCAGGAACCCTCCATCTCTCAGGGACCCTCCATCTCTCATGAACCCTCCATCTCTCAGGGACCCTTCATCTCTCATGAACCCTCCATCTCTCATGAACCCTCCATCTCTCAGGAACCCTTCATCTCTCATGAACCCTCCATCTCTCATGAACCCTCCATCTCTCAGGAACCCTTCATCTCTCATGAACCCTCCATCTCTCATGAACCATCCATCTCTCAGGAACCCTTCATCTCTCATGAACCCTCCATCTCTCATGAACCCTCCATCTCTCAGGGACCCTCCATCTCTCATGAACCCTCCATCTCTCAGGAACCCTTCATCTCTCATGAACCCTCCATCTCTCATGAACCCTCCATCTCTCATGAACCCTCCATCTCTCATGAACCCTCCATCTCTCATGAACCCTCCATCTCTCAGGAACCTCCATCTCTCAGGAACCCTTCATCTCTCATGAACCCTCCATCTCTCATGAACCCTCCATCACTCAGGAACCCACCACCCTAACAATATCATTGTTAATGCCTATTAGTCTCTCTGATAAAAGTGAAGATCACAACCGAAACACACAATTTTTCATGATAGCTTTTAAAAAAAAAACTGATTTCTAATTCTGACGTTTGCTGACAATTAAACAAGTGTAATTGAATGTTTATGAGCCAACACACGAAAGTTTTCCTCACAACACAACAACATCATCATTTGTAGCGCCATCTCACGGATGTTTTGAATTTCAGTGAACACAAGTTGAGAAGCGCTGCTTTAGAGGTTGCCGTTTCTACAATGAGATCGCCATGTTGCTCATCTCTGAGGTCCTCTTTGAACAAAGATGGCTTTCCTTATACCAGATCATCGGGTCAGACTTCATACGATCCAGAAATGCTGAATCCATCAGTGTGGGCAAGTCACTGAGATTGTCTCGAACCTTCAAGAAGTTGAGTGCATCTACGTCTCTCTGGTCACTCAGTGGTCCCGGCTCTAAAGAAGCTGCCAGGAAGGCAGGAAGCTTAGGGCTTCACAAAACTTACACTGAAGCGTCACGAGAAGGGAACAGCTGGAATATGGTGTCACATCAGTGGCGTATTCTCTATGCTACCGCAGCTACCAGCGGTAGCCTGAACATATTAACGAAATACAAAAGGAAATGATAATTTATTATATTTTTTTTATAATTATGTTACAAATTTTCGAATATTCTATTACACATTTCGTAGACCAATATGATTTATTTGCTTTGAGATGCATTTATTAAAGCAAGGTTTTCTTCTGGCCACTATAACGTTTGTGAATGAAGTCGAAACTACTATAAAAATAGTACAATAAACCGCTAATCAGCAGCGGTACATTTCTCTTCTCTCCGACTTTGAATTAATGATCTTGACATTCAAAAATTCCCGTCAAAATTATACGGACGAGAGCTACGTCAATACTAATGCAGTTTCATGGGTTATTTTAGCTCTAGCCAATCAGAATCGTCACAAAAGTGACAGTGACACTATGTTGATTACCGGAACTTTATAACCTATTTATAACAACGTTATGCGCGTCAGCATATGTAGAAATAACTTTTCTGCTCTCAAGAGAATCAAATCTTATTGTCGCTCAACTCAGACATAAGAACGCCTATCTGGATTGAAATTAATGTCCATTGAGAAATCATTCTCTCAGAAACTTAGAAACCAACCCAACAATACTTTCAATGACAAAGTCATCGAGACATTTTCGTCCCAAACAAGACGGATCCTGTCATACTGACAAAGGCATGTGGCCGTTTAACTATTTTGTGTGTCCTCCCCTAGCAAAGCTGCCCCATCCTGTTTATGTTATTTCGATCCATCGGATCATGAGAAGAAGTGTGAGCCAAACACTTTAGCACATCCACTCTGTAAGTTCAGCAGCAGGTTGCCATGGAAGTCCAACAATGATAATACACAGAAATGCTCCTTTTTATCGTTCAAATAAAAAAAGAACATAATTGAGGAAACAATAAATATATACTCGTAGTAGTCAAAATATAACTGCAAGGGTTGATGTTGTATTGTGCAATGAAAACTAGTAGAAGCCCCGTGGCGTTGTGGTTAGTTAACTCGCCTGCCGACCTGAAGATTTTGGGTTCAAATGCAAGTTGTTGAAAAATTATTTTCCTATATTAAAAGCTGCCTCGACGCTTTGAGGTCCAGGGATATATCTTGGAGAGAAGTGGTCACCTCACTTCATAAAGATGAAGATTAGTGCAATGAAGTCACTATTATTATTTATATTATTATTATTATTATATATTACTCAATTATCCAACGGTAATTGCTATGTCACTACCTTAACTTTTCACGGAAAAATATCAAATTAAGCCAACAGCTGGAAGGCACGAGTAAAGTTATTGAACCGGTTAATACACGCTGGAGACCTTGTTAACGTCCAGAGAAAATGTGTAACTTGAGGTAGAAATCGTTGCCAATTTATTATATCTGACGTTAAATGACATAACATCTAATACATCAATTAATATGTAGGTACCATAAAACCTATACAGATGCGAATTCATCAGGCAGCGGTCCCTGACAATGGCTGTCTGGGGGAAATGATGGAACGTTTTTATATCACATACGGTCGCCATTTTGGTGGTCAGATATCAGGAGACGGGACATAACTCAACTCTAGCAGCTTATCTTGTTAGACTAGAATATTGCCATGACTTACTTCATATTAGAAGGTGTCAACATATTCTGGCTCTCGTCATCAATCACGTGGAATGTTAGGGAATTGTGGGTAAAAACTATTGAAAAGTTGAGGAAAAACAGACTTGAAAAGAAGAACTCTAAGCAAGACTTATTGATCTTTCTGCTTCTTGTAAACATTAGTCTTCATTAAAAGAAGAACTCTAAGCAAGACTTATTGATCTTTCTGCTTCTTGTGAACATTAGTCTTCATTAAAAGAAGAAATCCAACCAAGACTTATTGATCTTTCTGCTTCTTGTGAACATTAGTCTTCATTAAAAGAAGAAATCCAACCAAGACTTATTGATCTTTCTGCTTCTTGTGAACATTAGTCTTCATTAAAAGAAGAAATCCAACCAAGACTTATTGATCTTTCTGCTTCTTGTGAACATTAGTCTTCATTAAAAGAAGAAATCCAACCAAGACTTATTGATCTTTCTGCTTCTTGTGAACATTAGTCTTCATTAAAAGAAGAAATCCAACCAAGACTTATTGATCTTTCTGCTTCTTGTGAACATTCTTCTTCTTCTTCTACCTTTTTAGCTCCCAGTGGAGCATAGGTCTTCAACAAACACTTTCCAAGTCGTTCTGTTTTTTTGCCATTCTTTCAAGATCATTCCATGTCTTCCCCATCATCTGCACTCTTTGCTTCAATCTGTCTTCTCCAAAAATTCCTTGGTCTTCCTCTTTGTCATTTCCCCTGGGGATTCCAAAAAAGGGGCATGTTGTGTAATACTCTCAGTTGGCTTCCGTAGTGTATTCATAATCCAATCTATGGCCAGTAGAAAGAGAAATGGAGACAGAAGGCATCCCTGCCTTACTCCCGTTCTTATTTCAAGTGCTTCTGTAAGCTGCCCTTCATGCACCACACTACATTTCGTTCCTTCATACATTGTTTTTATCAGGTAAATAAACTTTATGGGGATTCCGTAATGACTCAGCAACTTCCAAAGCATTCTTATGTCTAAACTATCAAATGCCTTTTCGTAATCTATGAATCCAATATAGAGTGGGGATTTTAGTTCTAAACTTCTTTCGTTGACTTGTCCATGTTTGACCCATGGTTGTGAACATTAGTCTTCATTAAAAGGAAAAAAATCTTGTTGTCTCTTGTGTCCATTATTCTAGTACTACCCCATACCTCATAGCTCAGTGGTTAGTGACCTGGACTACAAAGGACAAGAGGTAGGGTTCGATCCCAAGCGACGGCTTCAGGGTTCACCCAGCCCTTTAATTGGTACCGGATTTTTTTTTCTGGAAAAGTAAAGCGGCACGGGCGTAATACCGAACACATTACCCCAAAAATAATGTGTCTGTAAAATTTATGGTCACTAACACCATATTCCCTATACGCCACTTGGCGTGACGAGGGTACTTTACTTTTTCTTTTTACCTCACACCTCCCCATTGCGGGCCTTCGTATCCTAAGTTGGGAAAACCACCCGATTGGGTTACCGACGTTCGGACAACCCGTGTTCGATTCCCGCGGAATCTGTGAGAATTGTACTCGTGGTTAGCAAAAAAATATCCCCGCGGTCGACCCAGCCGCTGGCAGAAATGGGTACCAGGGTATTATTCTGGGAAGATGAGGAATGCCGTCTCGCATCGTGAGTTTCGATGCTTGAAGCGACCCTTTCCAGAAGTCTCCGAACACTTCAGGATAGGCAGACCGAGCACACATGGGTGACAACTCGTGTGCTAAGACGCCGATTCGAGTCTCGTAATTTAACTTTACCTCCTCTGCCTTATTTCGATTATTCTACTGCAACCGCAGCCCTCCCCTGTTCTGCATAGATGAAGTATGTAGTATCTTCCAGGACTTGGCTAGTTGTGTCGCTTCAAGTGTTGTCATGTTCAACACACTTTGTTTCTCTATTCACTTTGTTTACTGGGTACTCCTTCCGTCTTGTGTAACCTGATAACTGTGTAACCTGATAACTGTGTAACCTGATAACTGTGTAACCTGATAACTGTGTAACCTGATAACTTTGTAACCTGATAACTTTGTAA
Organism: Megaustenia siamemsis; assembly: GCA_032433765.1. NCBI lineage: Eukaryota > Metazoa > Mollusca > Gastropoda > Stylommatophora > Ariophantidae > Megaustenia > Megaustenia siamemsis. The sequence continues at coordinate 56,821,452 of JAVIAB010000160.1, read as the reverse complement.
CCTGATAACTGTGTAACCTGATAACTTGTAACCTGATAACTGTGTAACCTGATAACTTTGTAACGTGATAACTGTGTAACCTGATAACTGTGTAACCTGATAACTTTGTAACCTGATAACTTTGTAACCTGATAACTGTGTAACCTGATAACTGTGTAACCTGATAACTGTGTAACCTGATAACTTTGTAACCTGATAACTGTGAAACCTGATAACTGTGTAACCTGATAACTGTGTAACCTGATAACTTTGTAACCTGATAATTGTGTAACCTGATAACTGTGTAACCTGATAACTGTGTAACCTGATAACTTTGTAACCTGATAACTGTGTAACCTGATAACTGTGTAACCTGATAACTGTGTAACCATGTGGTATGCTCGCATAAGGCAGGCTCTGTAATGAAACCCTCAGAGAAAAGAAAAGAAGGAAAACTCAGGAATACAAGGAGAGGATAAATCAGGGAAAACTCAGGAATACAAGGAGAGGATAAATCAAGGAAAACTCAGGAATACAAGGAGAGGATAAATCAAGGAAAACTCAGGAAGACAAGGAGAGGATAAGTCAAGGAAAACTCAGGAATACAAGGAGAGGATAGGTCAAGGAAAACTCAGGAATGCAAGGAGAGGATAGATCAAGGAAAACTCAGGAATACAAGGAGAGGATAAATCAAGAAAAACTCAGGAAGACAAGGAGAGGATAAGTCAAGGAAAACTCAGGAATACAAGTAGAGGATAGGTCAAGGAAAACTCAGGAATACAAGGAGAGGATAGGTCAAGGAAAACTCAGGAATACAAGGAGAGGATAAATCAAGGAAAACTCAGGAATACAAGGAGAGGATAAATCAAGGAAAACTCAGGAAGACAAGGAGAGGATAAGTCAAGGAAAACTCAGGAAGACAAGGAGAGGATAGGTCAAGGAAAACTCAGGAATACAAGGAGAGGATAGGTCAAGGAAAACTCAGGAATACAAGGAGAGGATAAATCAAGGAAAACTCAGGAATACAAGGAGAGGATAAGTCAAGGAAAACTCAGGAATACAAGGAGAGGATAGGTCAAGGAAAACTCAGGAATACAAGAAGAGGATAGGTCAAGGAAAACTCAGGAATACAAGGAGAGGATAGGTCAAGGAAAACTCAGGAATACAAGGAGAGGATAAATCAAAGAAAACTCAGGAATACAAGTAGAGGATAAATCAAGGAAAACTCAGGAAGACAAGGAGAGGATAAGTCAAGGAAAACTCAGGAATATAAGGAGAGGATAAATCAAGGAAAACTCAGGAATACAAGGAGAGGATAAATCAAGGAAAACTCAGGAATACAAGGAGAGGATAGGTCAAGGAAAACTCAGGAAGACAAGGAGAGGATAAGTCAAGGAAAACTCCGGAAAACAAGGAGAGGATAGGTCAAGGAAAACTCAGGAATACAAGGAGAGGATAGGTGAAGGAAAACTCAGGAATACAAGGAGAGGATAAATCAAGGAAAACTCAGGAATACAAGGAGAGGATAAATCAAGGAAAACTCAGGAAGACAAGGAGAGGATAAGTCAAGGAAAACTCAGGAATACAAGGAGAGGATAGGTCAAGGAAAACTCAGGAATACAAGGAGAAGATAGGTCAAGGAAAACTCAGGAATACAAGGAGAGGATAAGTCAAGAAAAACTCAGGAATACAAGGCGAGGATAAGTCAAAGAAAACTCAGGAATACAAGGAGAGGATAAGTCAAGGAAAACTCAGGAACACAAGAAGAGGATAGGTCAAGGAAAACTCAGGAATACAAGGAGAGGATAGGTCAAGGAAAACTCAGGAATACAAGGAGAGGGATGGTCAAGAAAAACTCAGGAATACAAGGAGAGGATAAGTCAAGGAAAACTCAGGAATACAAGGAGAGGATAGGTCAAGGAAAATCAGGAATACAAGGAGAGGATAAGTCAAGGAAAACTCAGGAATACAAGGAGAGGGTAGGTCAAGGAAAAACTCAGGAATACAAGGAGAGGATAGGTCAAGGAAAACTCAGGAATACAAGGAGAGGATAGGTCAAGGAAAACTCAGGAATACAAGGAGAGGATAGGTCAAGGAAAACTCAGGAATACAAGGAGAGGATAAATCAAGGAAAACTCAGGAAGACAAGGAGAGGATAAGTCAAGGAAAACTCAGGAAGACAAGGAGAGGATAGGTCAAGGAAAACTCAGGAATACAAGGAGAGGATAGGTCAAGGAAAACTCAGGAATACAAGGAGAGGATAAATCAAGGAAAACTCAGGAATACAAGGAGAGGATAAGTCAAGGAAAACTCAGGAATACAAGGAGAGGATAGGTCAAGGAAAACTCAGGAATACAAGAAGAGGATAGGTCAAGGAAAACTCAGGAATACAAGGAGAGGATAGGTCAAGGAAAACTCAGGAATACAAGGAGAGGATAAATCAAAGAAAAACTCAGGAATACAAGTAGAGGATAAATCAAGGAAAACTCAGGAAGACAAGGAGAGGATAAGTCAAGGAAAACTCAGGAATATAAGGAGAGGATAAATCAAGGAAAACTCAGGAATACAAGGAGAGGATAAATCAAGGAAAACTCAGGAATACAAGGAGAGGATAAATCAAGGAAAACTCAGGAATACAAGGAGAGGATAAATCAAGAAAAACTCAGGAATACAAGGAGAGGATAAATCAAGGAAAACTCAGGAATACAAGGAGAGGATAAATCAAGGAAAACTCAGGAATACAAGGAGAGGATAAATCAAGGAAAACTCAGGAGTACAAGGAGAGGAAAAATCAAGTGCTAATCTCACTAACCTGTAGTGTCTATCTCTTGCTTAGGTCATCATTTAAAACAGATGAGCTCTTATGTTTTTTTTTATGACAAAGCGATCCAGAATTTGCAAAAGAATTCTTCACTTGGAATCTTTTCTCCTTCAACAAAAATCCTCATGTAGTGATCCAGTGAACTATCTCCTAGCTGGTTTCTTAATGGAGTCATTATTCTGTTCATAGCACTAAAGGACCTTTCAACAATGGCTGTTGATATTGGTAAAGTCAATATTTTTACACTAGTATTTTTCAGTTCATCTTAACCAATAGAAGATAGAAGAATATATTTGAATGGTGATACATTGTTGTTCACAATTGAGGTCAAATATTGAAAAAGATGAGATCAGCTTTCAAATGGTCCTGATCTATGTCATACAACTACTGGACACAGAGTGTTAACCTCTGACTCTTTTATCTGCTGAATGTAAGGAAATGATAAAAAAAAAATAATGAAAATGTTGAAAATTAAATCCGAGGCTTCCTTACTAAACATTTTGTCCATTTCGATATTACAGTGTCTGTGAATTTAGCAAATGTCTGCAAACACGTTTTGTCATCGAAGACATCTGTTTTTATTGTTCGGATGGTGTGAGACCTCATCTTTATATCTTGTAGTAAAATCACCATGTTCGTGTTTTTTTTGCTTTCTGCACATCCGTCTAGCACAGTAGATGGTGACGTACGGCCCGCGGACCACAACCGCCGCGCCAAGCTATATTGGCCGGCCCTCGAGGTAGATTTAAAAATTCCTGTACACTAGATTCCCTGAGCTAACAATTAAATAAATCAATCAAAAGTGAAACATAAATGTACACACATTCAGAAACCGTTTAGAAAAAAAATAGCAATTTGATTAACGAATTCGTCAAAACAAAATTGTTGTTATCATCTTTGATCTATTAATTGCTTTGTGTTACAAGCCAGGACTGCACAATTCATTGTTTTTGACGATGGACACCATGACGCAAAGCAGTTATTTTAATCTCGCTGATTATTGAAATCACAAGAATAATGTAGCCTTTGGAGACAAATAACAGTAAGTGAATATTATTATGGAGGTACAAATTCTGACCTACGGAAGCGAATCATGGACAGTAGACAAACAAATGAAAAGACGATTAGAGGCCACAGAGATGGGATTTCTCAGAAGAATGTTGAAAGTTCCCTGGACAGCTAAAAAGACCAATGAGGAAGTTATCAAAGAGGCCAACACAAAAAGGCAGCTCCTAAAAAACATCAGAAAGAAACAATCAACATTTTTAGGGCACATCATGAGAAGAGGAAAGTTGGAATACTTGGTTACAACTGGCAAAATAAAAAGGACGAGAGATCGCGGACGACAAAGAGAGAAAATACTGGATAGCTTGATATCATGGCATGGAAAGCAGACAACATAACTCATACGATGCACTGTAGATAGAAGATTGTGGAAGGACATGATCGCCTACGCCAACCGGTATGGTAGATGATGATGATGATTATGGAGGTAACTTCCAAGGCAAAAGATGAGCGAACCATCTTAGGGGAAAAGGTATGTTTACAGCACTCGGGAAAAAAATCACAAATAATTAACAACAGAAATAAAGCAAAGAACAATAGATGAACAATAGATGAACAATAGATGGTCCGAAGCAGGATCGAACCCGAACTCCTCGGCTCAGCGGCTTGTCACAAGAACCAAACGCTAGAACACACGGGAAAATCAGCGAAAACGATAGCTATCATGGGCGATGTTCTTCGCGCGTGTGTACTCATGACTATAGCATATGGTTACGATCACAACTTGGGAATCAATTGTATATTTGTATGTTCCTTTAGGACAAGTATCTCTCGGATAGGGTAGGGCTGAATACTTGCGCTGCAGATAAACAACGGAAATGAAAGCTAAATTTTTAGGTAGCTGACACCGTGGTTAAAAGAAGTGGCTTTTGGATATAGATGGTGAAATTGTATTCGCCGGGACCTTTATTTGACGACAATCCTGCGTCAGATCAAAGAGATTGTCCGTCTTTGTCTTTAGCAATGGTTTTGAAAGGGGTTTCGAATTGCGCTGGTGGATGGATGTTATGTAATTTTTAAATAAATATCAATGCATTGAAAGTGAATAGTCTGTTGTCACCAATGAGTTACACAAAAGCAATATCAAGCACAAGGAAGAAAGTGGATACAGAATTTCGTACTTTTCAGGAAAGATGGACTTTGGATTATTGATTTATTCTGTTTAGTGATAACCCCGTAATGTTATCATTAATAATGTTAATTGTAATGTTCTTCTGTCTAAACTATCAAATGCCTTTTCGTAATCTATGAATCCAATATAAAGTGGGGATTTTAGTTCTAAACTTTGTTCAACTATTATACGTAGAGTAGTTATTTGATTAGCACATGATCTGTTCTTCCTAAAACCTGCTTGTTCATCTCTCAAATGTTTCTCTATAGCCTCTTTTAGTCTCTCCAGAATGATTCTGCCTAATATTTTTCCTGGCACTGATAGTAGCATAATTCCCCTATAAATTGTGCACTTCTGTAAACTTCCTTTCTTTGGTAGTTTGATCATATAACCTTCTCTCCAGTCTTTAGGTAATTCTTCCCTCTCCCAAATTTTATCCAATAGATCATGTAACATCTTGGTAGAGGTGTTAATATCTGCTTTGATGGCTTCCGAATGAATTTCATCTGGTCCTGTGGCTTTACCATCTTTTAATACTTTGATGGCTTTCATTATTTCTTCTTTGCTTGGTTTTCCGCAGTTAACGTGTAACTCTTCTACTGCTGGTAGTATATCTGGAGGATTATTTGAGCTGGGTCTGTTCAAAAGTTCTTCAAAGTGCTCTTTCCATCTCTCCATTTGTTCCCTTATATAACTAAGCAGATTTCCTTTCTTATCTTTGATAAAGTCGTTGATCTGTTTATATTTTCCATCTAATTTCTTTGTGCTGTATTACAGTTCTTTCATATTCCCTTTATTTGCCGCTTCTTCTGCCTCTTTAGCTAGTTCATCTATATATTTCCTCTTATCCCTTTTAATGCATCTTCTCACTTCTTTGTTCACCTCTGTGTAAGCTTCCTGTGTCTTGGCTTTATTACTTCTTGTTTTGCTTTTATTTATGTCTGCTTTCTTGTTCTTTCTTACTTTAATTTTATCCAGGGTCTCTGCTGTCATCCATGCCTTATCCTGGCGTTCTCTTTTCCCCAGTGTTTCTTCGCATGTCTCTTTCCATATATTTTTTACCTGTTTCCAATGATCTTCTATATTTATTGTATTTTCTAGTTGTTGGAGGACTTGGTATTTGTTTGATATTGTGACTGCGAATTTATCTTTATCTCTATAACAATAGTCATTTATTATTATTTGTCTCCAACAGAATAATCTACAGCGTAAAACATTAACTCTCAGTTTCCTGGACGAAGAATACCCACAAGATCAATGGATTCGTGTGTACACCGATAGATCAGCACAGACTGCAGTAAAGAATGGGGGAGCAGGTGCATATATAGAGTACCCAAATAACACCAGGGATATGAATAAAATAGCAACAGGGAAATATTGTCACAATTATGATGCAGAAATCCAAGCAATAAAATTGGCAAAAGAAAAACTGCTGAACAGTAATCTTAGCTCACAGCCTGTAGTGTTTTTTTACTGATGCAAGATCACTACTCCAGGCATTACAATCCAGAAAATTGCCACCTCTGAGATATTTTTGACTGAACTCTGCAAGCACCACAGGGTTGCTCTGCAGTGGGTCCCATCTCACTGTGGAATATCAGGAAATGAGAAAGCAGATCAGTTGACAAAGGAAGGTTCAACAGGCACACAACTAGAAACACCAGTTACATACCATCATAAGAAACAGATAATCAAATATATCAGAGGACCACAGCCCCAAATCAGGATGCCTTTCATAATATGAATAGATGAGACCAAGTTATCATTATACGCCTCAGAACAGGACACAATCGACTCCACAGTCACATGTATACAAAATTCAAGATCGGCACATCAACTACTTGTACATGTGGACAGGCACCCCAGACTGCTGAACACAGACTTCATGACTGCACTGAATATAGTAGACTGAGGAAAATCCATTGGCCCATATATACAACACTACAGACAAAACTATATGGGCCACTGCAAGAATTAAAAAAGACAGTAAAATTTATACAGGAAACGACGTTGCAGATATAGACAATACTTCAGGCGAACGATAGATAGATAGATAGACAGACAGACAGACAGACAGACAGACAGACAGACAGACAGACAGACAGACAGACAGACAGACAGACAGACAGACAGACAGACAGACAGACAGACAGACAGACAGACAGACAGACAGACAGACAGACAGACAGACAGACAGACAGACAGACAGACAGACAGACAGACAGACAGATAGATAGATAGATAGATAGATAGATAGATAGATAGATAGATAGATAGATAGATAGATAGATAGATAGATAGATAGATAGATAGATAGATAGATAGATAGATAGATAGATAGATAGATAGATAGATAGATAGATAGATAGATAGATCCCCGCCGTAGAATATATAAAGAAACAACAGTTAAAATGGTTTGGCCACGTGACATGGCAGAAAGATGAAAACACAACACAACAAACCTTCAATAAACGTTGTGAGAACACCAGACCCAAGTGTCGACCACGAAAAAGATGGCTCGGTGGGATATTTGAATCACTAGGAAACATAACAGCAGCAGAGGCGAACAGAAGAACAAAAGACACCAAATTATATCCCCCTTTTCTCCGACGCTGAAACTCAAAATTAGGAAGGAAAAAAGGAGAAGAATAAACTGAAAACCTCTTCAGTGCATTCGCTGCTGTGTGACGGTGCAACTGCACGTTGATGGAGGCGATGTCATCACTGTAAAGTTGTCAGGTTTGCAACGAAGATAATCTGTCGACTAGACCAGTACCCACATGGGACCGCTTCAATCTTCATTTTTGCGGAAAATGTCCTGATTATTTAGCTTTGTCCTATCGCCATGTTTTGTTTGAAGTAAAGTTCTTCCAGAACTCTGCATTTACGACAAGCGAAATGAAATATGGCATCCCTCCCTACAAGCTGGGATTTCCCCATTTCTGTCAGGTTAGAGCCTGCACGTCGTGACATGATAATCCTCGAGACAGATTTTATCCCATTTTGTTGAAGATGTTATCGCAATGCCTCTCTTCACACAAAAATACACACATTTTTTACACAAAATCTTTCACACATTAATTAGCATAAAAAAAGAGTTCATGAACTTTCAAAATAATTATAATGAATCTCAATACAAGTAGAAATTTGGTATGTAAATGTGAAGTAATGACAGACGATTGGCAGCAAGCACAGTCATGATTTATCAGTAGTTTGTTAATATATTTATTTCTTACGCTGGATGCTGTTTTGCTGAGCAGCTTCCCTAGCGCCAATATTGGATAGACAGATCCGAACTTAGAATGAACAAAATGCATGTGTGACACTTGACCTCACTGTCTTCTCCTGCGTCTCTCGTGATGTTAACATCATCTTGTCTTCAAGTGCTGCTGCTCCGTGTTTTACTTGTTGTTTACAATTACTTATTTCTCTTCTCCATATTCTGGTTGTGTTTTAAAATCCATTCTACTAGTTCTACCAGCAAAACGTAAACTACGTAATGTTACGTGGTTACCCATGGTTGACTTAGAGAACTATTTGCGTGTTGCCATTGGTAACCTAGAGAACTATTTGCGTGTTGCCACCGGTAAGATAGAGAACTATTTGCGTGTTGCCCCTGGTAAGCTAGAGAACTATTTGCATGTTGCTACTGGTAAGATAGAGAACTATTTGCGTGTTGCCACTGGTAAGATAGAGAACTATTTGCATGTTGCTACTGGTAAGATAGAGAAACTATTTGCGTGTTGCCCCTGGTAAGCTAGAGAACTATTTGCGTGTTGCCCCTGGTAAGCTAGAGAACTATTTGCGTGTTGCCCCTGGTAAGCTAGAGAACTATTTGCGTGTTGCCCCTGGTAAGCTAGAGAACTATTTGCGTGTTGCCCCTGGTAAGCTAGAGAACTATTTGCATGTTGCTACTGGTAAGCTAGAGAACTATTTGCATGTTGCTACTGGTAAGATAGAGAACTATTTGCGTGTTGCCCCTGGTAAGCTAGAGAACTATTTGCGTGTTGCCACTGGTAAGATAGAGAACTATTTGCATGTTGCTACTGGTAAGATAGAGAACTATTTGCATGTTGCTACTGGTAAGATAGAGAACTATTTGCATGTTGCTACTGGTAAGACAGAGAACTATTTGCATGTTGCTACTGGTAAGATAGAGAACTATTTGCATGTTGCTACTGGTAAGATAGAGAACTATTTGCATGTTGCTACTGGTAAGATAGAGAACTATTTGCATATTGCTATTGGTAAGATAGAGAACTATTTGCATGTTGCTACTGGTAAGCTAGAGAACTATTTGCATGTTGCTACTGGTAAGCTAGAGAACTATTTGCATGTTGTCACTGGTAAGCTAGAGACCTATTTACGCGTTGCCACTGGTAAGCTAGACAACTATTTACGTGTTGCCACTGGTAAGCTAGAGAACTATTTACGTGTTGTCACTGGTAAGCTAGAAAACTATTTACGTGTTGTCACTGGTAAGCTAATGAACTATTTACGTGTTGTCACTGGTAAGCTAGACAACTATTTACGTGTTGTCACTGGTAAGCTAGAGAACTATTTACGTGTTGTCACTGGTAAGCTAGAAAACTATTTACGTGTTGCCACTGGTAAGCTAGACAACTATTTACGTGTTGTCACTGGTAAGCTAGAGAACTATTTACGTGTTGTCACTGGTAAGCTAGAAAACTATTTACGTGTTGTCACTGGTAAGCTAATGAACTATTTACGTGTTGTCACTGGTAAGCTAGAGAACTATTTACGTGCTGTCACTGGTAAGCTAATGAACTATTTACGTGTTGTCACTGGTAAGCTAGAGAACTATTTACGTGCTGTCACTGGTAAGCTAATGAACTATTTACGTGTTGCCATTGGTAAGCTAATGAACTATTTACGTGTTGTCACTGGTAAGCTAATGAACTATTTACGTGTTGCCATTGGTAAGCTAATGAACTATTTACGTGTCGTCACTGGTAAGCTAATGAACTATTTACGTGTTGCCATTGGTAAGCTAATGAACTATTTACGTGTTGCCATTGGTAAGCTAATGAACTATTTACGTGTTGTTACTGGTAAGCTAATGAACTATTTACGTGTTGTCACTGATAAGCTAATGAACTGTTTACGTTTTGTCACTGGTAAGCTAATGAACTATTTACGTGTTGTCACTGGTAAGATAATGAACTGTTTACGTGTTGTCACTGGTAAGATAATGAACTGTTTACGTGTTGTCACTGGTAAGCTAATGAACTGTTTACGTGTTGTCACTGGTAAGCTATTGAACTATTTACGTGTTGCCACTGATAAGCTAATGAACTTTTTACGTGTTGCCACTGGTAAGCTAATGAATTATTTACGTGTTGTCACTGGTAAGCTATTGAACTATTTACGTGTTGCCACTGATAAGCTAATGAACTATTTACGTGTTGCCACTGGTAAGCTAATGAACTATTTACGTGTTGTCATTTGTTGTCACTGGTGAGCTGGTATTCTTTATTATTATCGATGTTCCTGAAGCCTAGAATAACTATTTGGCTGGTGTCACTTGTTGTCGATACCAACCTAAAGTTGATGTTCATGCTAGACATGTATCACACAGGTTGATATCCGTGCTAGGCATGTATCCCGCATGATGATGTCCGTGCTAAGCATGTATCCTACAGGCCGAGACTCAGATTCCCTTAGAGTCTCATCAACTTCTTCAAACAAAGCATTTGATTGGCTGCTGTAAATGTGTTACACGACATCCCTCTTATGCAGACCCGTTAAAATATCTTGAATGATCACAAAGACAATCTTTCAGATAGCTTGTGCAATCATTTCAACGACAGCTCCCATTAACTAGCTTTTCAAAGAATAAATTCAAAGCCGGAAACTAAAATGTTATTTCACATCAGCAAAGCACGTTTCTAAGGAAAAGCCATTGAAAAATGCATTGTATCTCAAATAGATATACACATTCTGTTAATATCTAATTCAATGCTAACAAGCGTATAGTGTGCAAATTAAAAGCTGCATGAGAGAAAGAACATAAGTAAAGAGAGAGATAAAATATTTGAACATTTAAATGTTAATAGCCCGTAAATGAACGTGCATTATAAATAAGTAAATGCTCTTAAGCTATAAAGATTAAACTATGACGTTTATAATCGCGTTTAATTCAGGAAAAACATCATCTGTTTTTGTTTTAATTTACCCGGCTTGAGCGCTTTCTTTATTGTTCGCTTGTCAGCGGGTCGCGTTCTCCCTCTGTTTGGTCCCCCCGGAATTTTCATGTTTTCCCTGCATGAATGTTTATGTTTAAAACTGTTACATTCACTCAACCAATACAAGGCTTTGTGGTCTAGAGCTAAGATGTCGGCCTTTGAACACGAATGTTCTGGTTTTGAATGCCGCTTCAGGTTGTAAGAATATTTCTCTTCAAATGAGTGGGGTTTTTACGTGACTTTAACCCTCGCGTGGTTTCTGGATAGTCAGATTCGATATCTAGACTTCTCCGGCACAGAAACGTGAGGTCAGCTGTGTGTTCTGCACACGTTATAGAGCCCTTGACATTTGGAAATATAACGAGTGGACCAAATGGCCGCTGCCATGGAACATTGATAGGAAAAAAATCTACCAAAAAAAGTCAAAACTCTCAACTAACAAATATGAGAACACTTCGGGAGCCGAAGAATATCTGCCGTTGTGGCCTGGAACACAGTTTCTGATTTTAAAAAAATATAACAAGCGATGTTGATAAAAATTCAGACAAAAATATAGCAACACAAAGTTGACTACCCTAGAAGACAAGTCAAAGTAAGAATCCTCAAGCTACTTCAACATCCCAGAGGATTGGAGTAATCACTCTAACACATCCAGTATAATGATGAAGGAACTTTCACTACTACTACTCTGACTGCCACTATTAGTGCTAATACAGTAAAGTCTCGATTATCCGGAATGCTCGGGGAAGAACCCATTCTGGATAATTGAATTTTTCTGGATAATCGAGAGTAAGAAAACCAAACTCAAAATTTATGAAAAAAACATGATTGAAAAATTGCAATGCTCAGAAATATTTAAATTCGTGTGACATTCACTAGCTTTCTCTATCAACATGGGTCCTGATATGGCATTCCTTTTCTTCTTCTTTCTAAAAACCACACATAAAGGACGTCGTCGAGTTTTTCAAATTTTGGCCGTTTCATACTTCGTCTCTGGTGTATATTGTTGCTGCTTTCAGACTCCGACGCAAACTTAAACAACTCATCTTTTTGATTTCGTATGTCATATAATGTTGAAGAGGCTATGCCAAATTCAGTCATCAAAACGTTGCGATTAACGCCTTTTTCAAGTCTACTAGCGATTTCAATCTTCTGGTTCAGTGTCAATACAGTTCGCTTGCGTTTACCTTTGCGGGAAATTGAGGTGTGGTTTGCACTCGCAGAGGCCATTATTTAACACAAAAATGTATTCCGTTAAAAAGTATGCACACATGCGTTTATAGCATATCATGTATAATTTATACTGATGGAACGAATTTCAGCTTGTACAAATGTCTGAGACAAACTAACGTCAAACTCTGTATCTTACTCTTTTTGAATTTCCAGTCGGTAATTTTTGAAACCCCTCCCCCTTTCTTCTCACCATCTCTATGTCACTGCACGCCGGCTGCTCAACCTTTGATTTATAATCATCAAAGTTATGGGCTCTTCAATTTTCACAAACAATACGTCTGCTTCTAATGTTCGGTCAGACTGTCAAACGCCATATTTTTGACAAATTCATGACCAACTTTAGATCTAAAGCAGGCTATGAGAAAATTAAGCAAATTTGTAAAATCATGTAGATAAGTGTTTTTGGCACGACTAAGATTTCCCGACAAAAACATTTAGTCGGGGGAAAAAGTGAAGATATAGACTGTCTGTCGCTTTTACTTGGAATATTTGGAGACACAATGTCTGGATTGAATAAAATATGTTCGCTCCTATTTGAAGTATATTACTGTAAATACACTATTGTAAACGCAATATTGTGTAATGATAGAGCCTGTAGAAGTAAGCGCAGCGCACAAACCGTGTTGTAGCGTTTTCGATTTCCGGATAAAGGCATTTAATTAAACTGAACAAAACATGATTCAAGCTTTCTCCCTATAATAATTAAAAAAAAAAAAAGTCCGTTAAATTGAGAATTCCGGATTATTGAGTACCGCATAATCGAGACTTTACTGTACTACTATGACTGCCACTATTAGAGCTACTACTACTACGACTGTCACTATTAGTGATATTAATACTATGACTGCCACTATTAGAGCTACTACTACTATGACTGCCACTATTAGAACTACTACTACTACGACTGCCACTATTAGAACTACTACTACTATGACTGCCACTATTAGAACTACTACTACTATGACTGCCACTATTAGAACTACTACTACTATGACTGCCACTATTAGAACTACTACTACTATGACTGCCACTATTAGAACTACTACTACTATGACTGCCACTATTAGAACTACTACTACTATGACTGCCACTATTAGAACTACTACTACTATGACTGCCACTATTAGAACTACTACTACTACGACTGCCACTATTAGAACTACTACTACTACGACTGCCACTATTAGTACTACTACTACTATGACTGCCACTATTAGAGCTACTACTACTACGACTGTCACTATTAGAGCTACTACCACGACTGTCACTATTAGTGCTACTACTACTATGACTGCCACTATTAGTGCTACTACTACTACGACTGTCACTATTAGTGCAACTACTACGACTGCCACTATTAGTGCGACTACTACGACTGTCACTATTAGTGCGACTACTACGACTGCCACTATTAGTGCTACTACTACGACTGCCACTATTAGTGCGACTACTACGACTGCCACTATTAGTGCGACTACTACGACTGCCACTATTAGTGCAACTACTACGACTGCCACTATTAGTACTACTACTACTACGACTGTCACTATTAGTGCGACTACTACGACTGCCACTATTAGTGCGACTACTACGACTGCCACTATTAGTGCGACTACTACGACTGCCACTATTAGTGCGACTACTACGACTGCCACTATTAGTGCGACTACTACGACTGCCACTATTAGTGCGACTACTACGACTGCCACTATTAGTGCTACTACTACTATGACTGCCACTATTAGAGCTACTACTACTACGACTGTCACTATTAGAGCTACTACCACGACTGTCACTATTAGAACTACTACTACTATGACTGCCACTATTAGTGCTACTACTACTACGACTGCCACTATTAGTGCTACTACTACTACGACTGCCACTATTAGTGCAACTACTACGACTGCCACTATTAGTGCGACTACTACGACTACGACTGCCACTGTTTGTGCTACTACGGGTGTAAGAGGTAATGAATGTGCTTTTAGGTTTTCCAGTTAGGCTGATGTTGAGTGGGGAAGGCCGATGGACCGCTGTGACATTCTGAATGTCCTCAAAGACGCTGGACACAAAAACGACTAAAAAACTGACCGTAATCCGCAGCCTCGAACAGACTTCACGAATGTCAAAGTTGGAAATGTCAGATGAGAGCGCTACCTGGAATACAAATAAGACTTACCAAGCAACATAACACCGCTACACGTTGATGAATATTCCTCAGGAGGGATCTGAGCACTTATGGCCCTGTCCGGTGTGGATGACCTGCCGACTAAATCAAACTAAACATCCTAACTAAACATCCTAACTAAACATCCTAACTAAACATCCTAACTAAACATCTTTTTTTGTCTGAGACAGATTATACCTGTCACTAATATCGCAGGGAAGCCGCGATAGCTCAGTGGTTAGTGAACTGGACTACAAAGAACAAGAGGTAGGGTTCGATCCCAACCGACGGCTTCTTCTTCACCCAGCCTCTAATGGGTACCAGATTTTTTTCTGGGAAAGTAAAGCGGCACAGGCGTAATACCGACCACATTACCCCAAAAATCATGTGCCGAAGGTCTGTAAAATGTATGGTCACTAACACCATATTCCCTATACGCCACTTGGCGTGACGGGGGCTATTTACTTTTTAAAAAAACTAATATCGCAGTTATCAATTCATTCTTTTCGTACTGTTCGTTTATTCACTGGATTTACGCTGCATTCAGAACATTTCTTCTGGGATTCTGTAAATGAGAAACACAACATTCCTCAACCTAATTAAACTGATCATTAAATAACGTTGTGCCAGTTGTTCTTGCTGCCCGTTATTTCATCACCTGCCTTTTAGAAGTTTACAGTAAACAAAAAACCATGACCTAATTTTATGATGTTTGTATTCAATCGACGACTAAAAATAATGTGATGTTTGTGTTTAAGCGACGAGTAAATATTGATGTCTGTGTTTAACCGACGATTAAATATTTGATGTTTGTTTGCGTTCAATCTGGTTAATGTGCCGTCCAGATTTACTCGATGTCTCTATATATTTGATGTTTGTTTGCGTTCAACAGACGACCATGTTGTATTTGAGACCTAACTTAAACATCTTTCCTGCGACTCACACACTGTAAACATTACAAATGTAGACCTGTGTCAGCTTATCTCTATTTACATATTTACCTTTCCAAATTATCATCCGCAGTTTCTTAAGGTGAAGACATTCGATGTTTTGATGTTGATGTGCAACACCTGTCCACAGGTGTGTCGAATCGAGGACAGGTGGTAATACCTGTATTAAAAGAAAACATATTTGTGCCTAGATCCTTTCTATAAGTGTAGGTAACGGTAGCCCCTTAGCAGTTCTAGTTGGATAATGAAGTATTAGTGACGTCATTGTACTAAGCCTTAGCTTCATGAGGTGGGCGTGGCAGGTTATCTTTCTCCATGAATGTACTTCCAGAGAACTTCTCTAGTACCCATGGCTGAGTGGACTACAGGAGCCTTTTAAATAGGAACAGATTGTGTGTCCCAAGTGGCACTGAAACCACGAAACTTTAGGTCCACTGACGAGTGCACTAGAGATGAGTGCGAGCTATCTCTATGATAAAGTTGTACCGTGATATCACTAGGATAGAGTTCTACCGAGATATCACTAGGATAGAGTTCTACCGAGATATCACTACGATACAGTTCTTCCAAGATATCACTAGTATAGAGTTCTACCAATATATCACTACGATAGGGTTCTACCTAGATATCACTATGATAGATGTTCTACCAAGATATTACTAGGATAGAGTTCTACCAAGATATCACTAGGATAGAGTTCTACCTAGATATCACTATGATAGATGTTCTACCAAGATATTACTAGGATAGAGTTCTACCAAGATATCACTAGGATCGAGTTCTACCAAGATATCACTAGTATAGAGTTCTACCAATATATCACTACGATAGGGTTCTACCTAGATATCACTATGATAGATGTTCTACCAAGATATTACTAGGATAGAGTTCTACCAATATATCGATATGATAGAGTTGTATCGAGATATCACTTTGATAGAGTTCTACCGAGATATCACTATGATAGAGTTCTACCAAGATATAACTAGGATAGAGTTCTACAAAGATATCACTAGTATAGAGTTGTACCGAGATATCATTGAGATATAGTACTACTGAGATATCACTGAGATAAAGAGCACTACTGGGGTTTAACTGGGATATGGCACTACGGAGATACGGAGACGTAATTGAGATAGAACTATCATCATCATGTGCCATACAGTTTGGCGTAGGCGATCATGTCTTTCCACAATTCTATATCCACAGTACATCATATTAATTTTGTTGTTGACTGTTTTCCATGCCATGGCACTAAGCTATCTATCCAGTATCTTCTCTCTTTGTCGTCCGCGACCTCATTTTTCCCTGTACTTTGCTAGTTGTAACCAGATGTTCCAACGTTCTTCTTCTCATGATGCGCTCGAAAATTGTTCCTTGTTTTTTTTCTGATGTTTCTTATGACCGCCCGTTTGTTGTTGGCCTCTTTTATAATGTCCTCATTGGTCTTTTTAGCTGTCCAGGAAACTCTCAACATTCTTCTGAGAAACTCACTCTCTGTAGCTTCTGATCGTCTTTTCATGTATTTGTCTAATGTCTATTATTCGCTCCCATAAGTCAGAATGGGTTCTATATAGCACCGATGAATTATCTTTCTCACTTCTATTGACATAGATTTGTTGCACAAGACGTTTTCATTTTCTGAAACTCTATTTTGGCCTGAGCTATTCAGCTTTTTATTTCTGTGGTGCATCTTCCATCTGACGTTATTATTGTGCCCAAGTGATGCTCTGTGCTTGCTTTAAATATACCCTTTTATTGTTAAAGTGCATAGGGCTGGTTATTTTTTCTAGACCATTACTTTTGTTTTCTTACTATTCTGACTAAGACCTTTCCTCTTGCTTTCTTTCACTGCTATGTCTACCATTTATTTTAATGCATTCTCCCCCTTTGATATTAAGACTGTGTCACCAGCATGTCCAAGACTGTTTATGATGAGATCGTTGACTGAAATTAATTTTGTCTGCTATTGATCTCATAACATTTTCGCTGTAAAATGAGAACAAATCCGGAGACAGAACACAGCCTTGTCTGACTCCTTGTTTTATATATTGGAACTGTCCTGTTTGGTTGCTAATTCTTATGTATGTTGTTTTCTTGCAAATACATGTTTTTTTTTAAAATAATGATTCCCAGATCATTGCAGTCAATTTTACTTTCTTCAACACATTGATTATTTCCACTTCATTCACTTCTCAGATAGGGTAATACTGAGATATCACTGACTTAGAGAGTACTACCAAGATACCATTGTGATAAAGTACTACTGAGATATCACTGAGTACATATGAGATATCAATGAGATAGAGTACCACTGTGATATCACTGAGATAAAGTACTACTGAGATTTCACTGAGATAGAGTACTACTGAGATATCACTGACATACAGTACTACGGAGATATCACTGACATAAAGTACTACTGAGATATCACTGAGATAGAGTACTACTGAGATATCACTGACATAGTGTACTACTGAGATATCACTGAGATAGAGTACTACTGAGATATCACTGACGTAGAGTACTACTGCGATACCACTGACATAGAGTACTACTGAGATATCACTGACATAGAGTACTACTGAGATATCACTGAGAAAGAGTACTACTGAGATATCACTGAGAAAGAGTACTACTGAGATATCACTGAGAAAGAGTACTAGTGAGATATCACTGACAGTTTGTATTGATTGCTTTTGAACTTATGATGATTATTTCCATAAAATTATAACATCCATCCCACCCACACCTCTTTCAGATCCACAAACTCAGAACATCCCACCCACAACTCTTTCAGATCCACAAACTCAGAACATCCCACCCACAACTCTTTCAGATCCACAAACTCAGAACATCCCACCCACAACTCTTTCAGATCCACAAACTCAGAACATCCAACCCACAACTCTTTCAGATCCACAAACTCAGAACATCCCACCCACAACTCTTTCAGATCCACAAACTCAGAACATCCCACCCACAACTCTTTCAGATCCACAAACTCAGAACATCCCACCAACAACTCTTTCAGATCCACAAACTCAGAACATCCCACCCACAACTCTTTCAGATCCACAAACTCAGAACATCCCACCCACAACTCTTTCAAATCCACAAACTCAGAACATCCCACCCACAACTCTTTCATATCCACAAACTTAGAACATCTCTCCCACTTCTTCCCAATCTCTGGTGGCAGCAAACACCAACCTGTCAATAATGTCGCTATAAACAATAATGTCGCAATAAACATTAATGTCGCTATAAACAATAATGTCATTATAAACAATAATGTCGATAAAAACAATAATGTCATTATAAACAATAATGTCGCTATAAACAATAAGGTCGCAATAAACAATAATGTCATTATAAACAATAAGGTCGCAATAAACAATAATGTCGCTATAAACAATAATGTCACTATAAACAATAATGTCACTATAAATAATAATGTCACAATAATGTCACAATAAACAATAATGTCATTATAAACAATAATGTCACTATAAACAATAATGTCACTATAAACAATAATGTCATTATAAACAATAATGTCATTATAAACAATAATGCCGCTATAAACAATAATGTCACTATAAACAATAATGTTACTATAAACAATAATGTCACTATAAACAATAACGTCACAATAATGTCACAATAAACAATAATGTCACTATAAACAATAATGTCATTATAAACAATAATGTCACTATAAACAATAATGTCGCTATAAACAATAAGGTCGCAATAACAATAATGTCACTATAAACAAAAATGTCGCTATAAACAATAATGACATTATAAACAATAATGTCGCTATAAACAATAATGTCACTACAAACAATAATGTCACTATAAACAATAATGTCATTATAAACAATAATGTCACTATAGACAATAATGTTACTATACACAATAATGTCGCTATAAACAATAATGTCACTATAAACAATAATGTCGCCATAAACAATAATGTCGCTATAAACAATAATGTCACAATAATGTCACTATAAACAATAATGTCACTATAAACAATAATGTCACAATAATGTCACTATAAACAATAATGTCACAATAATGTCACAATAAACAATAATGTCACTATAAACAATAAGGTCACAATAATGTCACTATAAACAATAATGCCACTATAAACAATAATGTCACAATAATGTCACAATAAACAATAATCTCACTATAAATAATAATGTCATTATAAACAATAATGTCACAATAAAAACTAATGTCACTATAAACAATAATGTCGCTATAAACAATAATATCGCAAAAAACAATAATGTCACAATAAACAATAATGTCACCTTAAACAATAATGTCACTATAAACAATAATGTCACTATAAACAATAATGTCACTATAAACAATAATGTGACTATAAATAATAATGTCACTATAAACAATAATGTCGCCATAAACAATAACGTCGCTATAAACAATAATGTCACAATAATGTCACTATAAACAATAATGTCACTATAAACAATAATGTCACAATAATGTAACTATAAGCAATAATGTCACAATAAACAATAATGTCACTATAAACAATAATGTCACAATAATGTCACTATAAACAATAATGTCACTATAAACAATATTGTCACTATAAACAATAATGGCACAATAATGTCACAATAAACAATAATGTCACTATAAACAATAATGTCACTATAAACAATAATATCACAATAAACAATAATGTCACTATAAACAATAATGTCGATATAAACAATAATATCGCAATAAACAATAATGTCACAATAAACAATAATGTCACTATAAACAATAATTTCACAATAAACAATAATGTCACAATAAACAATAATGTCACAATAAACAATAATGTCACTATAAACATTAATATGACTATAAATAATAATGTCGCTATAAACAATAATGTCGCTATAAACAATAATGTCGCTATAAACAATAATGTCGCCATAAACAATATGGTTGCTATAAACAATAATGTCGCTATAAACAATAATGTTGCTATAAACAATAATGTCGCTATAAACAATAATGTCACAATAAACAATAATGTCACAATAATTTCACAATAAACAATAATGTTGCTATAAACAATAATGTCACAATAAACAATAATGTCACAATAATGTCGCTATAAACAATAATGTCGCTATAAACAATAATGTCGCTATAAACAATAATGTCGCTATAAACAATAATGTCGCTATAAACAATAATGTCGCTATAAACAATAATGTCGCTATAAACAATAATGTCGCTATAAACAATAATGTCGCTATAAACAATAATGTCACTATAAACAATAATGTCACTATAAACAATAATGTCGCTATAAACAATAATGTCGCTATAAACAATAATGTCGCTATAAACAATAATGTCGCTATAAACAATAATGTCACTATAAACAATAATGCCGCTATAAACAATAATGTCGCTATAAACAATAATGTCGCTATAAACAATAATGTCGCTATAAACAATAATGTCGCTATAAACAATAATGTCGCTATAAACAATAATGTCGCTATAAACAATAATGTCGCTATAAACAATAATGTCACTATAAACAATAATGTCACTATAAACAATAATGTCGCTATAAACAATAATGTCGCTATAAACAATAATGTCGCTATAAACAATAATGTCGCTATAAACAATAATGTCGCTATAAACAATAATGTCGCTATAAACAATAATGTCGCTATAAACAATAATGTCGTTATAAACAATAATGTCGCTATAAACAATAATGTCGCTATAAACAATAATGTCGCTATAAACAATAATGTCACTATAAACAATAATGTCACAATAAACAATAATGTCACTATAAACAATAATGTCACAATAAGCAATAATGTCACTATAAACAATAATGTGACTATAAACAATAATGTCGCTATAAACAATAATGTCGCTATAAACAATAATGTCGCTATAAACAATAATGTCGCTATAAACAATAATGTCGCTATAAACAATAATGTCGCTATAAACAAACTCTTTTATTCTTCCAATAAATCAATGTTGGTTAACAATGTTCCCTTCTGACGTACAGATGCCAAAGTTGTGCTGCTTGGATTCTCTCGAGTTTGATATTATAATTTAGAAATATGTGCGCACGTGCGCGCATACACATACACATATAGACACAAGCACACAAAGAACAAAAGCTGACAAAGAGTGCAACATAAAGCATAATCCTCAAGGAGTTAGTTAGCCTCATTAAGACATTCATCATCTGGCAGAAACCTCGAAGGTACGAGGCTCATTAGCAAACCTGACGCTCACAAAAGATTTCCGTTTCCTCGTGAGTTAGAACTAGACGATTTGGAACACAACAAAACCGCACAGAAAGTAAGGACTGTTAACACATTTTGCCAATGACAAAACTAATGACCTATGTAAATACTAAATCGGAATTAGAAAGTATATGATATTAAAACTGATATTATCGTACAGTGAAACGAATCTATCCATCTATATATGTATTATAACATTATATCTATTAATTAAAAACAACATGAGATCTAGCTAAAAATCTACAAAAACAGCATAAAGACCACATGAGTAAATGTTTACGATGAACATCAAACTGAAAGTGAAATTACTGAGACAACTGACCCGAGTGAGGTAATGTACCTGTAGCACGCACATTATGTTAGACTAAAACAGAGCTTGGATAATAACGGAGAACGGTGGATGAAATGTGTATTTATATTGTATTGTACTATATAATATAATATAATATAATATAATATAATATAATATAATATAATATAATATATATATAATATAATATAATATAATATAATATAATATAATATAATATAATATAATATAATATACTAAAAATTCTTGACAATAAAACATGATAGTACCTCTGAAGTGTGAGAACATCTGCCTGTATTGCGAGAGGCGACACCTCAGCACACGGCTGCAGGTGTGAAAAATAGGAAACATATTGTCGCAAAAGTCAGTCCCGAGGGAATTGACTATAAAATATAAAGCTGGCGAACGTAAGCAACAATCAATGAGAAGAGTGTCACAATATGTTCTAGCTTCTGCCTTCTCATTACATGGCTCATCTATTTGTGATTGCTCTCCCTGGTGTTGGGGAAACTGATCACCTTTGACATTATCTCGTTTAGAACAACCCCATTGAGCTTTTTCTGTGGTATTCTCAGCACTTTGTCTGCTGTATTCTCAGCACTTTGTCTGCTGTATTCTCAGCACTTTTTCTGTGGTATTCTCAGCACTTTGTCTGCTGTATTCTCAACACTTTGTCTGCTGTATTCTCAACACTTTGTCTGCTGTATTCTCAGCACTTTGTCTGCTGTATTCTCAGCACTTTGTCTGCTGTATTCTCAACACTTTGTCTGCTGTATTCTCAACACTTTGTCTGCTGTATTCTCAGCACTTTGTCTGCTGTATTCTCAACACTTTGTCTGCTGTATTCTCAGCACTTTGTCTGCAGTATTCTCAACACTTTGTCTGCTGTATTCTCAGCACTTTGTCTGCTGTATTCTCAACACTTTGTCTGCTGTATTCTCAGCACTTTGTCTGCTGTATTCTCAGCACTTTGTCTGCTGTATTCTCAACACTTTGTCTGCTGTATTCTCAGCACTTTGTCTGCTGTATTCTCAGCACTTTGTCTGCTGTATTCTCAACACTTTGTCTGCTGTATTCTCAACACTTTGTCTGCTGTATTCTCTAAACTTTGTCTGCTGTATTCTCAGCACTTTGTCTGCTGTATTCTCTAAACTTTGTCTGCTGTATTCTCTGCACTTTGTCTGCTGTATTCTCAGCACATTGTCTGCTGTATTCTCAGCACTTTGTCTGCTGTATTCTCAACACTTTGTCTGCTGTATTCTCAACACTTTGTCTGCTGTATTCTCAGCACTTTGTCTGCTGTATTCTCAGCACTTTGTCTGCTGTATTCTCAACACTTTATCTGCTGTATTCTCTAAACTTTGTTTGCTGTATTCTCAACACTTTGTCTGCTCTATTCTCTAAACTTTGTTTGCTGTATTCTCAACACTTTGTCTGCTGTATTCTCAAAACTTTGTCTGCTGGATTCTCAACACTTTGTTTGCTGTATTCTCAACACTTTGTCTGCTGTATTTTCAACACTTATTTGCTGTATTCTCAACACTTTGTTTGTTGTATTCTCAGCACTTTTTCTGCTGAATTCTCAACACTTTGTTTGCTGTATTCTCAGCACTTTGTCTGCTGTATTCTCAACACTTTGCTTGCTGTATTCTCAGCACTTTGTTTGCTGTATTCTCAACACTATGTCTGCTGTATTCTCAACACTTTGTCTGCTGTATTCTCAACACTTTGTCTGCTGTATTCTCAGCACTTTGTCTGCTGTATTCTCAACACTTTGTCTGCTGTATTCTCAACACTTTGTCTGCTGTATTCTCAGCACTTTGTCTGCTGTATTCTCAACACTTTGTCTGCTGTATTCTCAGCACTTTGTCTGCTGTATTCTCAACACTTTGTCTGCTATATTCTCAACACTTTGTCTGCTGTATTCTCAACACTTTGTCTGCTGTATTCTCAACACTTTGTCTGGTGTATTCTCTAAACTTTGTCTGCTGTATTCTCAGCACTTTGTCTGCTGTATTCTCAACACTTTGTCTGCTGTATTCTCAGCACTTTGTCTGCTGTATTCTCAACACTTTGTCTGCTGTATTCTCAGCACTTTGTCTGCTGTATTCTCAACACTTTGTCTGCTGTATTCTCAGCACTTTGTCTGCTGTATTCTCAGCACTTTGTCTGCTGTATTCTCTAAACTTTGTCTGCTGTATTCTCAGCACTTTGTCTGCTGTATTCTCAGCACTTTGTCTGCTGTATTCTCAGCACTTTGTCTGCTGTATTCTCAACACTTTGTCTGCTGTATTCTCAACACTTTGTCTGCTGTATTCTCAGAACTTTGTCTGCTGTATTCTCAGCACTTTGTCTGCTGTATTCTCAACACTTTATCTGCTGTATTCTCAACACTTTGTCTGCTGTATTCTCAACACTTTGTCTGCTGTATTCTCTCAACTTTGTTTGCTGTATTCTCAACACTTTGTCTGCTCTATTCTCTAAACTTTGTTTGCTGTATTCTCAACACTTTGTCTGCTCTATTCTCAAAATTTTGTCTGCTGGATTCTCAACACTTTGTTTGCCGTATTTTCAACAATTTTTTTGCCGTATTCTCAACACTTTGTCTGCTGTATTTTCAACAATTTTTCTGGTGTATTCTCAACACTTTGTTTGCTGTATTTTCAACAATTTTTCTGCTGTTTTCTCAACAATTTTTCTGCTTAATTCTCAACAATTTCTCTGCTGTATTCTCAACACTTTGTTTGCTGTATTTTCAACAATTTTTCTGCTGTATTCTCAACACGTTTTCTGCTGTACTCTCAACAATTTTTCAGCTAAATTCTTAACACTTTGTTTGCTGTTTTTTCAACAATTTTTTTGTTGTATTCTCAACACTTTGTCTGCTGTATTCTCAACACTTGTTTGCTGTATTCTCAAGACTTTGTCTGCTGTATTCTCAACACTTTGTCTACTGTATTCTCAACAGTTGGTTTGCTGTATTCTCAACACTTTATTTGCTGTATTCTCAACACTTAGTCTGCTGTATTCTCAACAATTTTTCTGCTGTATTCTCAACACTTTGTCTGCTGTATTCTCAACACTTTTGTCTTGGTGGTTTTCACATTTATTTCTATTCTTTTGTTTTAAAATTACACAACACATGAGATGTCATCAGTACATACACAACACATGAGATGTCATCAGTACGTACACAACACATGAGATGTCATCAGTACGTACACAACACATGAGATGTCATCAGTACATACACAACACATGAGATGTCATCAGTACGTACACAACATATGATATGTCATCCGTACGTACACAACACATGAGATGTCATCAGTACATACACAACACATGAGATGTCATCAGTACACACACAACACATGAGATGTCATCAGTACATACACAACACATGAGATGTCATCAGTACATACACAACACATGAGATGTCATCAGTACATACACAACAGAGGAGATGTCATCAGCACACACACAAAACATGAGATGTCATCAGTACATACACAACACAGGAGATGTCATCAGTACATACACAACACAGGAGATGTCATCAGTACATACACAAAACATGAGATGTCATCAGTACATGCACAACACAGGAGATGTCATCAGTACATGCACAACTCAGGAGATGTCATCAGTACACACACAAAACATGAGATGTCATCAGCACATACGCAACACAGGTGAAGCGCTTTTATATAGATCGTGGAGACAACCAACAACAGAAAGTAAGATGTCATCTGAAACAACACAGTTGCGGGCCTTTATACAAAATTTCTATCTATCAATTGACCTTTTGAACCGTAGCCGGCCCATAGGACATAGACCCAGATACTATTTCTCTTATCTAATTTTTTTTGTGTATTCTAGCAGTTTTCAATCCTTGTAAAGATCTTTTATCAAATCTCGCCATTTGTCCCTGTTCTGTGCAAGCAAGTCTATCTCATTGAGGGAGTCAGTTATGTCCTAAATAGTATTTTATCTTATAATGAAATATACACATTTTATATTTCAGCTTTGATAATATAAATAGGACATAGCAAAAATCCAATAGTCCGACTCTGAAAGTCTTAAAATGGGAAAGAGAAATCAAAACCGAAGACAAAACTATATTTCTTTACATTTCTTTTTGATTTTTCTCGTGCGTATCTCGTTGAAGACATTCCAAGTGGAAAAGTTGGTGCTTGTTTAATTTTCTTTTACCAGAAAGCGGAAATGTACTTTTCGTTGTTTCATTGTAGGCAGCCAGCTTTGACACGTTCAAACATTAGTGTCCATGTCTGCCATCACTATTATATGAAGTTGTGGTGGTTTTCTCATGTCTGCCATCACTATTATATGAAGTTGTGGTGGTTTTATCATGTTTGCCATCACTATTATTTGAAGTTGTGGTGGTTTTCTCATGTTTGCCATCACTATTATGTGAAGTTCTGGTGGTTTTCTCATGTCTGCCATCACTATTATATGAAGATGTGGTGGTTTTCTCATGTTTGCTATCACCATTATATGAAGTTGTGGTGGTTTTCTCATGTCTGCCATCACTATTATGTGAAGTTGTGGTGGTTTTCTCATGTCTGCCATCACTATTATATGAAGTTGTGGTGGTTTTCTCATGTCTGCCATCACCAATATGTGAAGTTGTGGTGGTTTTCTCATGTTTGCCATCACTATTATATGAAGTTGTGGTGGTTTTCTCATGTCTGCCATCACTATTATGTGAAGTTGTGGTGGTTTTCTCATGTCTGCCATCACTATTATGTGAAGTTGTGGTGGTTTTCTCATGTTTGCCATCACTATTATGTGAAGTTGTGGTGGTTTTCTCATGTCTGCCATCACTATTATATGAAGTTGTGGTGGTTTTCTCATGTCAGCCATCACTATTATGTGAAGTTGTGGTTTTCTCATGTCTGTCATCACTATTATGTGAAGTTGTGTTGGTTTTCTCATGTCTGCCATCACTATTATGTGAAGTTGTGGTGGTTTTCTCATGTCTGCCATCACTATTAAATGAAGTTGTGGTGGTTTTCTCATGTCTGCCATCACTATTATGTGAAGTTGTGGTTTTCTCATGTCTGCCATCACTATTATGTGAAGTTGTGGTGGTTTCTTTTGTCTGCACTCACAGTTATGGGAAGTTGTGGTGGTTTTCTCATGTCTGCACTCACAGTTATGGGAAGTTGTTGTGGTTTTCTCATGTCTGCACTCACAGTTATGGGAAGTTGTGGTGGTTTTCTCATGTCTGCACTCACAGTTATGGGAAGTTGTGGTGGTTCTCTATGTTCGTCATCACTATTAGTTTGTTAGGCTGTGGTGGTTGTCTCATGTTTGCCTCACTATTATTATTTTGTGAAGTTGTTGTGGTTCTGTCATGTTTGCCCTCACTATTAGTTTGTGACTCTGTGCTAGCTGAGTAGCTAGTACTCTCGTAACCGACCAGACGGTTCCTGGTTCATATACCCGATGTGGTTGTGCTTTATCTTCAGACCAATACATCACCGGGGCTTTAGATTATGAGTAAAGGTTTATAGAAGGTCTTGTGACCTAGATGGTGCTAACCGACAACGTGTGCGCTAACACAGTTATCTGCATAATGAAAACATATATTTGTAATGAACTCTGAGAAACAAATGTTACAGTAATGTGATTGTTTTGTTAAAGAGTGGTGGTACATAATGATGTTAGAATAATGGGGGTCTGTGATAGTTGAGTTGTGGGGCAAAACGATGGTACAGTTACGTGACAGTGAATCAAAAGTATGTGACAGTGAATCAGAGTTATGTGATAGTGAATCAGAATGATGTGATAGTGAATCAGAGTTATGTGATAGTGAATAAGAGTTATGTGATAGTGAATAAGAGATATGTGATAGTGAACCAGAACTATATGATAGTAAATCAGAGTGATGTGATAGTGAATCAGATTTATGTGATAGTGAATCAGAGAGATGTGATAGGGAATCAGAGTTACGGGATAGTGAATCAGAGTGATGTGATAGTGAATCAGAGTGATTTGATAGTGAATCAGAGTGATTTGATAATGAATCATAGTTACGTGATAGTGAATCAGAGTGATGTAATAGTGAATCAGAGTGATGTGATAGTGAATCAGAATGATGTGGTAGTGAATCAGAGTGATGTGAAACATTGTACGATTTTGGAGTGACAAGAAAATATAGTAATAGTTTTGTGTTTAAACTGAGTAATAAAAATGAGGTTGTTGAGTAATAAGAATGTTGAGTGATGTTAGAGTAATGAAAACAATTAATGGTAGCGTGGAGAATAAAAATTGATGGATAGCAACATATCAACTATTATGACTCCTGTTTCCGTATGCCAGCTGGTCATCATCGCTTTATCTATAAAAACAAAGACCCCCATTCTATTCTCTGGCTCATCAAAACAGAACATAAACCTGTTTATCGAGTTGAACTTACTGCTGTACATGAACATGTGTCTAGTACTCTCTGTATCAAATCTGGAAATCAATACCCAAACAGTGATTGAAGAATAGAGCCTGACAGAAGACTGTACCAGATCGAGATTACAGAAGAATCCTGTGTCAGACATGCGCAGTACACCCTAATCGGTTTCAGATATTTATAAACATGTTTATGTTTGAGCTCAGAACCCCCTGTTGTCTCCAGTAACCTTGACACATGTTTACAACATCAGTATGGCTGGACTGATCTTTCTCTTCTGATATACATTTTGTTGATTTGTATCTTTTTACATTAATTCCAAAAAAGGAGAAGATGTGAGTCTGTCACTACGTTATAAAACAATGGAAGATATTGCGTAAAATGGGGAAAAACAGTTTCACAAAGAAGGGAAACACTTACAGGATGGATGGAAGATGGTTTTAGAAAGAAGGGAAACACTTACAGGATGGATGGAAGATGGTTTTAGAAAGGTCGTAAGATAGTTCATCAAAAGGAAGAGGATTGTTCCACAGTAGGTGAATAATAGTCCCACAATAGGGAAATAATAGTTCCACTATAGGGAAATGATAGTTCTACAAGAGGTGAATGATAGTTCCACTATAGGGAAATAATAGTTCCACTATAGGGAATGATAGTTCTACTATAGGGAAATGATAGTTCCACTATAGCGAAATGATAGTTCCACTATAGGGAAATGATAGTTCTACAAGAGGTGAATGATAGTTCCACAGTATGTGAATAATTGTTCCACTATAGGTGAATGAAAGTTCCACAAGATGACGTCATGGGACGCACCAAAATGGCAGCTTAGTTACATTCGAGTTATGGACTAAGCAATGTTTACTTAGAATACCACGATATATATTATTGCAGCGAGTTGGCAGATTTTTGAAAATGTATTCAGGGGTTTGAACATATATGTTTGTTCACAGTTCGTTAACCTTCGCTGTAGATACAGTCGTTAAATTTATGGCTTAGTTTGTGACCTTGGTTGCTAAGGACCTAACTTGTGCAAACGGATGGCATTGGCAAGGATCATTTTGAATCTATGAAGTGGGCTCATTTTGTGTTTAACTCAAAAGCATATGTGCTTTTTAACCAAAGACTTTTTTTTTTGGGACTCAATGAAGATATCCCCGATGGAAGAATAAAAAGTACTATTAGTCCCATAAATGATTCGCTTCCAGAGGTTTATGATGTAAACAAAGCAGTTTTGTCATTGCAAGTGAATAATGTCCACACCTAAATTGGTCAGGATTGGGTAGCAGCAGCAGCTTTATAGCGAACACAGAAAACAACAAAGGATTGTGCTGTTCTGAAACAGCTATGCCATGCTACCCTAGAATTGCCTTTAATGGGATTACTGTGACCACAAACCACGCTCCATGTGTGTGCCACATATTTACACCCCAGAAAGAAATTTTGAATATAACAACATCATGTGCCTTCTGTGATATTAATGTCCACAGACCAGGAGCCTCCAGTATGATTGATACAACTGTTGCACCAAGCACTTCATCGGCAAAGCCATATCTATGGAATGTTCATCAGACATTGTTCTTGAATGATGTCCAAGATAATGAGACATCAGAATCGTGTGGCGGCAGCTACAAGAAGGGAGCGGAGAACATCATCAATTGTGTTTTTACTAACTACAGGTCATGTGGCTTCTGTTGGATTGGAAATGATAACTTACCACCCCTGTGTGTCTATATGTTTGGAATTGGAGTCATCAATGATGGCCTAACATCATCAAGTGCTACGACGATCATCATTTTCGGGAGGACGTAAACTCCCATGGTATATGGTGGATAGGCGCAGGAACCATTGAAGGCTATGTCTGAAAAGTGTTCCTTCTTGCAGTTTCCTCATATTCCAAGTCCGGCTTGTTGCAGGAGCTACTGAGTTAAGTGCTCTGTGCACACCGTGAGCTGTGTGTCTCATCCGTTTTGATCCTGCTTCGATATCCCGCTTGTTTGCGATGAATGATGATATCGTATGACGGGGAACAGTTGGCTGTGTTCACTTTCTGCGCGGTTTCGCCTTATGTCTTTTGGCGTGTGCTGAGACTGCTGCGATGGGGACTACAGTTACCTTTCTTTGTTTGGGAGATGAGTTAGTAATTCGGATGATTCCACTGGCACGGGCGGTTGAGCAATTATGGATTTTAATTCGTTTGCTGTGAGACCGAGGCCTTTCATAACCAATAACCAATAACCAATCCACAAGATGTGAATGATAGTTCTACAATAGGCGAATAATAGTTCTACAATAGGTGAAAGGTAGTTTCACAATAGGTGAATGATAGCTCCACAAGGGGTAAATGATAGTTTTACAATAGGTGAATGATAGCTTGACAAGAGGTGAATAGTAGTTTCACAATAGGTGAATGATAGCTCCACAAGAGGTGAATGATAGTTTTACAATAGGTGAATGATAGCTCCACAAGAGGTGAGTGATAGTTTCACAATAGGTGAATGATAGTTCCTCAATAAATATGTGATAGTTCCACAATAGGTGAATAATAATTCCACAATAAGTGAATGACAGTTGCACAATAGGTGAATGATAGTTCTACAAAAGGTGAATAACAGTTCTACAATAATATGTAATAGTTCCACAACAGGTGAATGATAGTTTCATAGTTCCAATAGTTCTCTAAGAAAGGTGGAATGACAATTCTTAAAGAAAATAGGGTGCCGATTCTTCAAAAAAGATGGAATGATAGTTATACAAGAAATGTGGGATGATAGTTATACAAGAAATGTGGGATGATAGTTATACAAGAAATGTGGGATGATAGTTATACAAGAAATGTGGGATGATAGTTATACAAGAAATGTGGGATGATAGTTATACAAGAAATGTGGGATGATAGTTATACAAGAAATGTGGGATGATAGTTATACAAGAAATGTGGGATGATAGTTATACAAGAAATGTGGGATGATATTTATACAAGAAATGTGGGATGATAGTTATACAAGAAATGTGGGATGATAGTTATACAAGAAATGTGGGATGATAGTTTTACAAGAAATGTGGGATGATAGTTATACAAGAAATGTGGGATGATAGTTTATCAAGAAATGTTGGATGATAGTTATACAAGAAATGTGGGATGATAGTTATACAAGAAATGTGGGATGATAGTTATACAAGAAATGTGGGATGATAGTTATACAAGAAATGTGGGATGATAGTTATACAAGAAATGTGGGATGATAGTTATACAAGAAATGTGGGATGATAGTTATACAAGAAATGTGGTACGATAGTTATATAAGAAATGTGGAATGATAGATATTTGGTTTGAAAATATATTTTCACCATAGAGAAAATAAGCTTGACAAATTATGGGAGTATATTTACACACACACACACACACACACACACACACACACACACACACACACACACACACACACACACACACACACACACACACACACACACACACACACACACATACACACACAAAGAAAAAAGATAGTTCCACAAAACGGAAAAAGTTGCATTCTTCAGATGATGGCAGAAAGTTTCACTAATGAGACGAAAATAAGGAAAAAAGCACTTTCACATAAGAAGAGAAGATAGTTCCACAAATGCCAAAAGATAGTTCCACAAATGCCAAAAGATAGCTCCACAATTGCCAAAAGATAGTTCCACAAATGCCAAAAGATAGTTCCACAAATGTCAAAAGGTAGTTCCACAAATGCCAAAAGATAGTTCCACAAATGCCAAAAGATAGTTCCACAAATGCCAAAAGATAGTTCCACAAATGCCAAAAGATAGTTCCACAAATGCCAAAAGATAGTTTCATAAATGCCAAAAGATAGTTCCACAAATGCCAAAAGATAGTTCCACAAATGCCAAAAGATAGTTCCACAAATGCCAAAAGATAGTTCCACAAATGCCAAAAGATAGTTTCATAAATGCCAAAAGATAGTTCCACAAATGCCAAAAGATAGTTCCACAAATGCCAAAAGATAGCTCCACAATTGCCAAATATAGTTCCACAAATGCCAAAAGATAGTTCCACAAATGCCAAAAGATAGTTCCACAAATGCCAAAAGATAGTTCCACAAATGCCAAAAGATAGTTCCACAAATGCCAAAAGATAGTTTCATAAATGCCAAAAGATAGTTCCACAAATGCCAAAAGATAGTTCCACAAATGCCAAAAGATAGTTCCACAAATGCCAAAAGATAGTTCCACAAATGCCAAAAGATAGTTTCATAAATGCCAAAAGATAGTTCCACAAATGCCAAAAGATAGTTCCACAAATGCCAAAAGATAGCTCCACAATTGCCAAAATATAGTTCCACAAATGCCAAAAGATAGTTCCACAAATGCCAAAAGATAGTTCCACAAATGCCAAAAGATAGTTCCACAAATGTAAAATGATAGTTCCACAAAAAGGGGGGAGGGTAGAGATAATTTCACAAAAACGGGGGAGGGTAGAGATAATTTTCACAAAAACGGGGGAGGGTAGAGATAATTTCACAAAAACGGGGAGGGGTAGAGATAATTTTCACAAAAACGGGGGAGGGTAGAGATAATTTTCACAAAAACGGGGGAGGGTAGAGATAATTTTCACAAAAACGGGGGAGGGTAGAGATAATTTTCACAAAAACGGGGGAGGGTAGAGATAATTTTCACAAAAACGGGGGAGGGTAGAGATAATTTTCACAAAAACGGGGGAGGGTAGAGATAATTTCACAAAAAGGAGGAAAAATAATTCCACAAAGATAGGAAGAAAGTACCACAAAAGGGAGGGAAAATAATTCCACAAAGATAGGAAGAAAGTACCACAAAAGGGAGGGAAAATAATTCCACAAAGATAGGAAGAAAGTACCACAAAAGGGAGGGAAAATAATTCCACAAAGATAGGAAGAAAGTACCACAAAAGGGAGGGAAAATAATTCCACAAAGATAGGAAGAAAGTACCACAAAAGGGAGGGAAATAATTCCACAAAGATAGGAAGAAAGTACCACAAAAGGGAGGGAAAATAGTTGTATAAATGTAAGAAGTAAATTCACAAGCGATGTAATTTAATTTCCTTAACGAAATGCAATTTAACAACATGAAATAGATGCCAAAGCTGAATCGACACCGTCCATTTCTCTCCAGCCCAGGTGTCAAAGTTCACCGTATCCGCCACTGATTGTTTAACTGATTTCTATCTTCGAAATGAACAAGTGAAGCCCTATTTAGATACGATGAAAATATTCGTGATCGCTGAATGTCGACTAGATTTGATAGTCCTCGAATATTTTCTGAACCTATGAAGGTAGTCACCAGGCACAAGTACGACTTCTTTGACAGCCCCTTCAGTTAACCTTGACCGACAGCAAACAGCGCCCCCTGCCATGTAATCATGTTTGCGTCACAACTGGACTTCATGCTACATAATTTCGCAGCTCTAAACGCGAACAAAGAAATGCAATCTCCCAGTGTTAATCCATTGATCAATGAAAGTTATGATCTTCATGTTTATATACAATCATTCATGCACTATTTCATTTTTTGATAACAAAACTACATTCATGCTGTGATATGCTCTCTCAGATTAGTGATGATCATGTCATAGAAATACAACATTCACAATACATATTGTCTCGTTCTTAGAGTCCAAAATTGAAAGAATGAAATCTCCTAGGCTTTAATGAAGTCCATACACAAAATAACATAGTTCAGAGCTAGGTGGAAAGACACCATTCATTTCATTCTCTTTAATATTTAAACAATATAAACATTTTGAGACATGCAAATTATACAACACAACAATCTAAACATAAGATTGTGCTCAGCATAAATATACAAGGTAAAGTTAAAGTAAAGTACGAGACTTGAACCGGCGTCTTAGCACGCCAGTTTCCACCCATATGTGCTCGGCCGTCTATCCAGAAATGTTCGGAGATTTCTGTATAGTGTCGCCTCAAGCATCGAAACTCAGATGCGAGGCAACATTCCTAACCTTCCCAGGGTAATACCCTGGTACCCATTTCTGCCAACGGCTGAGACAACCGTGGGTTTTTTTTTTTTCAAACCACCAGTACAATTCACACTGCTTCAAGCGCATAAATATTAATATACTAGAACATCACAACATAGAACATAATTCAATTAGAACATGTACAATGTTCATCGGTACTCAAATTTGAATCACTGAGAGCAGACCTGCTTTAATAATAGAGAAAGGCATGGAAGCACATTGAAATAAAGTGATATAAGGTTTGAATCAAACTCTCATTAATGGTTCTATCTTTTATTTAGATTTTCTTCTCGACCTTTTATCACATTCAGAATAATGTTGACTATCTGAAAGGGACGTGTTTGCCTATAGCGTTTGGTCAGCACGTTTATGGCTGCCCCTAGTACACAACAAGGTCACTTCATATAACTAATTATACAACATAAAAGCACATTTATCATATAACGCATATGTATGAGATCGGATAACTGGCTTCTAGAGCACATAGCCAGTAGTGGGGTGTGGATAGGCATGTATGGTGACAGCTTTACAAGGAAGGAACACAACACAATACTGACGTTTTGGCCTGTGGCCTTCTTCAGAATACAAGGACAACGACAACAAACGGTGAAGCACAATTATCTATAACTACATGTTAGATGATAAAGTTAAGGGAGAGGTAGGCAGAGAGAGGAAAAGTAAAATTTTGAGATAAGAAAAGAGAGAGAGAGAGATGTGCTATATGAAATGAGGAAGGATTAGTATAGAGATGTGTGCTACATGAGGAGGGGTAGGATGAGTGTAGAGATATGTGCTACATGAAGTGAGGTTGGAAGAGTGTAGAGATATGTGCTAGATGAGGTGAGGTTGGATGAGTGTAGAGATATGTGCTACATGAGGTGAGGTAGGATGAGTGTAGAGATATGTGCTACAAGAGGTGAGGTTGGATATATGTAGAGATATGTGCTACATGAGATGAGGTTGGATGAGTGTAGAGATATGTGCTACATGAGGAGAGGTAGCATGAGTGTAGAAATATGTGCTACATGAGGTGAGGAAGGATGAGTGTAGAGATATGTGCTACATGAGGTGAGGTAGGATGAGTGGTGTAGAGATATGTGCAACATGAGGCGAGGTAGGATGAATGTAGAGATATGTGCTACACGAGGTGAGGTAGGATGAATGTAGAGATATGTGCTACATGAGGTGAGGTAGGATGAGTGTAGAGATATGTACTACATGAGGTGAGGTAGGATGAGTGTAGAGATATGTGCTACATGAGGTGAGGTAGATGAGTGTAGAGATATGTGCTACGTGAGGTGAGGTAGGATGAGTGTAGAGATATGTGCTACATGAGGGGAGGTTGGATGAGTGTAATGATATGAGCTACATGAAGTGAGGTAGGATGAGTGTAGAGATATGTGCTACATGAGGTGAGGTTGGATGAGTGTAGAGATATGTGCTACGTGAAGTGAGGTAGGATTAGTGTAGAGATATGTGCTACATGAGATGAGGT
Organism: Megaustenia siamemsis; assembly: GCA_032433765.1. Classification (NCBI taxonomy): domain Eukaryota; kingdom Metazoa; phylum Mollusca; class Gastropoda; order Stylommatophora; family Ariophantidae; genus Megaustenia; species Megaustenia siamemsis. The sequence continues at coordinate 56,785,333 of JAVIAB010000160.1, read as the reverse complement.
TAGATGAGTGTAGAGATATGTGCTACATGGGTGACGTAGGATGAGTGTAGAGATATGTGCTACACGAGGCGAGGTAGGATGAGTGTAGAGATATGTGCTAGATGAGGTGAGGTAGGATGAGTGTAGAGATATGTGCTACATGAGGTGAGGTAGATGAGTGTAGAGATATGTGCTACATGAGGTGAGGTAGGATGAGTGTAGAGATATTTGCTACATGAAGTGAGGTTGGAAGAGTGTAGTGATATGCGCTAGATGAGGTGAGGTTGGATGAGTGTAGAGATATGTGCTACATGAGGTTTGGTAGATGAGTGTAGAGATATGTGCTACATGAGGTGAGGTAGGATGAGTGTAGAGATATGTGCTACAAGAGGTAAGGTTGGGTATATGTAGAGATATGTGCTACATGAGATGAGGTTGGATGAGTGTAGAGATATGTGCTACATGAGGTGAGGTAGCATGAGTGTAGATATATGTGCTACATGAGGTGAGGAAAGATGAGTGTAGAGATATGTGCTACATGAGGTGAGGTAGGATGAGTGTAGAGATATGTGCTACATGAGATGATGTAGGATGAGTGTAGAGATATGTGCTACATGAGGTGAGGTAGGATGAGTGGTGTAGAGATGTGTGCTACATGAGGCGAGGTAGAATGAGTGTAGAGATATGTGCTAGATGAGGTGAGGTAGGATGAATGTAGAGATATGTGCTACATGAGGTGAGGTACGATGAGTGTAGAGATATGTACTACATGAGGTGAGGTAGTATGTGTGTAGAGATATGTGCTACTTGAGGTGAGTTAGTATGAGTGTAGAGATATGTGCTACGTGAGATGAGGTAGGATGAATGTAGAGATATGTGCTACATGAGGTGAGGTAGGATGAGTGTAGTGATATGTACTACATGAGGTGAGGTAGGATGTGTGTAGAGATATGTGCTTCTTGAGGTGAGCTAGTATGAGTGTAGAGATATGTGCTACGTGAGGTGAGGTAGGATGAGTGTAGAGATGTGTGCTACATGATGTGAGGTTGGATGAGTGTAGAGATATGTGCTACATGAGGTGAGGTAGGATGAGTGTAGAGATATGTGCTACGTGAGGTGAGGTAGGATGAGTGCAGAGATATGTGCTACATGAAGTGAGGTAGGATTGGTGTAGAGATATGTGCTATATGAAGTGAGGTAGGATGAGTGTAGAGATATGTGCTATATGAGGTGAGGTAGGATGAGTGTAGAGACATGAGCTACTTGAGGTGAGGTAGGATGAGTGTAGAGATATGTGCTACATGAAGTGAGGTTGGATGAGTGAAATGTTATGAGCTACATGAAGTGAGGTACGATGAGTGTAGAGATATGTGCTACATGATGTGAGGTACGATGAGTGTAGAGATATGTGCTACTTGAGGTGAGTTAGTATGAGTGTAGAGATATGTGCTACGTGAGGTGAGGTTGGATGAGTGTAGAGATATGTGCTACATGAAGTGAGGTTGGATGAGTGAAATGATATGAGCTACATGAAGTGAGGTACGATGAGTGTAGAGATATGTGCTACATGATGTGAGGTACGATGAGTGTAGAGATATGTGCTACATGATGTGAGGTACGATGAGTGTAGAGATATGTGCTACATGATATGAGGTACGATGAGTGTAAGGATATGTGCTACATGAAGTGAGGTAGAATGAGTGTAGAGATATGTGCTACATGAGGTGAGGTAGGATGAGTGTAGTGATATGTGCTACATGATGTGAGGTACGATGAGTGTAGAGTTATGTGCTACATGACCTGAGGTAGGATGATTGTAGAGATATGTGCTACATCATGTGAGGTACGATGAGTGTAGAGATATGTGCTACATGATGTGAGGTACGATGAGTGTAGAGATATGTGCTACATGATGTGAGGTACGATGAGTGTAGAGATATGTGCTACATGATGTGAGGTACGATGAGTGTAGAGATATGTGCTACATGAAGTGAGGTAGAATCAGTGTAGAGATATGTGCTACATGAAGTGAGGTAGAATGAGTGTAGAGATATGTGCTACATGAAGTTAGGTAGAATGAGTGTAGAGATATGTGCTACATGAAGTGAGGTGGAATGAGTGTAGAGATATGTGCTACATGAAGTTAGGTAGAATGAGTGTAGAGATGTATACAATTGTAAGAAATGAGGAGGAGCTTTAGACTAAAGAGCGAACATTAAATACGCACTGGCCACAACAGAATGAGAAACCACATTTTTCCACAAACTCAAAATAGGTACTACCTGCCAATGCCACTGTACACTGGACAACATGACAACAAAACATGTTCTACAGGATTGCCCCCAGTACAAAGACTTGAGAAGGACAATGTGGTCCATTCCCACCTCCCTGGAAGAGAAACTCTACGGGGCAACCGAATCACTTAAACAGACAGCTGCCTTCATAAGAAAGTCGGGAATCCTAGTCTGAATGAGCCATGATCGCAGAAGCAGAAGAAGAAAAGTAAATAGTAAAAAGTGAATAATGTATCATTGTTATATACTTTTAATGATACATTAATGATACATTAATGATACATTAATTACCGCTGCATTGCAATTATTTCCCTGTTCCCTACTAGAGCATACAATGTGATTTACAAACTGATAAGGGGACTATCTTACAGACAATCTTTGAACACTTATGTAACAGCCACTACACCAGTTGCCAGTTTGATCATATTTGTGAAGTTTTTATTTGATTGGATCACATTTATGAAGTCTCTATATTTGACTTGATTAAATTTGTGAAGTCTTTGAATTGATCATATTTGTGAAGTCTTTATTTGATATGATGTCCATGTTTGTGAAGTCTTTATTTGATATGATATCCATGTTTGTGAAGTAAGACATGTCCATGTTTGTGAAGTATTTATTTGATATGATGCCCATGTTTGTGAAGTAAGACATGTCCATGTTTGTGAAGTCTTTATTTGATATGATGCCCATGTTTGTGAAGTAAGACATGCCCATGTTTGTGAAGTCTTCTTTAGCTTGTTCATGTTTGTGAAGTCTTTAACAGTACCAGACAAACACCATTGGACAAAAAGATGCAACAAAGACGATGGTGCCGGGTAGGACACACTGCTGAAGTCTGTTACACGACTCGCCCTTTATCTGGAAGCCCCAAGGAAGGAGACAAAGGGTATAAGACTAACGTGTAGCTGGAGAAGACATACGGAAACAGAGATGAAGAGGGTGGGGATTGAGTGATCATAAGAGAATGACAAGAGATTAAGTAAAATTAAGAGTCATATAAAATATATCACGGTTACTGTAAAGAGCAATCTCTAACAACGATCAAGACACACCACACAGAAAATATACAATTTGAGTCATTTACGCAGATGGCTCCGTACGTTTGTATTGAGTCATTTACACAGATGGCTCCATACTTTTGTATTGAGTCATTTACACAGATGGCTCCATGCTTTTGTATTGAGTTATTTACACAGATGGCTCCGTACTTTTTTATTGAGTCATTTACACAGCTGGCTCATTACTTCTGTATTGAATCATTTACACAGATGGCTCCGTATTTTTGTAATGAGTCAGTTACACAGATGGCTCACTACGGTCGTGGGCTCTTGCGGATCATGTGAGGTGGTAGACATGTGAAGGACGAGAGTGGTGCTTTCCTATTGAGAACAAGTAGTTCTTTGGCTGGACTCTATACACGCATGTGTGTTTTCTCACAGACTCGATGGGTATGCTTAGAAAGATCGCAAATAGCTGGGTTGGTTCAACAGCAACGGTTGGAGTCTCTGGGGAGGTCTATTCTAACGATCGTCTGCATCATTTGCATGCCAGAGCACGTGGGTGTAAGAGGCAATGAACGTGCTGATAGAACTGCCAGTTTGGCTGATGTTGAATGCGGAAGAATCATGGAGCACGATAACATTCTGAATACCCTCAGGGATGCTACTAGAAAATACGATTTTTAAAAAACGTCAACAAATTCGTAACTATGAACAGAATGCATGAATGTCATGTCACGGTGGGAGATGCTAGACGAAAGCGCTGAGCAGGAATCTGAAGACTTGTCAACCATCGTTAGTCGCTAAACGTTGGCAGATATAATTTAGAGGAAATCTAAACACTTATAGACTTGTCTAATCTAACGAAACTCAACCACATTTTATAATTTGTTGCTCTCCTTGTTTTAAGATATACTTTTATAAGAGATGGCGTGTAGAAATGTTCATTATTACATATCTATATTTAGTGATCGTGATCGCTAAGAATGAAAATGAATTACAAGAAATATTAGATATTATACTGAAAGAAAACAAAAATAGAGGACTCAGCCTTAATAGCAGAAAGACAGAAGCAATGGTAACAACAAAGAAAAAGACACCACCTCGGTGCAAAATAAAGACAAGTGGAACAATATTAAAACAGGTAAATGAATTTAAATATTTGGGAACTTTGTTAACCTCAGACGGAAGATGTACAAAAGATGGTGAGATGCAGAATGGCTCAGACAAAAGCAGCTTTCCAAAAAATGAGGAAGATACTATACAATCCATTTTTGGCAATGGAAACAAGAAAAAGAGTTCTCAAATGTTATATAGCGCCAGTCTTAACATGTGGGTGTGAATCATGGACAATAGGACAACAGACAAGAAAATCACTTGAGTCTGTAGAATGTGGTTTTAGAAAAAATTGTTGAGAATACCATGGACAGCTAAGAAGAATAATGAAAACGTTCTGAAAGAGGCCAAGGCAAAAAGAGAGCTAATTTTGAATATTAGGAAGAAATAATCATCATTTCGTGGTCATGTAATGAGAAGAGAACAACTGGAATATATTGTAACAACAGGGAAAATTAAGGGACGAAGAGATAGAGGAAAGCAAAAAGAAAAGATACCAGACAGCTTAAGAGAATTGCTTGGCAGAAGGTTAATAACATAAATGATAAATAACTGTCGTGATCGAAAGTTGTGGAGAGACATGATCACCTACTTGATGATGATGATATTTAGTGATTTACTTTTCCATACTCCATGTTTTTGCACTAACACAGATAACTCAGTCAAGGAATGTACGAGCACACAGTTACGGGTACTAGCTCTCACTAACACAGTTACGGGTACTAGCTCACACTAACACAGCTACGGGTACTAGCTCTCACTAACACACAATTTGTAAAGACAGCTTCTAGACCGAGGGCATCGATTACGGAGAAGGGATATAAGCTGAGGTCACTCGCTGATGGCTATTTTGATCAAGTCAGACTAAGTATCAGAGGACGGGTTGATGCGGCGTGTCAAATACGTGTCACCGTTAATGTGTACATTCTTTACCACATGCTGCACGGAACCACGTGACGCCCCCAAGTTCAATGAGATAACTTTTCTTAACCAATCAATAGACCCCATGCAAAATAAAGATTAGGCCAACGACAGCATTCCCTTGGGCAATTTCTATGAACGATTTATTGAGTACATCATCATCATCAAGTGCCATGCATGCTGGGGTAGGTGATCATGCCTCTCCACAACTTTCGATCTCGACTGTTATTTATCATTTCTGTTGTTTACCTTCTGTCAAGCCATTCTCTTAAACTGTCGGACATCTTTTCTCTTTGCCTCCCTCTATCTCTTCGTCCCTCAATTTTCCCAGTTGTTACAATATATTCCAGCTGTTCCCTTCTCATTACATGGCCACAAAAATGATGATTATCTTTTAGTAATTTTGGAAATTAGCTCTCTTTTTGCTGTGGCCTCTTTCAGAACGTTTTCATTATTCTTCTTAACTGTCCATGGCATTCTCAACATTCTTCCGTAAAACCACACTTCTGCAGCCTACAGTGATTTCCTTGTCTGTTGTCCTATTGTCCATGATTCACATCCATGTGTTAAAACTGGCTCTACATAACATTTAAGAACTCTTTTTTCTTGTTACTATTGTCAATAATGGATTGCATAGTATCTTCCTCATTTTTTTGAAAAGCTGCTTTTGCCTGAGCCATTCTGCATCTCACCTCATTTGTACATCTTCCGTCTGAGGTTAACAAAGTTCCCAAATATTTAAATTCATTTACCTGTTTTAATATTGTTTCACTTGTCTTTATTGTGCATTGCGGTGAAATCTTTTTTCTTGTTGTTACCATTACTTCTGTCTTTTTTTGTATTAAGGCTGAATCCTTCATTTTTGTTTTCTTTCAGTATAATGTCTAACATTTCTTGCAACTCATTTTCACTCTTAGTGATTAAGACTGTATTATCAGCATACTTCAGATTATTGAAATTATGACCTCCAATTGCTGTTCCGGACATGCCCCTTATGGATCTTAAAATAATTTCATTATACATATGAAATAAATCTTTATTATATATATATACAAGTTATTGAGTAGTGCCTACATATGTTGTTGTATACTCACGCCAGTTTGATATATCACCAACCACGTCCCAAGCGACAAATGTTTGAGGAATATCACTTTTTGTTCCACTTACATACATTCAGCCATGTGCTCAAGTGTCCCTTGCCATACAGGCAGAACTCCTCCAACTTCAGAGGTAGTCTCATTTTGTTGCTGGTCGGGAGTTTCTTTTTGGTAGATCTTTGCTGTCAATTGTGATTGGGCAACGGCCATTTTTGGCATCATCCTTTTCAAACTGCTGGGTTGTTTAGCAAATCATAGGAAGAAGAGGAGCTATGTTTACAGCACTCGGACAAAAAGACAAATAATTAACAGAAAAAAACAAAGAACAATATATGATCGGAAGCAGGATCGAACCCGTACTCCATGGCACAGCGCCTTGCCACGAATGTGTTCTTAAGCGTGTAGAATATACTTGACACCTCCTTTTGCCTGCTATTATCCCAGACAGTTCTCACTGCCAACAGATCTGTGAACTGTAGAATCAAGAGTAAACCACAAATTTGAAGTGAAAAATTACCACCGCCTCTTGAGACATCCGAACCCGGACTTTCTTATCTAGAGCCCGACAGCTTACCACTAGGCCACTCAGGCACCGTCCCTACACAATTTCTATCAATGCTGTAACACATTATATATATATATATATATATATATATATATATATATATATATATATACATATAGTTTATATTTGTTTCATTTCATTAAATAAAAAAGAAACAATTGTTTGCCATTTTTGTATTTAGTTATTGATATTTCTTACATGTGACTCCACTTGACAACCCATTTGAAAGTAACACCAAGCTCGTTTGTCACTAACAGAAGCATACAATCAAACACATGATCAATCACACGCACATGCTGTGAAGATGAAGCAGGAAATACTTGCACAAAGCTCATCCCCCCATTCACCAGTAGTTTGCTATAGCACCGGATGCCATCAACGTGGCCGAGTGATAAATTCATGACATGAAAAGTTTGGACAGACCTGCCTCGACCGTAGCTTTCTGTGTGGCCGTTAAGTGCTTTACTCTACAATAGAAGATATCTATACGTAGCTCGTGGCATGACCCAACTTTGTTGAAGTTAGTTAGTGCTGTTATAAATAGTTAGTGCTGTTAGTGCTGTTAGTTAGTGCTGTTATTGATAGTTAGTAATGTTAGTGCTGTTAGTTAGTGCTGTTATTAATAGTTAGTGATGTTAGTTATTAATGTTAGTTAGTGCTGTTATTAATAGTTAGTGATGTTAGTTAGTGCTGTTATTAATAGTTAGTGCTGTTAGTGCTGTTAGTTAGTGCTGTTAGTGTTGTCAGTGATGTTAGCTAGTGCTGTTAGTGCTGTTAGTGCTGTTAGTGTTGTTAGTGCTGTTAGCTAGTGCTGTTAGTGCTGTTAGTTAGTGCTGTTAGTGTTGTCAGTGATGTTAGCTAGTGCTGTTAGTGCTGTTAGTGTTGTTAGTGCTGTTAGTTAGTGCTGTTAGTACTGTTAGTTAGTGCTGTTAGTGTTGTTAGTGCTGTTAGTTAGTGCTGTTATTGTTGTTAGTTAGTGCTGTTAGCTAGTGCTGTTAGTATTGTTAGTTAGTGCTGTTAGAGTTGTTAGTTAGTGCTGTTAGTGTTGTTAGTTAGTGTTGTTAATGCTGTTAGTTAGTGCTGTTAGTGTTGTTAGTGCTGTTAGCTAGTGCTGTTAGTGTTGTTAGTTAGTGCTGTTAGTGTTGTTAGTGCTGTTAGTTAGTGCTGTTAGTGTTGTTAGTGCTGTTAGTTAGTGCTGTTAGTGATGTTAGTTAGTGCTGTTAGTGTTGTTAGTGCTGTTAGTTAGTGCTGTTAGTACTGTTAGTTAGTGCTGTTAGTGTTGTTAGTGCTGTTAGTTAGTGCTGTTATTGTTGTTAGTTAGTGCTGTTAGCTAGTGCTGTTAGTATTGTTAGTTAGTGCTGTTAGTGTTGTTAGTTAGTGCTGTTAGTTAGTGTTGTTAATGCTGTTAGTTAGTGCTGTTAGTGTTGTTAGTGCTGTTAGCTAGTGCTGTTAGTGTTGTTAGTTAGTGCTGTTAGTGTTGTTAGTGCTGTTAGTTAGTGCTGTTAGTGTTGTTAGTGCTGTTAGTTAGTGCTGTTAGTGATGTTAGTTAGTGCTGTTAGTGATGTTAGTTAGTGCTGTTAGTGCATTTAGTTAATGTTGTTAGTTAGTGTTGATAATTCATATTTTAGTGCTGTTAGTTAGTGCAATTAGTTAATGTTGTTAGTACTGTTAGTGCTTTTAGTTAGTGTTGTTAGTTAGTGTTGTTAATTCATATTTTTAGTGCTGTTAATTAGTGCAATTAGTTAATGTTGTTACTGCTGTTAGTGCAATTAGTTAATGTTGTTAGTTAGTGTTGTTAATTAATATTTTTAGTGCTGTTAGTTAGTGCAATTAGTTAATGTTGTTAGTGCTGTTAGTGCAATTAGCTAATGTTGTTAGTACTGTTAGTGCTTTTAGTTAGTGTTGTTAGTTAGTGTTGTTAATTCATATTTTTAGTGCTGTTAATTAGTGCAATTAGTTAATGTTGTTACTGCTGTTAGTGCAATTAGTTAATGTTGTTAGTTAGTGTTGTTAATTAATATTTTTAGTGCTGTTAGTTAGTGCAATTAGTTAATGTTGTTAGTGCTGTTAGTGCAATTAGTTAATGTTGTTAGTACTGTTAGTGCTTTTAGTTAGTGTTGTTAGTTAGTGCTGTTAATTCATATTTTTAGTGCTGTTAGTTAGTGCAATTAGCTAATGATGTTAGTGCTGTTAGTGCAATTAGTTAATGTTGTTAGTGCTGTTAGTGCAATTAGTTAATATTGTTAGTGCTGTTAGTGCTTTTAGTTAGTGTTGTTAGTTAGTGTTGTTATTTAGTGTTGTTAGTTAGTGTTGTTAGTTAGTGTTGTTAGTTAGTGTTGTTAGTTAGTGCTGTTAGTGCTTTTAGTTAGTGTTGTTAGTTAGTGTTGTTAATTAGTGTTGTTAGTTAGTGTTGTTAGTTAGTGTTGTTAGTGCTGTTAGTGCTTTTAGTTAGTGTTGTTAGTTAGTGTTGTTAGTTAGTGTTGTTATTTAGTGTTGTTAGTTAGTGTTGTTAGTTAGTGTTGTTAGTTAGTGCTGTTAGTGCTTTTAGTTAGTGTTGTTAGTTAGTGTTGTTAGTTAGTGTTGTTAGTTAGTGTTGTTAGTTAGTGTTGTTAGTGCTTTTAGTTAGTGTTTTAGTTAGTGCTGTTAATTAGTGTTTTTAGTGCTTTTAGTTAGTGCTGTTAGATATTGCTGTTAGTAAGTGTTGTAATATTTTTTTTCAAAAAATAACTTTGCTCTAATATTTCGGCTGGGTGAACATAGAAGCCATCCTTCAAATCGAACACAATCTCTTGTCCCCAGTAAATCAGCCCTTAACCACTTTTCTACCTCGGCTAACTTTAGATACAAAAACAATCATTAATTAATAATGTTCATTTAAATGTTGCCTGTTATACTAGTGGGTTACTTGGGCCCACATCTCTCAAACAAGCAGTCTCAATCTCTGTCTCTCTCGTGACTGCCCTGAAAGTCTGTCAGTTATTACATCAATCAGCTTGTTGATGCGTTACAATGTCGACCAGTGGCATCACGTGAGACGACTCATCGACAAAACAATTATTTCGCTTCCTAAGCTGCAAGACGTTTTTTTGTGTCCATTATTACTACTTTATTATGTTTAAGGTTTGAAATTTTGCGCCGGGGTACGTGTTCCCAGACCTATCTCCACGGTACGCCACTGACAGGTCTGCGAACAACGCAATAGAAAGTAAAGAGGAAGTGCCTGGTATGTTTGGAAAATAAACTGTTCAGCACTGACTAAATATACCTCGTGCCATGAACCCTTGTGAAGGACTGCGCTATATTGATCCCACCTTTATGACATAATCAATATGTCCTTTAAACTTTGCTAACGGAACGAAATAATTAATAAAGTCCAACAATGACGTAGCCCTCATATATCCAGTTTAATGTGGCGTGTCGTGATGGCAGTTAACATGTTTCCAAAAACACGCTATTGGAAATAAAATTAAACAGGGGGAGAATGACTTAAAAGAGACATGTAAGGTAAAACAGCAAACAATTGTTATCTGTTGAACAACAAACACACACACATAGAGCAAGAAGCAATCATGCAAGTAGAAATACATGAATGATATACTTGCTGTATTGTTCATGTTTTGTTTGTTTGTTTGTTTGTTTTGTTCGTTTGTTTGTTTGCCCACCACGCGGTCGAAAGTACTCATATCCCACGTCAGGAAATTGAGGTCAGCGTCCTATGAGCTCATGACAGTTCAGATCTAGTATAGAGCACACAGATCTAGTATAGAGCACACAGATCTAGTATAGAGCACACAGATCTAGTATAGAGCACACAGATCTAGTATAGAGCACACAGATCTATTATAGAGCACACAGATCTAGTATAGAGCACACAGATCTAGTATAGAGCACACAGATCTAGTATAGAGCACACAGATCTAGTATAGAGCACACAGATCTAGTATAGAGCACACAGATCTAGTATAGAGCACACAGATCTATTATAGAGCACACAATGGAGGCAACATGAAATGGTTTGGTTCCCTATCTCGATCATCTGGTCAAGACCATTCTGCAAGGAAATGTAACAAGAGGAAGAAGAACTAGACAGATGAGGAGGCGCGAAGATAACATCAGAGAAGTCTCGAATCTACAAAGTTCCGAAGAGTAACTGAAGACAGAGATTAGTAGAGAAATGTTATGACGTCAGTCACTGGCGTTCTAACAAGCCCCAGGGTTTTTGGACATTGAAAGAATCACGAAATGCCAAACCTGAAATACACACAGTGACAAGTGAATAATTGGTACCCAAGAGAGATTTCTTTATGACCCCACGCCATACAAGACATATAAATAGATTGAAAAGGGTACAGAACTCGAGGGAGGCTCGAAGTAAATGGAGTGGCAGCATTAAGTAAAGAACAACAGAAATAGTGATTAAGGTTTAGACTTTTAGAAGAAAGACAACTTCGCATCTGTCTCAACGAACGAAGGCTAGGAATTGAAAAATGACTAGCTCACCAAGGAGTATAGAGAGGGAGAGAGATATAACTAAAAATGTGCTAATAACTTTATAGACGATATATATATCTTGATTGGAGGTCATAATATATATAATCTAAGGTATGCTGATGATACAGTCTTAATTGCTAAGAGTGAAAATGAGTTACAAGAAATGTTGGACGTTATAGTGAAAGAAAGCAAAAATAAAGGACTCAACCTTAATAGCAAAAAGACAGAGGTAATGGTAACAACAAAGAAAAAGACATCACCTCAGTGCAAAATAAAGACAAGTGGAACAATATTAAAACAGGTAAAGGAATTTAAATATTTGGGAATTTGTTAAACTCAGACGGAAGATGTACAAAAGAGGTGAGATGTAGAATGGCTCAGGCAAAAGCAGCTTTCCAAAAAATGAGGAAGATACCATGCAATCCATTTTTGACAATAGAAACAAGGAAAAAGAGTTCTTAAATGTTATGTAGAGCCAGTCTTGACATATGGATGCGAATCATGGACAATAGGACAACAGACAAGAAAATCACTGAAGTCTGTAGAAATGTGGTTTTACAGAAGAATGTTGAGAGTACCATGGACAGCTAAGAAGAATAATGAAAATTTTAAGAGAGAGGTCAAAGCAAAAAGAGAGCTAATTTCCAATATTAGGAAGAGACAATCATCATTTTTTGGCCATGTAATGAGAAGAGAACAACTGGAATATATTGTAACAACAGGAAAAATTAAGGGACGAAGAGATAGAGGGAAGCAGAGAGAAAAAATAACAGACAGCTTAAAAGAATGGCTTGACAGAAGGTCAACAATAGAAATGATAAATAGCTGCCGAGATCGAAAGTTGTGGAGAGACATGATCACCTACGCCAGTAGGCCCGGTACTTGATGATGATGATGATGATAATGATGATATATCTTGATGCATGAATCTTTGGTATAATTCACTATTTGTTAAGGCAAAATAAGGGATTTATAACAATTAGTCAAATAAAGTTAAGGGTTAAGGCATAAAAATGCGAAGCTGCAGTAAAGCTGAATGTGATGAAAAATAAAAAAAAAATTAAAAAAATGGTATGTAAGAAGCTTTACGTGATAAGTGGACGACACAGACTAAACGACGTTTCGGCTCAATAGGCCTTCATCAGGAACACAAAAACAACAACACACACACAAAACTAATAACGAAACAACCAAAACAAAAACAATCGAAATGTGTTAAAGAAAACAAAATTATCTATCCTGTCAAAACAAAAGACAATTGCAACCAAGTGCGGCTGTCGTGAACGTAGAGAAACGTGCACAAATGTGCGCAAATGCACACAGAACCAGAGGAGTTCACACAGGGGTCAGTGTGCAAACACAAAGGAGAAAGAATAGAATCGTAGACTAACAGGTGTTCAAAAGGCGGTAACAGTGAGATGTATGAGAGTGGGGTACAATAAAAACAATGAGGGGTAAGGAGCACAGAAAAAAAGGTATAGAGGAGAACATCGAAGTGTCTCATAAGGGAGTAGAGGAGAAGAACTATAAAAAGCATGGCATAGTAAGTAGACCAAAGAACCCAAACATGTGCAGTAGAGAAGGCTATGCAAAAGGGAAGGAGCAGCCAAAAGGAAATTGTGTGTATGAGTGTGATACATTCATACCTCTTGGGGTCAGCGAACCATACTGGACTATGAGGCGATTTTCCAAAGTATAGAGGCTGCGGTCGCCAGAGTGACAAAAACAATACCAGTGACTCACCAATATAGGTGAGTCTGGGAGAAGATTAGCGGAAAGATTTTGTGAACATCTACGTGATGTCCAACAGAATACTGGTACTCCGGTGTCTTCCCACTTCAACTCCTCTGATCACAAGGGCAAAGACGACATCCGTGTCACAGGTATTGTCCTTTGTCCCTCTGGCGACCGCAGCCGCTATACTTTGGAAAATCGCCTCATAGTCAAGTAGGGTTCGCTGACCCCAAGAGGTATGAATGTATCACACTCATACACAGTTTCCTTTTGGCTGCTCCTTCCCTTTTTGCATAGCCTTCTCTATTGCACATATTTGGGTTCTTTGGTCTATCTACTATGCCATGCTATTTATAGTTCTTCTCCTCTAGTCCCTTATGAGACACTTCGGTGTTCTCCTCTATACCTTTTTTTTCTGTGCTCCTTACCTCTCATTATTTTTATTGTACCCCACTCTCAGACATCTCACTCTTGCCGCCTTTTGAACACCTGTTAGTCTACGATTCTATTCTTTCTCCTTTGTGTTTGCACACTAACCCCTGTGTGAACTCCTCTAGTTCTGTGTGCATTTGCGCACATTTGTGCACGTTTCTCTACGTTCACGACAGCCGCACTTGGTTGCAATTTCCTTTTGTTTTGACAGGATAGATAATTTTGTTTTCTTTAGCACATTTCGATTGTTTTTGTTTTGGTTGTTTGTTATTAGTTTTGTGTGTGTGTGTTTTTTTTTTGTTTGTTCCTGATGAAGGCCTATTGAGCCGAAACGTCGTTTAGTCTGTGTCGTCCACTTATCATGTAAAGCTTCTTACATACCATTATTTTTTTATTTTTTTTATTTTTCTTCTCCAAATAAAGTTAAACAGGATGATCTCAGGGGCGATAATTTTAAAGGTGGTCGTGTGCTCTAGCTTTTGGTTTTTCGTGGCAACGCTCTGTGCCGAGGATTACGGACTCGATCCTGCTTTGGACCATCTATTGCTCTTTGTTTTCATTTCTGTTGTTGATTATTTTTTATTTTTTTTCCGAGTGCTGTAAACATACCCTTACCCTTAAATGACTCGTAATAATTTCGAGAAAGAATTGGATATATTTTGTTTCATGTTTGCTTATATCACTACAATGTCGGGAGCCACAACTTATTTATTATCTAGCAATATTCAGGAGCAAGTAATACAGGCTAAAAGAAAGGTCTGTGTTCTGACATTGAGATTTCCTGATGACCTACTGGTCACAGAAGACCGTGATGTTTGGCTTCAGAGAGTACATTTATTGATTATGCACGATGTGACCGCATTTCAAGCACGTCCGGTCAATATGGCGGATAGGCGGCAGGAACAGTTTAAGGCTGTCTGAAAATTGTTCCTCATATTCTAAGTCCGGCTTGCTTCCGAAGCTACTGAGTTAAGTGTTCTGTGGACACCGTGCGCTGTGCGTTTCATCAGTTTTGATTGTATTTCGATATTTCGATTGTTTATGCTGAATTATGATATGACCGGGATCGTATGGCTGTGATCACTTTCTGTGCTGTTTCGCCTTATACCTTTTGGCGTGTGCTGGGACTACTATGATGGGGACTGGAGCTACCTTTCTTTGTTTGGGAGATGCGATATTAATTCGGATGATTACGCTGCCACGGGCGGTTGAGCAATTATGGATTTTAATTCGTTTGCAGTGATACCGGTGCCTTCCATAACCTTAGCCATAATAAACAAAACAGAAAGGCTGTGCATCTGCACCTTGTGTTTGCAGGAACTGGCGTAGTCATATAATTGCTTCGGTTACTTTGGAGGTTTTTTTTGTCAGTGTATTCTATGTTTGTCGAGAAAACTGGAGTGAAGAAGTTATATGCGATCTCTTTTCGATCGAAGTCGTTTTGAATCGTCGTCTGTGCAATAAATTAGGACATGCACGGAAGTCGACCTTGTCAACAGAATTCGCCAACAGCGTCATCGGGCATTCTCGATGCCATGACATGAGATGGAGCGGATATGGTAATTTCCGACTGTCGTGAAACTTATTAAATATAATAGAATAGAATAGAATAGAATAGAACAGAATAGAATAGACGGGTTCATTGAAATGTATCTTGTAAGCATTAACCTGTGGTAATTTCGTGAGATGGTTAATTCAGTAGTTTCTAGTCACTACCAACCTAGTACCCGACTGGGCTACCGGCGTTTTGACAACCCGTGTTCGATTCCCGCTGGAAGCAGTGTGAGTTGTACTTGTGGTTGGAAAAAAAGATACCCCCGAGGTCGACCCAGCCGCTGGCAGAAATGGCTACCAGAGTAGTTCTCTGGGAAGGTGAGGAATGCAGCCTCGCACTGTGAGTTTCAATGATTGAAGCGACAGTATCTAGAAGTCTCTGAACACTTCAGGATAAGCGGCCGAGCACATATGGGTGAAAGCTCGCGTGCTAAGACGCCGATTCAAGTCTTTACTTTACCTTTACTTTTATCTCTACCAACATATCTTACATTTTAAAATATGGACAGAAAAACTAACAATTAAAGTAACTATACCCATTAGCGTTCACCATTGTTGTGTTTACCATAGTAAAGCTTTCAACAGAATAATCGCCCTGCCCCATTAGTTCACTTTCTATTCACAAATGTCAATACACCTCACAAAAACAATATAGCAACAACACGGTATCCAAGGTGACAGTAACAAACAACTCAATACCGAGCAGACAGAGTTAATGTTCCATGACCGGAAGTTTTGTTTTTGCCGCAGTTGGTGCTTCTGTTTTACTACAAATTAACAGTTCTCTCGGCGGTAAACTGTAAACGAGATCTATTCTTCCCTCCAGATTACTCTGTCAAATTGGAATTTGATCTCCCACAGGAATAGAGAGATTATGGGAGCGTGTGCCTAGTGCTGCACGAATATTAATGGCAGGTATCGATAAAGTAGGCTTGGTTTAAACTAGGCGAAAACTGAAGTACTGCTTGTCTCAAAGGGAGAGGATCCATCAAAATGCGAGATCAAAATAAATGGAACAATTCCGGACACAGATCAACGAATTTAGATAAATGGAACACTTCGGGACATAGATCAACGAATTTAAATAAATGGAACACTTCGGGACATAGATCAACGAATTTAAATAAATGGAACACTTCGGGACATAGATCAACGAATTTAAATAAATGAAACACTTCGGGACATAGATCAACGAATTTAAATACAAGAACTGCAGCTGTTGTCCTATTTATGGGATGAGTTGGAGTTCCTCTTTGGATCTGGAGAATGAAGGTCGCATATATGATATAACGGCCACGAGGTATACAGGTTTCAGTTGAAATACATTATCCCAGTAGTAACTCCATATAGAAGATGACGCTCTGATGTCAAATGTAGGACAGACCAAGAACAATGGAACTTTACAACAACAATGTAGGACAGACCAAGAACAATGGAACTTTACAACAACAATGTAGGACAGACTCACCAGGAACAAGGGAACTTTGCAAAAAAAATATTTAAAAGCACTTTCTGCAAGAATTTCCGGTTTAAACAAGCACTTGAAGGAATCCTACAATGTGCTGCTAATTCTGCCTCTTTCTTCATTGTGATCTATATCCTGTCTTGTAAAACAGACGTGAGTCATGGACAAAGAAACAGAACAGGACGATCGCTGTAAGAGAAGAATAAGCAAAGTCACTTATAAAAACAAAGTCAGCTATAAAGTATAACAGCAAAGTCAGTTATAAGGTATAGCAGCAAAGTCACTTATAAGGTATAACAACAAAGTCAGTTATAAGGTATAACAGCAGAGTCAGCTATAAGGTATAACAACAAAGTCAGTTACAAGGTATAATAATAAAGTCAGTTTTAAGGTATAACAGCAGAGTCAGCTATAAGGTATAACAACAGAGTCAGCTATAAGGTATAACAACAAAGTCAGCTATAAGGTATAACAATAAAGTCAGTTATAAGGTATAACAGCAAAGTCAGTTATAAGGAATAACAACAAAGTCAGTTACAAGGTATAATAATAAAGTCAGTTTTAAGGTATAACAGCAAAGTCAGTTAAAAGGTATAACATCAAAGTCAGTTATAAAGTATAACAACAAAGTCAGTTATAAGGTATAACAACAGAGTCAGCTATAAGGTATAACAACAAAGTCAGCTATAAGGTATAACAAAAAAGTCAGTTATAAGGTATAACAGCAAAGTCAGTTATAAGGTATAACAACAAAGTCAGTTACAAGGTATAATAATAAAGTCAGTTATAAGGTATAACAGCAAAGTCAGTTATAAGGTATAACAACAAAGTCAGTAATAAGGTATAACAACAAAGTCAGTTATAAGGTATAATAATAAAGTCAGTTTTAAGGTATAATAACAAAGTCAGTTATAGGGTATAATAACAAAGTCAGCTATAAGGTATAATAACAAAGTCAGTTATAAGATTTAATAGCAAAGTCAGTTATAAGATATAACATCAAAGTCAGCTAAAAGGTATAATAACAAAGTCAGTTATAAGATATAATAACAAAGTCAGCTATAAGATAAAAAAGAAAGTCAGCTATAAGGTATAACAACAAAGTCAGCTATAAGGTATAACAACAAAGTCAGCTATAAGATAAAATAACAAAGTCAGCTATAAGATAAAATAACAAAGTCAGTTATAAGATAAAATAACAAAGTCAGTTATAGGATATAATAACAAAGTCAGCTATAAGGTATAATAACAAAGTCAGTTATAGGATATAATAACAAAGTCAGCTATAAGGTGTAATAACAAAGTCAGCTATAAGGTATAATAACAAATTCATGGATGCCAGTACACATAGAAAAATAACATTTCAACGAACAAAGAAAACATTACAAAATCGATTTTTGTCAACGGGAATAATTTAAAAAATGTCATCAGTGTTAAATGGATATTCAGATTTGACGTATAGATGTCAATCATGGACACACACAAACAAGGAAAGAAAGTCACCGGATGCTAGAGAAATTTGTTTTTAAAGAAGAATGTAAAGAATGGCATAGGCAGCTACACAGAGTAAAGAGGATGTTCTAAAGTTGGTCAAAGTAAAAAGAATGGTCATTTCCGACATCACAAGGAAACAATCATCACTTTATGGCCATGATATCACAAGGAAACAATCATCACTTTATGGCCATGCTAACACAAGGAAACAATCATCACTTTATGGCCATGCTATCACAAGGAAACAATCATCACTTTATGGCCATGATATCACAAGGAAACAATCATCACTTTATGGCCATGCTAACACAAGGAAACAATCATCACTTTATGGCCAGGCTATCACAAGGAAACAATCATCACTTTATGGCCATGATATCACAAGGAAACAATCATCACTTTATGGCCATGCTAACACAAGGAAACAATCGTCACTTTATAGCCATGCTATCACAAAGAAACAATCGTCACTTTATAGCCATGCTAACACAAGGAAACAATTATCACTTTTTGGCCATGCTATCACAAAGAAACAATCGTCACTTTATAGCCATGCTAACACAAGGAAACAATTATCACTTTTTGGCCATGCTATCACAAAGAAACAATCGTCACTTTATAGCCATGCTAACACAAGGAAACAATTATCACTTTTTGGCCATGCTATCACAAGGAAACAATCATCACTTACGGCCATGCTATAACAGATACCCACGCCAGTTAACTGGCGATGATGATGATGATGACGATGTTGATGTTTGGAAGGTTCAGAGAACATATGAGACACACTAGACATAACAATTTATCTATGATCATTGTATCTACATTTGATGACATGAGAAAAGTTCAACTTAAAAATATTGTAAGAACATGAGAGGATATAAACTGAAGAAAAATAGCGGAAAAGAAATTTTAAAAAAACCACTAGACAGCTTAGACAGGAGAAATGTGCAGGAATTGCTTACAGCAGCTTTATTTCAAAGAGGGAGAAGACAATCTGTATTAAATCTGCTATATACAATGTTTACACTCTTCCTCCAGCTTTACAGCAGTCTGGTAGGATATTAGGCCTCTCTGTGCCTCACCCCTACTCTCGGGCATGTAAAGAGTAAAATGGAAAAGGGAGACCAGCTCTAGAAATGGTAAGGTCGCCTTATGTGCATGAACATGGCACCTGATGATGGTTGAAAAAATCAGCGCGACAAAGAAAGTTTAAAAAAAAACCCCTCATGAACAAGCTAACAATGAAAGAAATACCAAGATAACGTGAAAATACTTTGTTTTTGTTTTCCGTATCAGGAACGTCACGGTAAACTTTTTTGTATTTGAATGGCTTCCACATATATGCTATATAAGTAATTAATTGAAAACAAGAGTTGTTAGTTTACATATTCAGCTCACTGATAATGAGAATACAAATGTAAGTGGGTCAGAGTTTCTTGCTATGTGACTGTCTTCTAGCTTTATTCCATGACATGACAGAGTTTCTTGCTATGTGACTGTCTTCTAGCTTTATTCCATGACATGACAGAGTTTCTTGCTATGAGACTGTCTTCTAGCTTTATTCCATGACATGACAGAGTTTCTTGCTATGTGACTGTCTTCTAGCTTTATTCCATGACATGACAGAGTTTCTTGCTATGTGACTGTCTTCTAGCTTTATTCCATGACATGACAGAGTTTCTTGCTATGTGACTGTCTTCTAGCTTTATTCCATGACATGACAGAGTTTCTTGCTATGTGACTGTCTTCTAGCTTTATTCCATGACATGACAGAGTTTCTTGCTATGTGACTGTCTTCTAGCTTTATTCCATGACATGACAGAGTTTCTTGCTATGTGACTGTCTTCTAGCTTTATTCCATGACATGACAGAGTTTCTTGCTATGTGACTGTCTTCTAGCTTTATTCCATGACATGACAGAGTTTCTTGCAATGTGACTGTCTTCTAGCTTTATTCCATGACATGACAGAGTTTCTTGCTATGTGACTGTCTTCTAGCTTTATTCCATGACATGACAAAGTTTCGTGTTATGTGACTGTCTTCTAGCTTTATTCCATGACATGACAGAGTTTCTTGCTATGTGACTGTCTTCTAGCTTTATTCCATGACATGATAAAGTTTCTTTCTATGTGACTGTCTTCTAGCTTTATTGCATGACATGACAAACATTCTTGCTATGTGACTGTCTTCTAGCTTTGATCCATGACATGACAAAGTTTCTTGCTACGTGACTGTCTTCTAGCTTTATTCCATGACATGACAGAGTTTCTTGCTATGTGACTGACTTCTAGCTTTATTCCATGACATGACAAAGTTTCATGCTATGTGACTGTCTTCTAGCTTTATTCCATGACATGACAGAGTTCCTTGATATGTGACTGTCTTCTAGCTTTATTCCATGACATGACAAAGTTTCGTGCTATGTGACTGTCTTCTAGCTTTATTCAATACATGACAAAGTTTCTTGCTATGTGGCTGTCTTCTAACTTTATTCAATACATGACAGAGTTCCTTCAAATGTGACTGTCTTCTAGCTTTATTCCATGACATGACAAAGTTTCTTGCTATGTGACTGTCTTCTAACTTTATTCAATACATGACAGAGTTCCTTGCTATGTGACTGTCTTCTAGCTTTATTCAATACATGACCGAGTTTCGTGCTATGTGACGGTCTTCTAGCTTTATTCCATGCCATGAGAAAGTTTCGTGTTATGTGACGGTCTTCTAGCTTTATTCCATGCCATGACAAAGTTTCGTGCTATGTGACTGTCTTCTAGCTTTGTTCCATGACATGACAAAGGTTCTTGCTATGTGACTGTCTTCTAGCTTTATTCCATGACATGACAGAGTTTCTTGCTATGTGACTGTCTTCTAGCTTTATTCCATGACATGACAGAGTTCCTTGCAATGTGACTGTCTTCTAGCTTTATTCCATGACATGACAGAGTTTCTTGCTATGTGACTGTCTTCTAGCTTTATTCCATGACATGACAAAGTTTCGTGTTATGTGACTGTCTTCTAGCTTTATTCCATGACATGACAGAGTTTCTTGCTATGTGACTGTCTTCTAGCTTTATTCCATGACATGATAAAGTTTCTTTCTATGTGACTGTCTTCTAGCTTTATTCCATGCCATGACAAAGTTTCGTGTTATGTGACTGTCTTCTAGCTTTATTGCATGACATGACAAAGATTCTTGCTATGTGACTGTCTTCTAGCTTTATTCCATGACATGATAAAGTTTCTTGCTATGTGACTGTATTCTAGCTTTATTCCATGACATGACAAAGTTTCTTGCTATGTGACTGTCTTCTAGCTTTATTCCATGACATGACAGAGTTTCTTGCTATGTGACTGTCTTCTAGCTTTATTCCATGACATGATAAAGTTTCTTGCTATGTGACTGTCTTCTAGCTTTATTCCATGACATGATAAAGTTTCTTGCTATGTGACTGTATTCTAGCTTTATTCCATGACATGACAGAGTTTCTTGCTATGTGACTGTCTTCTAGCTTTATTCCATGACATGACAGAGTTTCTTGCTATGTGACTGTCTTCTAGCTTTATTCCATGACATGATAAAGTTTCTTGCTATGTGACTGTCTTCTAGCTTTATTCCATGCCATGACAAAGTTTCGTGTTATGTGACTGTCTTCTAGCTTTATTCCATGACATGACAAAGTTTCGTGTTATGGACTGTCTTCTAGCTTTATTCCATGACATAACAAAGTTTCGTGTTATGGACTGTCTTCTAGCTTTATTCAATACATGACAGAGTTTCTTGCTATATGACTGTCTTCTAGCTTTATTCAATACATGACCGAGTTTCGTGCTATGTGACTGTCTTCTAGCTTTATTCAATACATGACAAAGTTTCTTGCTATGTGACTGTCTTCTAACTTTATTCAATACATGACAGAGTTCCTTGCTATGTGACTGTCTTCTAGCTTTATTCCATGACATGACAAAGTTTCTTGCTATGTGACTGTCTTCTAACTTTATTCAATACATGACAGAGTTTCGTGCTATGTGACGGTCTTCTAGCTTTATTCCATGCCATGACAAATTTTCGTGTTATGTGACTGTCTTCTAGCTTTATTCATGACATGATAAAGTTTCTTTCTATGTGACTGTCTTCTAGCTTTATTGCATGACATGACAAACATTCTTGCTATGTGACTGTCTTCTAGCTTTATTCCATGACATGATAAAGTTTCTTGCTATGTGACTGTATTCTAGCTTTATTCCATGACATGACAGAGTTTCTTGCTATGTGACTGTCTTCTAGCTTTATTCCATGACATGACAAAGTTTCTTGCTATGTGACTGTTTTCTAGCTTTATTCCATGACATGATAAAGTTTCTTGCTATGTGACTGTCTTCTAGCTTTATTCCATGCCATGACAAAGTTTCGTGTTATGTGACTGTCTTCTAGCTTTATTCCATGACATGACAAAGTTTCGTGTTATGTGACTGTCTTCTAGCTTTATTCCATGACATGACAAAGTTTCGTGTTATGTGACTGTCTTCTAGCTTTATTCAATACATGACAAAGTTTCGTGTTATGTGACTATCTTCTAGCTTTATTCCATGACATGACAGAGTTCCTTGCTATGTGACTGTCTTCTAGCTTTATTCAATACATGGCAGAGTTTCATGCTATGTGACTGTCTTCTAGCTTTATTCAAAACATGACAGAGTTCCTTGCTATGTGACTGTCTTCTAGCTTTATTCCATGACATGACAGAGTTTCTTGCTATGTGACTATCTTCTAGCTTTATTCCATGACATGACAGAGTTCCTTGCTATGTGACTGTCTTCTAGCTTTATTCAATACATGGCAGAGTTTCATGCTATGTGACTGTCTTCTAGCTTTATTCAAAACATGACAGAATTCCTTGCTATGTGACTGTCTTCTAGCTTTATTCAATGCATGGCAGAGTTTCATGCTATGTGACTGTCTTCTAGCTTTATTCAAAACATGACAGAGTTCCTTGCTATGTGACGGTCTTCTAACTTTATTCAATACATGACAGAGTTTCATGCTATGTGACCACTGCTGTGGCTGAAGAAAAATGTCTAGATATCCAAGACATAATCTTGAAAAGTCCAAGCAAGTTCTTAAGGAAAATGTCGCAACAAGTGAACGTATCAGTGGGCACAGCGCACACAATTCTTAAACACCGGTTACTTTTTATCCATACAGGTTTTCTGTTGTGGCTGAGCTAAAAGAGTGTGACTATCAATACAGGGTCAACTGCTGCACGTGATTTCAAGTATTTTTAGCTGAAGAAGATGAATCGATTCATGATGTAACATTCTTCTCTGATGAGGCATGGTTGCATCTATCTGGACGAAAAAATAAATAGTAAAAATAATCGTATTTGGAGTAGTTTTAATCCCAATGCATTTCATGAAGTGCCTCTACACGATGACAAAATTGGTGTATGGTGTGCCGTCAGTAGAAAACGTGTAATTCTTCCAATTTTCGTCAACAACGCTATTAATGCCGATCGGTACCATACTGACATACTAGAACCTGTCTCTCTCTCTCTCTCTCTCTCTCTCTCTCTGCGATCAAGACTCAATCAGAGTAGGATTCCAGACTCTCTCATGAAGCCAGCTGTCTGTTTAAGTTATTTGATTGCCCCGTATAGTTTCTCTTCCAGGGAGGTAGGTGTGGACCACATTGCTCTTCTCAGGTCTGTGTACTGGGGGCAATCCTGTAGAGCATGTTCTGTTGTCATATTGTCCAGTGGCATAGGCTGGGGTACCTATTTTGAATTTGGTGAACATGTGACTTCTCATTCTATTGTGGCCAGTGCGTAGGCGAAGTATGATGACTTGATCCCTCCTTGATAGTTGGTGGTATCCGTCACTCTCGTTATGCTTTGGGTGTTCTCGTTTCCACTTTCATGGAACTGACCTTTGAGGATGGATTTGGCTTCATCATAACTGAGCGGATGGTTCTCTTGTGGTAATCTCCCTCCACAGGAGAAACAACACTCAATGAGAACCAACAAGGAGAACCAACACTCAATGAGAACTAACAAGGAGAACCAACACTCAATGAGAACCAACAAGGAGAACCAATACACAATGAGAACCAACAAGGAGAAACAACACTCAATGAGAACC
Organism: Megaustenia siamemsis; assembly: GCA_032433765.1. Taxonomy (NCBI): domain Eukaryota; kingdom Metazoa; phylum Mollusca; class Gastropoda; order Stylommatophora; family Ariophantidae; genus Megaustenia; species Megaustenia siamemsis. The sequence goes on along the minus strand of JAVIAB010000160.1, from coordinate 56,761,049 downwards.
AACAAGGAGAACCAACACTCAATGAGAACCAACAAGGAGAACCAACACTCAATGAGAACCAACAAGAAGAAACAACACTCAATGAGAACTAACAAGGAGAACCAACACTCAATGAGAACCAACAAGGAGAACTAATACACAATGAGAACCAACAAGGAGAAACAACACTCAATGAGAACCAACAAGGAGAACCAATACACAGTGAGAACCAGCAATGAGAAACAACATGGAGAACCAACACTCAATGAGAACCAGCAATGAGAAACAACATGGAGAACCAACACTCAATGAGAACCAACAAGGAGAACTAACACTCAGTGAGAACCAACAATGAGAACCAAAAAGAAGAACCAACACTCAATGAGAACTAACAAGGAGAATCAACAATGAGAAACAACAAGGAGAAAGAACACTCAATGAGAACTAACAAGGAGAACCAACAATGAGAACCAACAATGAGAACCAACAAGGAGAACCAACAAGGAGAACTAACACTCAATGAGAACCAACAATGAGAACCAACAAGGAGAATTAACACTCAATGAGAACCAACAATGAGAACCAACAATGAGAAACAACAATGAGAACCAACAAGGAGAACCAACAAGGAGAACCAACAACGAGAACCAACAATGATAACCAACAATAAGAAAAAACATTGAGAACCAACAATGAGAACTAACACTCAATTAGAACCAACAATGAGAACCAGCAATGAGAACCAGGAATGAGAAGCAACAATGAGAACCAACAAGGAGAACCAACACTCAATCAGAACCAACAATGAGAAACCAACAAGGAGAACTAACACTCAATGAGAACCAACAATGAGAACAAACAATGAGAACTAACACTCAATAAGAACCAACAATGAGAACCAACAATGAGAACCAACAAGGAGAAATAACACTCAATGAGAACCAACAATGAGAACAAACAAGGAGAACTAACACTCAATGAGAACCAACAATGAGAACCAACAATGAGAACAAACAAGGAGAACTAACACTCAATGAGAACCAACAATGAGAACCAACAATGAGAATCAGCAATGAGAACCAACAAGGAGAACTAACACTTAATGAGAACCAACAATGAGAACCAACAATGAGAATCAGCAATGAGAACCAGCAATGAGAACTAACACTCAATGAGAACCAACAATGAGAACCAACAAGGAGAACTAACACTTAATGAGAACCAACAATGAGAACCAACAATGAGAATCAGCAATGAGAACCAACAAGGAGAACTAACACTTAATGAGAACCAACAATGAGAACCAACAATGAGAATCAGCAATGAGAACCAGCAATGAGAACTAACACTCAATGAGAACCAACAATGAGAACCAACAAGGAGAACTAACACTTAATGAGAACCAACAATGAGAACCAACAATGAGAATCAGCAATGAGAACCAACCAGGAGAACTAACACTCAATGAGAACCTACAATGGGAACCAACAATGAGAACCAACAATGAGAACCAACAACGAGAACTAATACTCAATGAGAACCAACAATGAGAACCAACAATGAGAACCAATACTCAACGTTGACACATTTAACTATTTTAGTCCCATTCGTTCCCTCTAAAAGAAGTTCATTCGACGACCGTTTCTGATATCTGCCTTCATCAGGTAATCATATTTCACAGAAAACACTGAGATCACAGACATGCAGTATCACCTTCCCCAGTCTGCTGGTGTTGAGCAGAGCAGACATACTGGTCGGTTCGGCAACATTAGCTGGTGGACATCGAATGGATCAGGAAGATATCAGAACAGGTTACGAGAGAAGGGTCGAACAAAAGACTTTAACAGAAATACAAATACGTGGCTCTCTAGACTGTGTGAGCTGTAAGTGAGACCATGCTGCCAGAGCAGAGCGATATAGTGGAGGTAGGAGAGGTTTGACAAGCAACACCGAGATGGAACAATTAGTCGCTGAATGAACATTTAGAGAAGATCGGAGCACACATGGATGTTTTCAAAATGTTGCCATGTTGATCCTTATTTACCATAACATAATAATAACAACAGAGATAACGGTTTCAACTTTCAGGCGAAATAGACCGACACAAAGCTATCGGACATTGCGAACTGTAATGTATTCAACACAGATCGATATATTCAATAGTATGGTTAAATGTGCACCCAACACGATATGATGTGTGTGTGCTCTGGGCTGACTATGCAAATGTAATATGGTTTGTATTTACGAATCTAGTTGTAGAATCCCATTTTTTTCAACGACTTGTTATCAAAGATACATAAATAAAATAACAGGCAGAGAATAACATAATGTATCCCCTTTCCTAATGGACCCTTCATGATTGGGGAGTGTTTCTCTTGCATATCTCACAAAGTTATCTACGCAATCATATGCATGTAATGAAGTAAGACTTATATCGGGGACACCTGGAAACATTTAGTGACTACTACAGTGAGCATCTATACAATAACATCACATGTGATGCAGGTACTCCAGTAGCCGCCCACTTCAACTTCCAGCCATATAATATATTATGAGCGTCGCCTTTTGTTGCTGTTTTCCGAGGAAGGCCGTATTTAGCCAGAAATGGCATGGCTTTGTATTGCTCTCCTATATAAAGCGGTACAATATATTGTGTCCAACTTGGTCCCTGTATATATATACTTGTATGCGTATGTTTGTACGAATATACTGTCTGTGATTATATATATAAATATATATATATATATATATATATATATACATACATACATATATACACACACGCATGTACTGCTATCAGGGCTTTGACCATGAGGGGAGAGAAGAATAGTGCCACCATCACCTGATACGCAAGTCGTAAGAGCAATTAAAAAGATTTTGGGAAGGTCATTGTTGGGTCTACGGAGTTCGTGCTTCTGAGCTGAATCCATCTTCAGTGCTTTCGCTAGTGTGTGGCGGGCATGTTTCGCTAGTGTGTGGCGGGCGTGTTTCGCTAGTGTGTGACGGGCGTGTTTCGCTAGTGTGTGGCGGGCGTGTTTCGCTAGTGTATGGCGGGCGTCATTCCCTCGTGTGTGGCGGGCGTGTTTCGCTAGTGTGTGGCGGGCGTGTTTCGCTAGTGTGTGGCGGGTGTGTTTCGCTAGTGTGTGGCGGACGTGTTTCGCTAGTGTGTGGCGGGCGTGTTTCGCTAGTGTGTGGCGTGGGTGTTTCGCTAGTGTGTGGCGGGCGTGTTTCGCTAGTGTGTGACGGGCGTGTTTCGCTAGTGTGTGGCGGGCGTGTTTCGCTAGTGTGTGGCGGGCGTGTTTCGCTAGTGTGTGGCGGGAGTGTTTCGCTAGTGTGTGGCGGGCGTGTTTCGCTAGTGTGTGGCGGGCGTGTTTCGCTAGTGTGTGGCGGGCGTGTTTCGCTAGTGTGTGGCGTGCGTGTTTCGCTAGTGTGTGGGCGTGTTTCGCTAGTGTGTGGCGGGCGTGTTTCGCTAGTGTGTGGCGGGCGTGTTTCACTAGTGTGTGGCGGGCGTGTTTCACTAGTGTGTGACGGGCGTGTTTCACTAGTGTGTGACGGGCGTGTTTCACTAGTGTGTGACGGGCGTGTTTCACTAGTGTGTGGCCGACGTGTTTCACTAGTGTGTTACGGGCGTGTTTCACTAGTGTGTGACGGGCGTGTTTCACTAGTGTGTGACGGGCGTGTTTCACTAGTGTGTGGCGGGCGTGTTTCACTAGTGTGTGACGGGCGTGTTTCACTAGTGTGTGACGGGCGTGTTTCACTAGTGCGTGGCCGACGTGTTTCACTAGTGTGTGACGGGCGTGTTTCACTAGTGTGTGACGGGCGTGTTTCACTAGTGTGTGACGGGCGTGTTTCACTAGTGTGTGACGGGCGTGTTTCACTATTGTGTGACGGGCGTGTTTCACTAGTGCGTGGCCGACGTGTTTCACTAGTGTGTGACGGGCGTGTTTCACTAGTGTGTGACGGGCGTGTTTCACTAGTGTGTGACGGGCGTGTTTCACTAGTGTGTGGCCGACGTGTTTCACTAGTGTGTGGCGGGCTTGTTTCACTAGTGTGTGTAGATGTGTCTCATACTGGGAACACTGAGGGGATCTGAGCGCCATGGAATTGTCCGTTGTGCAATGAAAATGATCTACAACTAAACTTAACCACATATACAATAACCACGTTGTTCATATGTGCCACTACAACATGCTACCATATTTAAACTTATTAAGAAGAGTTCTTTTGACAATGTGCTGAAGTTGATGGTCGATTCCTGGAATAATCAACAGAATAATTTTTTGTTAGTTTATTTATCGGGAAAAATAATAGACTATAACATGTACACTAGCACTGAGCAGATGGTTATAATGTGACACCTGCCAGCAGTCTTCACTGCTTCTCCCAGACTTCACAACTGAGAAAATAACGTAAAGATGGATCTAATTTTATATGCATAACTTATTGAACAAGCTAGAAACGACAACTCCAGATTTAACTTAATTATATTTCTGTTATGGGAGATAACCATTCTCTTTTCATGATATAACATGCAAGCTATGACCAGTACCACGGTTTTGCGCCATAGCTGTAGCTTTCGCATTCACATGAATGACAGGTCTTAACTCGAGTTAAACAAAATAAAATCCCTTATAATAGCATAAGCAATCGAGTAAATGATTGATTTTAGCGTGTGTCTCGGATCAATATCAATGAGAAGCTAGTGGAGCACGTCATCCGTGGCGATGTCCAGAATTAATCTCCCCTCCGGGTAGTTTTAAAAAAAAATATATTTAATTATTGCAGCAAGTGCATTATAACCACACAAATACATTGACCATAGAGTCACAAGTGCATTTATCACACAAACAGAGACTTCAGAGTCTTGAGTACATTAACCACACAAACACAGAGACCATAGAGTCACAAGTGCATTTATCACACAAACATAGAGACTCCAGAGTCATGAGTACATTAACCACACAAGCACAGAGACTCCAGAGTTACAAATTAATCACACAAACATAAGAGTTAACACACTGGAGTGACTCCAGACCAATTAGCTGGATTCCTATTTTAATTATTTCTTCGTTTTAATTGTATCTCAGCAAAACGCATACGTCACAGTGCAGCAGGAAGTCGCACAACGTTGTGTGACGTCGTCTATGACAATAAAGCTGCCATCTATTCATTGTGATCCTCCATATCGCCAGATTTACGGCAGCTTCATGTAATACAGAAATAACTGAATCATCGCCAGATTTACAGCAGCTTCATGAAATACAGAAATAACTGAATCATCGCGACATTCGTTCCATTTCTGGACTTCACCGAGTATGGTAGAGGTTGGAGGATGGGGATGGTGGCGCGGTAAATTATGTCCGCATGCCCACTGCTGTCGCCAAGAAATGTACAGATGAGAGATTTTAATTCATCACTGAGGGAACCAAAACAAAACAGATGATGATTCACTAGGCCACTAGATCCGCCATGGACGAATCAATGCAAGTTTACACGGCGCAGTCCCTTACATCACCAGTACCTTTCTATATATGGTGTAAATTGTACAAAGATAATTACAATCTTTTATTTTAGTATCTTTTTATCTTACCTTATATTATCTTACCTTTATCGTTTACTGATCATATATGTGTATGTTTCGCAGACTACACCTGCCACTGTTTAAAGTAGGGTAGCAGGACAAAATGACAATTTGAGACCGCATAAACTGTGGTTATGGTTATGGACGGCTCCGGTATCACTGCAAACAAATTAAAATCCATAATTTCTTAACCGCCCTTGCCAGAGGAATCATCCGAATTAATATCTCATCTCCTATACTCAGAAAAGTAGCTGCAGTCCCCATCATAGCAGTCTCAGCACACGCCAAAAAAAAACATAAGGCAAAACGCACAGAAAGTGATCACAGTCATCTGTTCCCCGTCAAATGATATGATAATTCAACATCAGTAATCGAAATATCGAAACACAATCAAAACGGATGAAGCGCACAGCGCACTGTGTGCACGGAGCACTTAACTCACTAGCTTCCACAGCAAGCGGCACTTGCAATATGAGGAAACTGCAACAAGGAACCATTTTCATACACAGCCTTAAAAAGTTCCTGCCGCCTATCCGCCATATTGACCGGAAGTTCACGTCCTCCCGAAAATGTTGATCGTCCAATTTTCTTTTTTTAATGAAGACATATATGAGGCATAAATGATGACAGATAAGATGGGAGAGCAATACATAATCTTCATCATCATCAACCTACTGGCGTAGGTGATCATGTCTCTCCATAACTTTTGATCTCGACAGCTATTGATCATTTTTATTGTTGACCTTCTGCCAAGCTATTCTCTTAAGCTGTCTGGTATCTTTTCTCTTTGTTTCCCACTATCTCTTCAGCCCTAAACTTTCCCAGTTGTTACAATATATTCAGGTTGTTCCCTTCGCATAACATGTCCAACAAGTGATCATTATTTTTTTCCTAATATGGGATATTAGCTCTCTTTTCAATACAGAAAGTGTACCTATAAATATTGTCATAAAATGTGAGAGTCCAGTGCCGTGTATAATTGTTCTGGTCAGGCTCTCAGCTCTTACCAGCCGATGGCTCATGTTAAAACATCGTGGTTTGTCTCGTCTCACAATTAATATAGGTACCTAATACCATTTTGTGTTTGACATTCTTAGATCGTTGAGTCATGTCCTAACTAAAATTGTCCTTTATTAACCATACAAAAGGCTCTTCATGTGCGTCTTGGTTAATATCCGGTTATGTAAGAACCAAAATAAGGCTTGTCAATCAACAAAACTCATCGATTTTGTTAGTCGTTGTCGTTGAGGGGCTTACTACTGGTGTTGTTAGTCGTTGTCGTTGAGGGACATACTACTGGTGTTGTTAGTCGTTGTCGTTGAGGGACATACTACCGGTGTTGTTAGTCGTTGTCGTTGAGGGGCATACTACTGGTGTTGTTAGTCGTTGTCGTTGAGGGGCATACTACCGGTGTTGTTAGTCGTTGTCGTTGAGGGGCTTACTACTGGTGTTGTTAGTCGTTGTCGTTGAGGGGCTTACTACCGGTGTTGTTAGTCGTTGTCGTTGAGGGGCATACTACCGGTGTTGTTAGCCGTTGTCGTTGAGGGGCATACTACCGGTGTTGTTAGTCGTTGTCGTTGAGGGACTTACTACTGGTGTTGTTAGTCGTTGTCGTTGAGGGACTTACTACTGGTGTTGTTAGTCGTTGTCGATGAGGGGCTTACTACTGGTGTTGTTAGTCGTTGTCGTTGAGGGGCATACTACCGGTGTTGTTAGTCGTTGTCGTTGAGGGACTTACTACTGGTGTTGTTAGTCGTTGTCGTTGAGGGGCATACTACTGGTGTTGTTAGTCGTTGTCGTTGAGGGACATACTACTGGTGTTGTTAGTCGTTGTCGTTGAGGGACATACTACTGGTGTTGTTAGTCGTTGTCGTTGAGGGGCTTACTACTGGTGTTGTTAGTCGTTGTCGTTGAGGGGCTTACTACCGGTGTTGTTAGTCGTTGTCGTTGAGGGACATACTACCGGTGTTGTTAGTCGTTGTCGTTGAGGGCATACTACTGGTGTTGTTAGTCGTTGTCGTTGAGGGGCATACTACTGTTGTTGTTAGTCGTTGTCGTTGAGGGGCATACTACCGGTGTTGTTAGTCGTTGTCGTTGAGGGACATACTACTGGTGTTGTTAGTCGTTGTCGTTGAGGGACATACTACTGGTGTTGTTAGTCGTTGTCGTTGAGGGACATACTACTGGTGTTGTTAGTCATTGTCGTTGAGGGACATACTACTGGTGTTGTTAGTCATTGTCGTTGAGGGGCATAGTCCTGGTGTTGTTAGTCGTTGTCGTTGAGGGACATACTACGGTATTGTTAGTCGTTGTCGTTGAGGGGCATACTACTGGTGTTGTTAGTCATAGTCGTTGAGGGACATACTACTGGTGTTGTTAGTCATTGTCGTTGAGGGGAATACTACTGGTGTTGTTAGTCATTGTCGTTGAGGGGCATACAACCGGTGTTGTTAGTCATTGTCGTTGAGGGGCATACTACTGGTGTTGTTAGTCATTGTCGTTGAGGGGCATACTACTGGTGTTGTTAGTCGTTGTCGTTGAGGGGCATACTACTGGTGTTGTTAGTCATTGTCGTTGAGGGACATACTACTGGTGTTGTTAGTCGTTGTCGTTGAGGGACATACTACCGTGTTGTTAGTCGTTGAGGGACATACTACTGGTGTTGTTAGTCGTTGTCGTTGAGGGGCATACTACTGGTGTTGTTAGTCGTTGTCGTTGAGGGACATACTACTGGTGTTGTTAGTCATTGTCGTTGAGGGACATACTACTGGTGTTGTTAGTCGTTGTCGTTGAGGGACATACTACTGGTGTTGTTAGTCATTGTCGTTGAGGGACATACTACTGGTTTTGTTAGTCGTTGAGGGACATACTACTGGTGTTGTTAGTCGTTGTCGTTGAGGGACATACTACCGGTGTTGTTAGTCGTTGAGGGACATACTACTGGTGTTGTTAGTCGTTGTCGTTGAGGGGCATACTACTGGTGTTGTTAGTCGTTGTCGTTGAGGGACATACTACTGGTGTTGTTAGTCATTGTCGTTGAGGGACATACTACTGGTGTTGTTAGTCGTTGTCGTTGAGGGACATACTACTGGTGTTGTTAGTCATTGTCGTTGAGGGACATACTACTGGTTTTGTTAGTCGTTGAGGGACATACTACTGGTGTTGTTAGTCGTTGTCGTTGAGGGACATACTACTGGTGTTGTTAGTCGTTGTCGTTGAGGGGCATACTACTGGTTTTATTAGTCGTTTCGTTGAGGGGCATACTACTGGTGTTGTTAGTCATTGTCGTTGAGGTACATACTACTGGTGTTGTTAGTCATTGTCGTTGAGGGACATACTACTGGTTTGTTAGTCATTGTCGTTGAGGGACATACTACTGGTGTTGTTAGTCATTGTCGTTGAGGGGCATAGTACTGGTGTTGTTAGTCGTTGTCGTTGAGGGGCATACTACTGGTGTTGTTAGTCATTGTCGTTGACGGACATACTACTGGTGTTGTTAGTCGTTGTCGTTGAGGGACATACTACTGGTGTTGTTAGTCATTGTCGTTGAGGGACATACTACTGGTGTTGTTAGTCATTGTCGTTGAGGGACATACTACTGGTGTTGTTAGTCATTGTCGTTGAGGGGCATACTACTGGTGTTGTTAGTCATTGTCGTTGAGGGACATACTACTGGTGTTGTTAGTCATTGTCGTTGAGGGACATACTACTGGTGTTGTTAGTCATTGTCGTTGAGGGACATACTACCGGTGTTGTTAGTCGTTGTCGTTGAGGGACATACTACCGGTGTTGTTAGTCGTTGTCGTTGAGGGGCATACTACCGGTGTTGTTAGTCGTTGTCGTTGAGGGACATACTACCGGTGTTGTTAGTCGTTGTCGTTGAGGGACATACTACCGGTGTTGTTAGTCTTTGTCGTTGAGGGGCATACTACTGGGGTTGTTAGTCGTTGTCGTTGAGGGACATACTACTGGTGTTGTTAGTCGTTGTCGTTGAGGGACATACTACTGGTGTTGTTAGTCATTGTCGTTGAGGGACATACTACTGGTTTTGTTAGTCGTTGAGGGACATACTACTGGTGTTGTTAGTCGTTGTCGTTGAGGGACATACTACCGGTGGTGTTAGTCGTTGAGGGACATACTACTGGTGTTGTTAGTCGTTGTCGTTGAAGGGCATACTACTGGTGTTGTTAGTCGTTGTCGTTGAGGGACATACTACTGGTGTTGTTAGTCATTGTCGTTGAGGGACATACTACTGGTGTTGTTAGTCGTTGTCGTTGAGGGACATACTACTGGTGTTGTTAGTCATTGTCGTTGAGGGACATACTACTGTTTTTGTTAGTCGTTGAGGGACATACTACTGGTGTTGTTAGTCGTTGTCGTTGAGGGACATACTACTGGTGTTGTTAGTCGTTGTCGTTGAGGGACATACTACTGGTGTTGTTAGTCATTGTCGTTGAGGGACATACTACTGGTGTTGTTAGTCGTTGTCGTTGAGGGACATACTACCGGTGTTGTTAGTCGTTGTCGTTGAGGGGCATACTACTGGTGTTGTTAGTCGTTGTCGTTGAGGGGCATACTACTGGTGTTGTTAGTCGTTGTCGTTGAGGGGCATAGTCCTGGTGTTGTTAGTCGTTGTCGTTGAGGGACATACTACCGGTATTGTTAGTCGTTGTCGTTGAGGGGCATACTACTGGTGTTGTTAGTCATAGTCGTTGAGGGACATACTACTGGTGTTGTTAGTCATTGTCGTTGAGGGGAATACTACTGGTGTTGTTAGTCATTGTCGTTGAGGGGCATACAACCGGTGTTGTTAGTCATTGTCGTTGAGGGGCATACTACTGGTGTTGTTAGTCATTGTCGTTGAGGGGCATACTACTGGTGTTGTTAGTCGTTGTCGTTGAGGGGCATACTACTGGTGTTGTTAGTCATTGTCGTTGAGGACATACTACTGGTGTTGTTAGTCGTTGTCGTTGAGGGACATACTACCGGTGTTGTTAGTTGTTGAGGGACATACTACTGGTGTTGTTAGTCGTTGTCGTTGAGGGCATACTACTGGTGTTGTTAGTCGTTGTCGTTGAGGACATACTACTGGTGTTGTTAGTCATTGTCGTTGAGGGACATACTACTGGTGTTGTTAGTCGTTGTCGTTGAGGGACATACTACTGGTGTTGTTAGTCATTGTCGTTGAGGGACATACTACTGGTTTTGTTAGTCGTTGAGGGACATACTACTGGTGTTGTTAGTCGTTGTCGTTGAGGGACATACTACCGGTGGTGTTAGTCGTTGAGGGACATACTACTGGTGTTGTTAGTCGTTGTCGTTGAGGGGCATACTACTGGTGTTGTTAGTCGTTGTCGTTGAGGGACATACTACTGGTGTTGTTAGTCATTGTCGTTGAGGGACATACTACTGGTGTTGTTAGTCGTTGTCGTTGAGGGACATACTACTGGTGTTGTTAGTCATTGTCGTTGAGGGACATACTACTGGTTTTGTTAGTCGTTGAGGGACATACTACTGGTGTTGTTAGTCGTTGTCGTTGAGGGACATACTACTGGTGTTGTTAGTCGTTGTCGTTGAGGGGCATACTACTGGTGTTGTTAGTCGTTTCGTTGAGGGGCATACTACTGGTGTTGTTAGTCATTGTCGTTGAGGTACATACTACTGGTGTTGTTAGTCATTGTCGTTGAGGGACATACTACTGGTTGTTAGTCATTGTCGTTGAGGGACATACTACTGGTGTTGTTAGTCATTGTCGTTGAGGGGCATAGTACTGGTGTTGTTAGTCGTTGTCGTTGAGGGGCATACTACTGGTGTTGTTAGTCATTGTCGTTGACGGACATACTACTGGTGTTGTTAGTCGTTGTCGTTGAGGGACATACTACTGGTGTTGTTAGTCATTGTCGTTGAGGGACATACTACTGGTGTTGTTAGTCATTGTCGTTGAGGGACATACTACTGGTGTTGTTAGTCATTGTCGTTGAGGGGCATACTACTGGTGTTGTTAGTCATTGTCGTTGAGGGACATACTACTGGTGTTGTTAGTCATTGTCGTTGAGGGACATACTACTGGTGTTGTTAGTCATTGTCGTTGAGGGACATACTACGGTGTTGTTAGTCGTTGTCGTTGAGGGACATACTACCGGTGTTGTTAGTCGTTGTCGTTGAGGGGCATACTACGGTGTTGTTAGTCGTTGTCGTTGAGGGACATACTACCGGTGTTGTTAGTCGTTGTCGTTGAGGGACATACTACCGGTGTTGTTAGTCGTTGTCGTTGAGGGGCATACTACTGGGGTTGTTAGTCGTTGTCGTTGAGGGACATACTACTGGTGTTGTTAGTCGTTGTCGTTGAGGGACATACTACTGGTGTTGTTAGTCATTGTCGTTGAGGGACATACTACTGGTGTTGTTAGTCATTGTCGTTGAGGGGCATAGTAGTCCTGGTGTTGTTAGTCGTTGTCGTTGAGGGACATACTACCGGTATTGTTAGTCGTTGTCGTTGAGGGGCATACTACTGGTGTTGTTAGTCATTGTCGTTGAGGGACATACTACTGGTGTTGTTAGTCATTGTCGTTGAGGGGCATAGTCCTGGTGTTGTTAGTCGTTGTCGTTGAGGGACATACTACCGGTATTGTTAGTCGTTGTCGTTGAGGGCATACTACTGGTGTTGTTAGTCATAGTCGTTGAGGGACATACTACTGGTGTTGTTAGTCATTGTCGTTGAGGGGAATACTACTGGTGTTGTTAGTCATTGTCGTTGAGGGGCATACAACCGGTGTTGTTAGTCATTGTCGTTGAGGGGCATACTACTGGTGTTGTTAGTCATTGTCGTTGAGGGCATACTACTGGTGTTGTTAGTCGTTGTCGTTGAGGGGCATACTACTGGTGTTGTTAGTCATTGTCGTTGAGGGACATACTACTGGTGTTGTTAGTCGTTGTCGTTGAGGGACATACTACCGGTGTTGTTAGTCGTTGAGGGACATACTACTGGTGTTGTTAGTCGTTGTCGTTGAGGGCATACTACTGGTGTTGTTAGTCGTTGAGGGACATACTACTGGTGTTGTTAGTCATTGTCGTTGAGGGACATACTACTGGTGTTGTTAGTCGTTGTCGTTGAGGGACATACTACTGGTGTTGTTAGTCATTGTCGTTGAGGGACATACTACTGGTTTTGTTAGTCGTTGAGGGACATACTACTGGTGTTGTTAGTCGTTGTCGTTGAGGGACATACTACCGGTGTTGTTAGTCGTTGAGGGACATACTACTGGTGTTGTTAGTCGTTGTCGTTGAGGGGCATACTACTGGTGTTGTTAGTCGTTGTCGTTGAGGGACATACTACTGGTGTTGTTAGTCATTGTCGTTGAGGGACATACTACTGGTGTTGTTAGTCGTTGTCGTTGAGGGACATACTACTGGTGTTGTTAGTCATTGTCGTTGAGGGACATACTACTTTTTTTGTTAGTCGTTGAGGGACATACTACTGGTGTTGTTAGTCGTTGTCGTTGAGGGACATACTACTGGTGTTGTTAGTCGTTGTCGTTGAGGGGCATACTACTGGTGTTGTTAGTCGTTTCGTTGAGGGGCATACTACTGGTGTTGTTAGTCATTGTCGTTGAGGTACATACTACTGGTGTTGTTAGTCATTGTCGTTGAGGGACATACTACTGGTTTGTTAGTCATTGTCGTTGAGGGACATACTACTGGTGTTGTTAGTCATTGTCGTTGAGGGGCATAGTACTGGTGTTGTTAGTCGTTGTCGTTGAGGGGCATACTACTGGTGTTGTTAGTCATTGTCGTTGACGGACATACTACTGGTGTTGTTAGTCGTTGTCGTTGAGGGACATACTACTGGTGTTGTTAGTCATTGTCGTTGAGGGACATACTACTGGTGTTGTTAGTCATTGTCGTTGAGGGACATACTACTGGTGTTGTTAGTCATTGTCGTTGAGGGGCATACTACTGGTGTTGTTAGTCATTGTCGTTGAGGGACATACTACTGGTGTTGTTAGTCATTGTCGTTGAGGGACATACTACTGGTGTTGTTAGTCATTGTCGTTGAGGGACATACTACCGGTGTTGTTAGTCGTTGTCGTTGAGGGACATACTACCGGTGTTGTTAGTCGTTGTCGTTGAGGGGCATACTACCGGTGTTGTTAGTCGTTGTCGTTGAGGGACATACTACCGGTGTTGTTAGTCGTTGTCGTTGAGGGACATACTACCGGTGTTGTTAGTCGTTGTCGTTGAGGGGCATACTACTGGGGTTGTTAGTCGTTGTCGTTGAGGGACATACTACTGGTGTTGTTAGTCGTTGTCGTTGAGGGACATACTACTGGTGTTGTTAGTCATTGTCGTTGAGGGACATACTACTGGTGTTGTTAGTCATTGTCGTTGAGGGGCATAGTCCTGGTGTTGTTAGTCGTTGTCGTTGAGGGACATACTACCGGTATTGTTAGTCGTTGTCGTTGAGGGGCATACTACTGGTGTTGTTAGTCATTGTCGTTGAGGGACATACTACTGGTGTTGTTAGTCATTGTCGTTGAGGGGAATACTACTGGTGTTGTTAGTCATTGTCGTTGAGGGGAATACTACCGGTGTTGTTAGTCATTGTCGTTGAGGGGCATACTACTGGTGTTGTTAGTCATTGTCGTTGAGGGGCATACTACTGGTGTTGTTAGTCGTTGTCGTTGAGGGGCATACTACTGGTGTTGTTAGTCGTTGTCTTTGAGGGGCATACTACTGGTGTTGTTAGTCGTTGTCGTTGAGGGGCATACTACTGGTGTTGTTAGTCGTTGTCGTTGAGGGACATACTACCGGTGTTGTTAGTCGTTGTCGTTGAGGGGCATACTACTGGTGTTGTTAGTCGTTGTCGTTGAGGGGCATACTACTGGTGTTGTTAGTCGTTGTCGTTGAGGGGCATACTACGGTGTTGTTAGTCGTTGTCGTTGAGGGGCATACTACTGGTGTTGTTAGTCGTTGTCGTTGAGGGACATACTACTGGTGTTGTTAGTCGTTGTCGTTGAGGGACATACTACTGGTGTTGTTAGTCATTGTCGTTGAGGGACATACTACTGGTGTTGTTAGTCATTGTCGTTGAGGGCATAGTACTGGTGTTGTTAGTCGTTGTCGTTGAGGGACATACTACCGGTATTGTTAGTCGTTGTCGTTGAGGGGCATACTACTGGTGTTGTTAGTCATAGTCGTTGAGGGACATACTACTGGTGTTGTTAGTCATTGTCGTTGAGGGGCATACTACTGGTGTTGTTAGTCATTGTCGTTGAGGGCATACTACTGGTGTTGTTAGTCGTTGTCGTTGAGGGACATACTACCGGTGTTGTTAGTTGTTGAGGGACATACTACTGGTGTTGTTAGTCGTTGTCGTTGAGGGGCATACTACTGGTGTTGTTAGTCGTTGTCGTTGAGGGACATACTACTGGTGTTGTTAGTCATTGTCGTTGAGGGACATACTACTGGTGTTGTTAGTCGTTGTCGTTGAGGGACATACTACTGGTGTTGTTAGTCATTGTCGTTGAGGGACATACTACTGGTTTTGTTAGTCGTTGAGGGACATACTACTGGTGTTGTTAGTCGTTGTCGTTGAGGGACATACTACCGGTGTTGTTAGTCGTTGAGGGACATACTACTGGTGTTGTTAGTCGTTGTCGTTGAGGGGCATACTACTGGTGTTGTTAGTCGTTGTCGTTGAGGGACATACTACTGGTGTTGTTAGTCATTGTCGTTGAGGGACATACTACTGGTGTTGTTAGTCGTTGTCGTTGAGGGACATACTACTGGTGTTGTTAGTCATTGTCGTTGAGGGACATACTACTGGTTTTGTTAGTCGTTGAGGGACATACTACTGGTGTTGTTAGTCGTTGTCGTTGAGGGACATACTACTGGTGTTGTTAATCGTTGTCGTTGAGGGGCATACTACTGGTGTTGTTAGTCGTTTCGTTGAGGGGCATACTACTGGTGTTGTTAGTCATTGTCGTTGAGGTACATACTACTGGTGTTGTTAGTCATTGTCGTTGAGGGACATACTACTGGTTTGTTAGTCATTGTCGTTGAGGGACATACTACTGGTGTTGTTAGTCATTGTCGTTGAGGGGCATACTACTGGTGTTGTTAGTCGTTGTCGTTGAGGGGCATACTACTGGTGTTGTTAGTCATTGTCGTTGAGGGACATACTACTGGTGTTGTTAGTCGTTGTCGTTGAGGGACATACTACTGGTGTTGTTAGTCATTGTCGTTGAGGGACATACTACTGGTGTTGTTAGTCATTGTCGTTGAGGGACATACTACTGGTGTTGTTAGTCATTGTCGTTGAGGGGCATACTACTGGTGTTGTTAGTCATTGTCGTTGAGGGACATACTACTGGTGTTGTTAGTCATTGTCGTTGAGGGGCATACTACTGGTGTTGTTAGTCATTGTCGTTGAGGGACATACTACTGGTGTTGTTAGTCATTGTCGTTGAGGGACATACTACTGGTGTTGTTAGTCATTGTCGTTGAGGGACATACTACTGGTGTTGTTAGTCGTTGTCGTTGAGGGGCATACTACTGGTGTTGTTAGTCATTGTCGTTGAGGGGCATACTACTGGTGTTGTTAGTCGTTGAGGGACATACTACTGGTGTTGTTAGTCGTCGTTGAGGGACATACTACTGTGTGTTGTTAGTCGTTGTCGTTGAGGGGCATACTACTGGTGTTGTTAGTCGTTGTCGTTGAGGGGCATACTAGGGTGTTCTTAGTCGTTGTCGTTGAGGGCATACTACTGGTGTTGTTAGTCGTTGTCGTTGAGGGGCATACTACTGTGTTGTTAGTCATTGTCGTTGAGGGGCATACTACTGGTGTTGTTAGTCGTTGTCGTTGAGGGGCATACTACTGGTGTTGTTAGTCGTTGTCGTTGAGGGACATAGTACTGGTGTTGTTAGTCGTTGTCGTTGAGGTACATACTACTGGTGTTGTTAGTCCTTGTCGTTGAGGGGCATACTACTGGTGTTGTTAGTCGTTGTCGTTGAGGGACATACTACTGATGTTGTTAGTCATTGTCGTTGAGGGACATACTACTGGTGTTGTTAGTCATTGTCGTTGAGGGGCATAGTCCTGGTGTTGTTAGTCGTTGTCGTTGAGGGACATACTACCGGTATTGTTAGTCGTTGTCGTTGAGGGGCATACCACTGGTGTTGTTAGTCATTGTCGTTGAGGGACATACTACTGGTGTTGTTAGTCATTGTCGTTGAGGGGAATACTACTGGTGTTGTTAGTCATTGTCGTTGAGGGGCATACTACCGGTGTTGTTAGTCATTGTCGTTGAGGGGCATACTACTGGTGTGTTAGTCATTGTCGTTGAGGGACATACTACTGGTGTTGTTAGTCGTTGTCGTTGAGGGACATACTACCGTGTTGTTAGTCGTTGAGGGACATACTACTGGTGTTGTTAGTCGTTGTCGTTGAGGGGCATACTACTGGTGTTGTTAGTCGTTGTCGTTGAGGGACATACTACTGGTGTTGTTAGTCATTGTCGTTGAGGGACATACTACTGGTGTTGTTAGTCGTTGTCGTTGAGGGACATACTACTGGTGTTGTTAGTCATTGACGTTGAGGGATATACTGGTTTGTTAGTCGTTGAGGGACATACTACTGGTGTTGTTAGTCGTTGTCGTTGAGGGACATACTACCGGTGTTGTTAGTCGTTGAGGGACATACTACTGGTGTTGTTAGTCGTTGTCGTTGAGGGGCATACTACTGGTGTTGTTAGTCGTTGTCGTTGAGGGACATACTACTGGTGTTGTTAGTCATTGTCGTTGAGGGACATACTACTGGTGTTGTTAGTCGTTGTCGTTGAGGGACATACTACTGGTGTTGTTAGTCATTGTCGTTGAGGGACATACTACTTTTGTTGTTAGTCGTTGAGGGACATACTACTGGTGTTGTTAGTCGTTGTCGTTGAGGGACATACTACTGGTGTTGTTAGTCGTTGTCGTTGAGGGCATACTACTGGTGTTGTTAGTCGTTTCGTTGAGGGGCATACTACTGGTGTTGTTAGTCATTGTCGTTGAGGTACATACTACTGGTGTTGTTAGTCATTGTCGTTGAGGGACATACTACTGGTTTGTTAGTCATTGTCGTTGAGGGACATACTACTGGTGTTGTTAGTCATTGTCGTTGAGGGGCATAGTACTGGTGTTGTTAGTCGTTGTCGTTGAGGGGCATACTACTGGTGTTGTTAGTCATGTCGTTGACGGACATACTACTGGTGTGTTAGTCGTTGTCGTTGAGGGACATACTACTGGTGTTGTTAGTCATTGTCGTTGAGGGACATACTACTGGTGTTGTTAGTCATTGTCGTTGAGGGACATACTACTGGTGTTGTTAGTCATTGTCGTTGAGGGGCATACTACTGGTGTTGTTAGTCATTGTCGTTGAGGGACATACTACTGGTGTTGTTAGTCATTGTCGTTGAGGGACATACTACTGGTGTTGTTAGTCATTGTCGTTGAGGGACATACTACCGGTGTTGTTAGTCATTGTCGTTGAGGGACATACTACTGGTGTTGTTAGTCGTTGTCGTTGAGGGACATACTACCGGTGTTGTTAGTTGTTGAGGGACATACTACTGGTGTTGTTAGTCGTTGTCGTTGAGGGGCATACTACTGGTGTTGTTAGTCGTTGTCGTTGGGGACATACTACTGGGTTTGTTAGTCATTGTCGTTGAGGGACATACTACTGGTGTTGTTAGTCGTTGTCGTTGAGGGACATACTACTGGTGTTGTTAGTCATTGTCGTTGAGGGACATACTACTGGTTTTGTTAGTCGTTGAGGGACATACTACTGGTGTTGTTAGTCGTTGTCGTTGAGGGACATACTACCGGTTGTTGTTAGTCGTGAGGGACATACTACTGGTGTTGTTAGTCGTTGTCGTTGAGGGGCATACTACTGGTGTTGTTAGTCGTTGTCGTTGAGGGACATACTACTGGTGTTGTTAGTCATTGTCGTTGAGGGGACATACTACTGGTGTTGTTAGTCGTTGTCGTTGAGGACATACTACTGGTGTTGTCAGTCATTGTCGTTGAGGGACATACTACTGGTTTGTTAGTCGTTGAGGGACATACTACTGGTGTTGTTAGTCGTTGTCGTTGAGGGACATACTACTGGTGTTGTTAATCGTTGTCGTTGAGGGGCATACTACTGGTGTTGTTAGTCGTTTCGTTGAGGGGCATACTACTGGTGTTGTTAGTCATTGTCGTTGAGGTACATACTACTGGTGTTGTTAGTCATTGTCGTTGAGGGACATACTACTGGTTGTTAGTCATTGTCGTTGAGGGACATACTACTGGTGTTGTTAGTCATTGTCGTTGAGGGGCATAGTACTGGTGTTGTTAGTCGTTGTCGTTGAGGGGCATACTACTGGTGTTGTTAGTCATTGTCGTTGACGGACATACTACTGGTGTTGTTAGTCGTTGTCGTTGAGGGACATACTACTGGTGTTGTTAATCATTGTCGTTGAGGGACATACTATGGTGTTGTTAGTCATTGTCGTTGAGGGACATACTACTGGTGTTGTTAGTCATTGTCGTTGAGGGGCATACTACTGGTGTTGTTAGTCATTGTCGTTGAGGGACATACTACTGGTGTTGTTAGTCATTGTCGTTGAGGGGCATACTACTGGTGTTGTTAGTCATTGTCGTTGGGGGACATACTACTGGTGTGTTAGTCATTTTGTCGTTGAGGGACATACTACTGGTGTTGTTAGTCATTGTCGTTGAGGGACATACTACTGGTGTTGTTAGTCGTTGTCGTTGAGGGGACATACTACTGGTGTTGTTAGTCATTGTCGTTGAGGGCATACTACTGGTGTTTGTTAGTCGTGAGGGACATACTACTGGGTTGTTAGTCGTCGTTGAGGGACATACTACTGTGTGTTGTTAGTCGTTGTCGTTGAGGGACATACTACTGGTGTTGTTAGTCGTTGTCGTTGAGGGGCATACTAGGGTGTTGTTAGTCGTTGTCGTTGAGGGGCATACTACTGGTGTTGTTAGTCGTTGTCGTTGAGGG